>JBBGZY010000265.1:1725000-2107500 GCA_037952925.1 Lithobates clamitans | reverse complement strand
AAATCTATGTGAACTTATAGTTAAGCCTGTCTTAGGTTGCTAGTTTCTATCCATGATACATTTTTCTATTGTATTGTTCTGATATGCATATTTTTATGCTGCTAGATATAAACAAATGCATTTTTCTATTTTTAAATTTTATTTTGTAAACTACAGAATTGGCAAAATTGTAGAATTGTATTAAAGCACAAATGTCATACAAAATTGCATGAGTATTATTAATGCGTATACTTACAATAAATATAAACAGTATATTTGCTAGCATATGAATAAGTGTCAACTCAATGAAGTAGGAGTAGTCTGTAGTTTCCTGTAACTTTCCCTATAGATCAAATTTCCTTTTTTTTAAAATCAATTCCTTCACAAAAAACAGGCATTTTTCCAAACAAAATCCTCATTACAAATAATACTGAAAGACTGGAATAAAAGGCAAGATCTAAAACTCTGTCTTAGAAAAAAAGGATTGCTCAACAGAATCTTCTTATGATTAAAAAATTAGAAGTTGATCGCTTTTTTAAAAGCCTGTACTATTAGATAAAACAAAGGATATTGCTGACATTCACAACTCTGCATAAGTGATTGTACCCGGTAAAGATGAAATATTGTGTAATAAATGTATATTTGTGTTACATTTTGTATAGTGACATCACACAGTTAACAATGGATATGTAGGCTCTTAGTTATCACTCAGATGTTGAGTTTGTCCTCACACAACAATTAGATTGTCTTAGAGAACGAATTACAGTTCTAAATGACCTCCTCTTCTCTTTAGCGGGCTGTTCCATTTCACCTGACAGTTCAGAAGGCTGCAAATGCTGTTCAATTTGGATCTCTAAATGCTTCTGAATGGCTAAGCCTAGGACTTCAGGGTCTACTGCAGCTCCATAGACTTCCCATGTCATTCCTTCATCATCCCACCGTACCTCCCGTACAGGGGTCTGTGGACATTGCAGGTTAAACCCTAGTCCAACCTCAGGATGTAAGTGGGAATGTCCAGTGGTTTGAAGGCAAGGAATGGTTGACACTGATTTATTTTCCATAATAATAATAGTTTGTACTTCAGCATCTTTGCAGCTAAGTGGGAGTCTTTGCTCTGGTGATAAATAATTCATAGACGTCATTGTCCAGTTATCTTTCATCTTTGCACCCAAATTAAATTCCAAGCCATCTTGTGAATTGTCCATGGTTTTAAGGAGAAATTCATTGTTCCCCTTTACTGAACTATTTAGATGCAGCTCTTCAATTGAGACAAGAGCTTGCGGAAATGTAAGTTGTCCACATCTTATTAGCTTTCTAGCATCGAGTCCAGATTCACTGACAGATGACACTAGTTTTGGAAAGGCAATCTTATCAGAAAGTGTCAAATGGGAACACAATTGGGACTGAGCATTCAGTGAGCTTGGATCACCAAATGAATGTCCTAGTCCAGTTGAGAGTTGAACAGATGGTATGGGCATAGAATGGCAATATGCAGCAACAGTGTCATCTGCTTTTATCATAGGTTCATGGCTCCTGCAGCAATGCACTGAACAACTGTTGTGAAAAATCATAGCTTCGGGATGGAGTTTAGTTTCAGATATATTATCACAAGACATTACCCCAGGTATATTGTAGTGTGACTGACTGTATACGTGTCCATTATTTGGAAAACCATTTCCAGAGTTCCTTGGTCCTAAAATGCCATGTTGATATGTCCCTGGCACTGCATAAACTGTTATATTGTGCTGAATGGAACTGCTGTCCAAATGGCACAGTGGAATGTTGTGATCTCTGTCAGGAGAAGTGGCATCAGTTAGGTTGTTCTGAATATTTGATGAAGAGTGAACTATTCCAGAGTCTTGTGTTATGTTACTGAGATTACAAGTCCTGTCGCTGCCAGAACCAGAGATACTGCCAGATGAGGATAGATTTGAATATGTGGCACTGATTTTATTGTGCACTTTGACAGAATGAGGCACTGAACTTCTACGGCCACAGCAGTAATCTGAATAGCTCTTCTGGACAATCGTGTTTGGGGTGTCCAGCTTTTCAAGGCTTTCAGCTTCATACATTGACATTTCTGAGCGCCCTAGCAGAGAAATATTTTCAGAAACGTTGTATCTGACAAAGCTGCGTGTGATCTCAGGCTCTGTGGCAGCTAGAGAGGAGTCTGCAGAAAGGTAGTGATTCTTCTGCTGCATCTTCTCCTCTGCTTTGTCTACAAAAAGATGATTGCAGCTTGTTTTCATAGAACACTGATCAACTGCTGAGTCTTGGGTAGACGACAAGTTGGAGCTGTGTGAATGCTGAATGCTGTTCTCATTACACTTGGGCACACAACGAATGCTGTTAAGGCTTTTATGCATCTCTGGTTTTGTCTGTGAGCCTTCAAGGCTACTACAGGGCAGAACTGAAGAACTTTTTGACAATGAATAACTGCCAGGAATAGTCTTCTCAATGTACATTAAGTTCAATTCTTCCTGGCAGGAATGAGTGGAAAGGTTATGAATGTTATTTGTCATGATAAATAGAGTTATTTTGGACCTGTATAAGAAAACAGACACATTTTTATTAACTGGAGCCTTAGCTGTTTATTTCATACACATATTTTAGATAAGCGGTAATACATTTTATGGTAGCATCAGACACATCTATCAGGGATTTCACCTAACATCATCTACAGAGATAAAAAATGTAAGCTATGGGCAGGAACTCTCTCTGTAACTGTCAAAGGATTGCTCGGGGTGTATTTATAATTGGAATAACAATTCGGCAAGTAAAAGTGCATGTACATTCTGTGCAAATGGGACAAACGTTGTTAGTCTATTTCCTGTGCTAGTTGAATGTTTTTCGATGTTGAATATCCAATGTTGATTGTTTTTCATTGATTTAAAATAAAAATACCACATTTGCCCATTAGAGTTCACCAAGTATCATAAGAATTTCCAAGATACTTATTACCATCTAGTGGCGAAATGCAATATTTTCAGTTTTAAATTCTTGAAAAAAAAATTCAACCAGTACAGGACGTAGTCTAATAATATTGATCCTTTGCCCTATTTGCAGAGAGCAAATGTGCAAGCACTTTTACATACACCCTATAGTGTTACTGGCCATAGGCTGGCTCCTGCATCATGTTTGATAAAAAAAAAATATTGTTGCCTTCTAATATGTATAAAGTGTAAGTAAATCCAAAATTTTTTAAAAAGGTTTGAATAGGGGAGTGGTAGATGCTCACTCCCCATTGGGGAGATTTCCCTTCACATCCTGTCTAAGAGACACAATAGTTAATAAGGGAAGATCTCTCCAAAGCGAGGGGATATATCCTTGTATACAGAGGATTTATCATCACTTTCTGTATTGAAAACAATGGCCACTAGGACAAATAGAGAAGATAAATCTCCCCAGCATGTATACACCCAGCAATACAAATAGGGGGTTTCTAACCGTTCTACATTTTATCCAAATTATCCATTTTATTGGAGGGTACTGAATAGTCTACTCTGTGACAATGTAATATGATCAACTTGTGCACCCCCTAATTCAAATATGACCCACCCCTTCCTGTCAAGGCCACACTCCTTGTTGTTTAAGACCCGCCATGAAATTTTCGAGTGGGGACACCAGTTTTGAGGGCCTGGGAGGGGGGGGGGATTGATTCCCTTAATTTGCATAGATTTCCTCTCACTTCCTGTTTGGCTATGGGGAAGGAAGTGAAGGGAAATCTCTGCAATGGGACAGGGATGGTAAAAAATAAACTAATAGGGGCTATAACCCTTCCTTATCCTATCCAAAATGAAAAAAAAAGTGTTGTCTATAGTTCTACTTTAAGCACAAATTTCTGATAATTTTATGGAGAGGACTAAGAAGATATAACCATGCCAATGGTGCAGCAGAAAACATAAGGCACAATGAGGAAGGTTTGTGGTCCAGGATGATAGGACAGTCAAAATTAGAAGCAGCACACCCCCCCCAGTTGTGGAATGTCGGCCGCCCGCATACCGGAAGCAGTGCAGTGGCTTTATGGGAGCGCTAGACTAATTTGCCTCTCAGCCCAGTGCGCCCCATAAGACTGGCGGGGACTCTGTCCGTGCTGCCCCCCTGCAAAGTGCTGCCCTAGGCCTGGGCTTTGTCAGCCTAGGCCAGGATACAGCGTTAAATATAATATAATATAATATAATATAATATAATATAATATAATATAATATAATATAATATAATATAATATATTACATATAATATAAATATAATACAAAATGTAATATGAGAATGGTATAAGCTGTTATACACCACTCATTGTAGCATTTAGTTATTATATATGCATATAGTATATGGTCATTAGTTTAATAGTTAAAACTTGAAAAAGCTTTTCACAAAGCATCAGGAACAAAAGACACAACTCACCATTTGTAAAGATGTGTTTGGAGACTGGAAGAAGGATTACATGAGGAGATATAGAATTAATGCATACTATTTTTGGCTAAGCTTATGTTGGCTTGTAAGACTGATCCTAAGTCTGTTGCTCTCATTAATTCGTTCTATGAAAGCAACACATTTGTTCCTCCTCCTCCCCTGCATGTCTTGTAACTTTAGATCTGACCTATTTAATTTAATGCAACATAAACACAGAAAGTTAAATTACATAAGCTCTCTAATCTTATTAAATAATACAAAGAATTTTGAACCACTGTTTTGCAGTGGATGCACTCGTTCACTATATACTGAACAGATGCAAGGTGATTATTTACTAAAGCTATAGGGCAAAAGGCTACAGTAAAGTAACAGGACATGTGATGTGACAATATGGGTTACTTTAAGGGCAATGAAATGTACAATTATAACTCGTCCTGCAAGCTTGCCAATAAAATAAATTTAGATACAAACTCTGGACACAACAGCTCAGAAAATAAATTTCTAATTTTTTTCACATATCTATGCTATTTGCAAAAGTTAAAAAATGGGTTCTAACTTTGCTGGAAAAATTTAGAGCCATTATCACAAGAGCTTGGAGTGAATTTGACATTGAAATCAACTTTCTTCCCCAGAGAAAAGTTCACCAGCATTCTTCTAGACACACACAGGAATTTTTTAAAAACCTGGATTCCATGGATTCGATATACCCACCCTTAAATGCCTACTGCTAGCTATGCACAGTTATAGGCATTGAGACCCCAGGATTCTGGCTAGAGTGTCCCTGACTAGCTTTCTGCTTTTTTTTACACTTTTTCTCCTCCTATTCTCTTTAGCTCTCCTACTGTGGAGGCCCCTGCTTAAATAGTTCTTTATTTTCTGCATAGCAGGCCCAACATTCTTATCAAATCTATAAGCGCTCCTTACTTTTTTTACTGTTTATGTTTTTGTGAATATTGCTAAACTTTTATTGTTATAGTAATATGTACTGTGGTTATTTATTCTATTGTTCTGCTTTCCAGTTACTCCTCTTTTATTGATGTTTGATGGATACTCTTTAGGAACTCACTGATATGCTGATCTCACGTATATATCTACATAAGGTTACATAGTTACCTAGTTAATCTGGTTGAAAAAAACACTAGCCCAACGAACATAGAAAAAAAAACACACACACACACAAAAACTTCCATATACACTATCCTATACTGACAGTTGATCCAGAGGAGGGCAAAGAAAACCTCCAATAAAGCATGATCCAATTTGCTCCAGTGGGGGAAAAGTTTTCGTCCTGATCCCCCAAGAGGCAATTGGATATTCCCTGGATCAACGTTACCTATAAATGTTAGTATCCAGTTATATTATGTGCATCTAGGAATGAATCCAGGCCTTTTTTTAATAATCTACTGAGCTGGACAGAACCAGTTCTTGAGGGAGTTTATTAAGGTTATGCTCTGTATCCTTTCAAAGCTTTAATAAAACATGATTGAAAGATAAATCAACTTTCTTCTAAAGGCTAGCTTAGACAGGCTCTATGTATTCCCCAGTATTCCTTATGGTGCATTCACACTGACACTTTTAACCAGTAAGTGTACTGTGCCTGGGGCCACTTGGAAGAGGTGGTGCCGGTTGTGGTTCACTTGTGGTCTGGAAAGGTTTGCGTCAGTGTAAGCACAGAGGTCTCCATAGATGACTGTGTACAGAAGCAGGGTTCACTGTGGTAAGCAGTTTAAGTGTACCATGGGGCACTTCTTTATAGTTCAGTGTAAGTGAGTGCAGACCAACAGGGGAGTGAGAAGGGAGGACAATTATCTCAGGCGCAGTAAAGTTAAAATGGTCCCAGTATGAGTGCACTCTTAAATTGGTGTGAGCATCAAATGTGCACTTCTGTTCGTGTGATTGTGAGATTACTGTACAATGCTAATTATAGGAAGACTACAGCAGCCAGCTACAGGTTGTATTACAGTTTATAGTGACATAAACTACTGACTTTACATATCAAAGGGTAGATTAAGTAGGCATTTTACTGGTCACTGCTGAAGTATCAACACTTTAAAAAGGACATATACCTGAATTGTAAACATTAAAATAAAGGCACCAATAAAAATGTTGTAAAATGCAAATGTAAAATCAGATATTTAATGCTAAAATGCAGGCTATTGAGTTTATGCAGAGGTGGCTCTAGGCTTTGTGAGGCATTAGGCAAAACTTAAACATGAGGCACTCATACTCAGTACAGGGGCAGGAGGGTACAGTACAGGGGGAGGGTAAGTGGACAGAGTGCAGGGGGCAGGAGGGTACAGTACAGGGCGAGAGTAAGTGGACACAGTACAGGGGCAGGAGGGTACAGTACAGGGGGAGGGTAAGTGGACAGAGTACAGGGGGCAGGAGGGCACAGTACAGGGGGAGAGTAAGTGGACACAGTACAGGGGCAGGAAGGCACAGTACAGGGGGAGGGTAAGTGGACACAGTACAGGGGGCAGGAGGGTACAGTATAGGGACAGTAATGTATAATACGGAGCTGCTCTCGCAGATCCTAGCTATTCTGGCAGGCTGTCACTGGGGAAAGAGAGAAAAGAACATCCATCATATAAGTGTGTACCACAGTAAAATGTTATATAGTGTGAAGATATCAAGAATAATTAATATATGTACATTCCAAAGTGCTGGTACAATAAATAATAAGCATAAAACATACATGTCACACAAAAAAATCCAACAAAACTGTGCTGTGATGAACTTGTGCAGATCCACTGCAAACTATTTGCTTGGACATCAGTGTACCATCACCAAAACAAAGCACATACCATTTACTTACCAAAAAAATTAGACTCCTTAAACTTATGAGGTCACATGCACTTGTCATCTGCTGGATATTTACAACCACTTCACTCAAAAAACACTGCAGGCATAGTAGCTTGGTCCGGTACCAATCACAGGGAACCCCATAAATGCAAAGAATAAAGCAATACCAGGACAAGTAAACAATTTGTTGCTTTATCCTAGTAAAGTTTGCTGTAAGTTCATTACTTTAATAAAGCAATGCAGTAAGTCCTGGTAATGCATACGGTATGTTTTATTCTTTGCATACGCAGGGTTGCTGTGGTTGGTACCTGACTCGGCAGAGTGGTGAAAGACTGCTCCTGGGAGAAAGTTACTGTAATTGCGTTGTCACTTTTTGAGTGAAGTGGCTGTAAATATCCCGCAGATGACAAGTGCATGTAACTTCATAAATTTAAGGAGTCAAATTTTTTGGTAAGCAAATGGTATGTGCTTTGTTTTGGTGATAGTACACCGAAGTCTGTGCAAACAGCTTGCAGTGGATATGCACAAGACTATCACAGCACAATTGGAGTATGTGTGTGTGTATGTATATATATATAATTCTTGACATCTATCACATTGCACTTTAGGCACTTTCACATGAAGGATCCAATCGGGTCCACCTGTCAGTTTTTCAGGCAGACCTGATCGGACCCTCCATTCTCCTCTATGGAGCGGTGGATGTAAATGGTCTTTTGTCCACTTACACCCGCCTACCTTCAATCCGACCCAACAAAAACAAACTGAAGGGGGATCCATTACCCTCTGTCTGTGCTGATCAGGAAGAATGTCAGTTGGGTATAAACACACAGGTGGTCTGTTTACACCTGACTGCCCATAGAGCAGTGTGGGCTGTGTCTGTGTCCGCTTGACATAAGTGGAACAGACGCAGACCTGTTAACCTCTTGCTCTGTTCAGAGGGTAGTCAGCAGACAGACTCCCCGCTGAGCAAAGCAGAGTCTGTCCCTTGTGAAAGGGGCCTCATTGATGTCTTGTTTTGTCCCATCACCTTTGCTCTGTCTGTCCCCATGTACGCTCTAACTGCCATCAAATCTCTTTTTCCCTTGCTTGTCCTTATATCCTCTTCTCTGCCCCATCTACCCCTCCTCTATCTCTAGATGGTCCCTATTATGTACATGCAGCAGGCTGTGTAATCAGTACAGTCCGACATGATATACCACCTTACCTCTACCTTCCTCTAAGGATCTATGCCATTCCTGCTATTTTGTCTGCTGGCCCCTCCTCCTGGTCTCACTTGGCCCCTCCCCCTCCTCTCACTTACCTCCAGTTCACCAACGAGTATGCTGGAATGGAGGTGGTTATGGTACCGCCTATGTGGGAGGAGATTCTCTTGGATAGAAGCAGCAACTGATCGATGTGCTGAAATGAAAGGCCATCATCTGCCTTTCATGTGGGAGGAGGAGGAGGGCCCACGGAAGCTAATGAAAGTTAGTGTGGAGGCTGAAGCTCACAGTGCCCGGCGCTGCATGTTACCAGTCTGATGTCTGCTTTGCTGAGCAGGTGTGAGCAGGGCAGTGCCAGTATAAGCACCTGAGGGACCGTCGGCTTTAGTGCCCCCCTAAGGTGGCCTTATACTGGCACCAGCAGCCAGCCCTGCTGAGTGGCGCTATCTGTGATCCGGAGCTGTCAGCCTCAGAGGCGGCTCTCTAATCAGACAGATCAGGCGGCCGCGAGGCCCCTCCCAGTGCGGGGCCTAAGGCGACCGCCTAATATGCCTATTTAGAGAGCCGCCTCTGACTTTATGGATATTTTAAGTTTTCATCTTTCCTAATTATATCCTGGTGGCTATTTTCAGTAAGGGCAGAGAATCCAAAAGGGTGCACTATTTGCAGTAAAGGTGAACAAGTGCTAAAGTATCCATAAAAATGACAGCCTGTATTGAACTGTAAATATATATTTTTACATTTGTATTGTACAACATTTTATTGGTGCATTTACTACGAAGTAAAGGGACAGGAAATCAACTGTACCTTTACTCCTAGTATTTTTTGTTGCCTGCAGGATGATGCCCTGGGAGATCCCATGGCTGTGCACCCAGGAATCATATTGTTTACACGTTACCATGGTATAAGCAAGCTGTAAATACCACATTTCCCTGGATAGAACACTGGGTGTGCATGCGCAGGATTGGCAGCGCCTGCATATCTAGTATTATAGTGCATCAATTATTCCTAGACAAATAATTAGTATTTTTTATATTGGCGGTGTTCAGCAAAACGAGTACCACATTAAACAGATAATCTGCATCTGCCTATAGGATTATAGAATAAAGGCAAAAATCTGCATACAAAATGATTATGCAGAAAAATGCATTCAAATGTAATGCTAAAAGGGCCTGGATGTAGCACAAAACTATTTTCTGTATAACTAGTCATCTGTATCGTGCAAGAAATGTATTAGGTTACTTATTATTAATGAGAAATACATGCAATGCACTATATTACCTTCTTATGCCGCGTACACACGAGCGGACTTTACGGCGGACTTTGCCCGGCGGACTGGATTTCGTCGGACAATTCGATGTGTGTGGGCTCCAGCGGACTTTGTTTTCTCAAAAGTTGGACGGACTTAGATTTGAAACTTGTTTAAAATTTATCCGTTGAAATCGAGTCCGGTCGAAAAGTCCGCCGTCTGTATGCTAGTTCGACGGACAAAAAGCCACGCTAGGGCAGCTATTGGCTACTGGCTATGAACTTCCTTGTTTTAGTCCGGTCGTACGTCATCACGTACGAATTCGACGGACTTTGGTGGATTGTGTGTAGGCAAGTCCGTTCATTCACAAAGTCCGTCGGAAAGTACGTCGAAAAGTCTGCCGGGCAAAGTCCGCCGTAAAGTCCGCTCGTGTGTACGCGGCATGAGCGTCACACTGATAAATAGAAGCAAAAGTTTACCTTTCAGGAAATGAATACAATTTAATGAGTAGTAATTTTTGAGCAGTTACCATAAAGTGAGCCTGTGGTGCGTCCAGCAACAGGGAGCAGATTGTTGCATGATAGTGTTGGCATCTCCTGAAGGCACAGTTTTTTTCCTGTAAATTTCCCTGTCTAGGCTCTGTAGTAAGAAAAATAGGGACCAGGTCTCTTCCCGGTTTCCTTTACAGATCCCACTTTTGCTCAGTAAGGCCACAAATTACAAAGGTTGGTCAAACACATTACTTGGGAATTGACAGGGACAAGGTCAGGCTTCTTAGTAGCAAATGTGAGATATATTTAACGGTAACCTAGGATTTGGATCGATAAAACATGGAAACACGTGTATGTGCCTGCTACATAGTAGAACTGGTTAATGAGGTAATTGTTTCCAGTGCAGTATCATTTTATTGGACATCAAAACCCAAGAACAAAAACATATTATCTTGCAGCTTACCAGTCTGTAGATATGGTGCTACATTAACTTTCATTATTCAAGCTTAGATCATTTTCAGCAAGTTCATAATATACCGAATCATGATGTTCCCTCCACCATACTTCACTGTTGGATGATGTTTTGAGTATGTTTTGGTAAGCATTCCCTTTTTTGTGCCATACATAGTGGTGAGTATTTTTCCCAAACAATTCAACTTTTTGCTTCATCAGTCCAAAAAATATTTTCCTAGTAGCCTTGCCATTTACCAAGATGCTCTTTGGTGAACTTCAGGCACACAACAATGTCTTTTTTTTGGAGAGCAGGGGCTCCTTCCCTGGTATTCTGCTATTGACACCCTGCCTGTTTAAAGATGTATGTATGGTATTCTTATGAACATGGATGTTTGCCAGTTCCAGTGATTCCTCAAGTCTTTAGCTGTTACTTGTGGATTCTTATTTACTTCATTGAGGATTTTGCATTGTGCCTTGGTAATCATCTTGGCTGGATGCCTACTTCTAGGAAGAGTAGCCACAGTACTAAAATGTCTCCATTTATAGACAATTTGTCTAACTGTTGACTGATGGATGCCTAAACACTTTGAGATTGCTTTATACCCCATTCTAGCCTTATGCAGGTTAACTACTCTTGATCGTACATCTTCAGAGAGGTGCTTTTTGCGAAGCATGGTTCACATCAGCCTAATGCTTCTTATAAACAGCAATCTTAAAATGTTTGACTGTCTTTTATTAATCAAAGCAGCTCTAAACCACACCTCCAAACTCATTTTATTAATTGGGCTCCAGGTATCCAAACTACTGACTCCAATTAGCTTTTGTTGAAGTAATTAGTCTATGGATTCACTTACTTTTTCAGCACTGTGAATGTTTAATAATTGTTTCTGTGTTATCAGATTAAGCACATTGTGTTTGTTCATTGTTGTGACTTAGATGAGGAGTAGATCACATTTTATGGCAAATTACTGCAGAAAACAACTTTATTCCAGGGGGTTTCATATAATTTTTTTTGTCACTGCAAATATGAGTAATGTCCTGCCCCACTTCTTTTGTGTCTTGTATTGAATATTTTATGTCTTGTATTGAACTGCATCAGGTTATTAAGGTTTTGCAGTATGCTGACATCTAGTGGCGGTTTTTGGTTTACTGTATGAATTTGGTATCTTCCTCTATCCTCCCCTCCTTTCTAGTGCTAGTTATTTCATCCATGTTCACACAGTCAGTGATAGTTATTCAAAGAGACTAGGCTGAGGCTACTTTCACACTGGGGCGTTGGGGGCGTTGGCGGTAAAGCGGCGCTTAAAAAATTTTTAGCGGTGCTTTACCGTAGATTTTGCGCAAGTTTTCGGCCGCTAGCAGGACGCTTTTAACCCCTGTTAGTGGCCGAAAATGGGCTATAATAGCCCGCAAAGCGCCGCTGCAGCAGCGCTATGCTGACGGTTCGGCGGCACTGCCCATTGATTTCAATGGGTAGGGGCACTTTAGGAGCGGTGTATACACCACTCCTACAGTGCTGCAAAGATGCGGCTTGCAGGACTTTTTTTGGCGTCCTGCCAGCGCACCACTCCAGTGTGAAAGCACTTGGGCTTTCACACTGGAGTGAGAGGAGAGGCTCTTTACAGGCACTATGCAGGCTCTATTTTTAGCGATATAGCGTCTGTAAATTGCCTCAGTGTGAAAGCAGCCTTATGCCGCGTACACACGATTGGACTTTACGGCAGACTTTGTCCTGCAGACTTTGACGGACTTTACGACGAACTTTCCCAATGAACGGGCTTGCCTACACACGATCAACCAAAGTTCAACGGATTCGTACGTGATGACGTACGACCGGACTAAAACAAGGTAGTTCATAGCCAGTAGCCAATAGCTGCCCTAGCGTCGGTTTTTGTCCGTCGGACTAGCATACAGACGAGCGGACTTTTCGACCGGACTCGAGTCCATCGGACAGATTTGAAACATGTTTCATTTCTAGGTCCGTCAAACTTTTGAGAAAAAAAAGTCCGCTGGAGCCCACACAGGATCGAATTGTCCGACGGACTCAGGTTCGTCGGACCAAGTATGCCGTAGTCCGGTCGTGTGTACACAGCATTGGAAAAGTTGTTGTCTTGTTACACTTCTAAAGACTGAAAAACATCCTCTGTAATGCAATTACTTGAGGTAAAATTGTGTTGGATTCAAATTCTGTGGCTTATTGAAGAGTTGAGCTGCCTGTAGATGGTCCCAAGTCATCAGTGATCATAATGTCCAGACAGACTGGGTCTATGGAGATATTGTGATTATAATTAAATATTTTTTAATAGGAAACACAGAGCCAACAGTGACTCCCTCCAAGAACATAACCCCAGGAGTAAACATTTCTCCAAGGGTATGGAAGCTTCACAAGAACTGCTATTTCAACTCAGAAATGGCCATTATCCACTCTGTTGTAACATTACCTAGCAGATAACTAGGGATGGGCCGAACACACCCCGGTTTGGTTCACACCAGAACATACCGAACAGGCAAAAAATTCGGCAGAACACATGAACACCGTTAAAGTCTATGGGACACGAACATGAATAATCAAAAGTGCTAATTTTAAAGGCTTATATGCCTAAAAAGTGTTTTGGGACCCAGGTCCTGCCCCAGGGGGCATGTATCACTGCAAAAAAAGTTTTAAAAATGGCCTTTTTTTTGGGAGCAATGATTTTAATAATGCTTAAAGTGAAACAATAAAAGTAAAATATTACTTTAAATTTCGAACCTGGGGGATGTCTATAGTATGCCTGTAAAGTGGCAAACTTTTCCTGTGTTTAGAACAGTCCATGCACAAAATTACATTTCTAAAGGAAAAAAAGTTATTTAAAAGTACTAGTGGCTATAATGAGTACCTCACCATGTGGCCCCGCCCTCAGTTATAAAAGAACTGTCACCTGCGAGGACGCGTCATACGGTAGGTGCCTCCCATGGAGGCAGATCGGTGGCGGCTTGCATTTTTTTTTCGGTCTGTCAGCAGAGTGAGAGAAGAAGATGAATGGACTTCGTGGAAATTTTTTATGTTTTTATTTTTTAATAAAGGACTTGTCCCAAAGTGCGTCTTGTGGGTTTTTTAAATTTTGACACTTTTTTTGTGAAATGGTACAGGTACAATGTACCCGTTACCATTTCAAACAGGGGGGGCCGGGATCTGGGTGTCCCCTTGTTAAAGGGGGCTTCCAGATTCCGATAAGCCTTCCACCCGCAGACCCCCACAACCACCGGACAAGGGTTGTGAGGATGAGGCCCTTGTCCCCATCAACATGGGGACAAGGTGTTTGGGGGGCAACCCCAAAGCACCCTTCCCATGTTGAGGGCATGTGGCCTGGTACGGTTCAGGGGGGAGCTCTCTCGTCCCCCCTCTTTTCCTGCGGCCTGCCAGGTTGTGTGCTCGGATAAGGGTCAGGCATGGATTTTTAGGGGGCCCCCCACGCCATTTTTTTAATTTTGGCGCAGGGTTCCCCTTAAAATCCATACCCCCCCATGCAATTTTTTTTTAAATTTTGGTTCGGGGTTCCCCTTAATATTCATACCAGACCCAAAGGGCCTGGTAATGGACTGTGGGGGATCCCATGCCTTTTTTTTTAATGACTTTTATCTGTATTGCTGGGATCGATAATTAATTATAGCCACTAGTACTTTTAAATTACTTTTTTTCCTTTAGAAATGTCATTTTGTGCAGGGACTGTTCTAAACACGGGAAAAATGCGCCACTTTACAGGTATACTATTGACACCCCCCAGGTACGAAATTTAAAGGAATATTTCACTTTTATTGTTTCACTGTGAGCATTATTAAAATCACTGCTCCCAAAAAAACGGCTGTTTTAAAAAAAAAAAATTCATTGATACCTGTCCCCTGGGGCAGGACCCGGGTCCCCAAACACTTTTTATGACAATAACTTGCATATAAGCCTCTAAAAGGAACACTTTTGATTTTTCATGTTAATGTCCCATAGACTTTAACGGTGTTCCGAATTTTCCCCAGACACCGCATATTGTTCGGTGTTCGCAGAACATCCGAACAACCAAAGTTCGGCCCGAACTTATGCTCAGGCCAAACCGTTCGCCCATCCCTACAGATAACTAATAAACAGGAATTTGTTAATGATGCCTATCACAAACCCCATTAACAGGACCTAAGCCAGTAAGGGAATAAGCATCCAAGCCTGGTGTTTTAATAGCTTTCGGGTAACATTCCAGTTTCCAGGATTAAGTCATTAGAACCCTTAAGCAGGTATCCATCCTGGCTAATAGCATCAGGCTGGCTTTATTACCCTATCATAAAGTAGTTTAGCTTGTAGAAAACAGAGTACACATTCCTGACTGGCTATCTCTAGATACAAAACATAATTTGTTTTCAAAACTCTTGAGCGGATAACAATACAGAGAGAATAAGAATGTATTCATAAATTACTGACCAGCATTTTAAAACCAAATACAACTATATTAGATGTTAATAGATGTTAAGCATTTTATCTCCTAGGTCAGGGGTATTGAATTAAAATTCAAGGAAGTCCGGTCACTAAAATTTTCTTCTGGCCGAGATCCAAATCTCAAGCCTGTCCTATGACGAGTACGAGTTCTATCAGAGTACCCCCTTATATCAGGTGTCCCCATCAAAGTGCCACCTCACATCAGGTATTTCTGTCAGAGTGCCCCCCTCATCAGGTGTCCCCCACCTACATCTGATTTCTGCATCAGAAAGTTCCCTTACATCTGGTGTCTCCCATCAGTGTGCTCCCTTACATCATTTGTCCCCCATTATATAAGGTTCCCCATGACAGTGGCCCCTACATGGGTTGTCCCCATCAGAGTGCCCACTTACATTAGGTGTCACCATCAGAGTGCCCCCTTACTTCAGGTGTCCACATCACACCAGGTGTGCCCATCAGAGTGCTACTTTACATTAGGTGTGGCCATCAGAGTGCCCCCATAAGTAATGTTTTCCCATCAAAGTGCCACCTTACATCTCTTTTCTTTGTAAAACCTTCCTAGATAGCAAGGATAACTTGCCACAAATTTGTGGCAGTGTTGAATTGTAAGTCTTGTTCAGGCAGGCAGTTCATTTAGTAAGCTGCAGGGTATTCAGTACTGTATCCTGTGCAGCTAGATCTTGCTGCAGACCGTTCCTGTTGTTCTCTTCCTAATATACTACAGGCAGGCAGTTCATTCAGTTATCTGCAGTATATTCAGTACTGTATCCTGTGCAGCTAGATCTCACTGCAGACCGTTCCTGTTGTTCTCTTCCTAATATACTGCAGACAGGCAGTTGATTCAGTTAGCTGAAGTATATTCAGTATATATATATACACATCCCAGCTTTGTGCAGCTACATCTCTCTGCAGGCCATTTCTGGTGTACCTATTCAAATACATTACAAATACATCAAATATGTATGAGTATGTCTGGAAGGCCAACAAGGAGAGGCAGACGCTCACAGGCCACTAAAAGTGGGCAAGCAGGCTCTGTGTCTACAGCCAATATTGCTGGTCGTGGACACAGTGCATCTTCAGCACGTGGTCGCGGGGTACGCTTGCCCTTTTTTTCGGCAGCTGGCTTTGTTGAGCCACAACATGCAGAAGAGTTGGTAGAGTGGATGACGAAGCCGTCCTGATCCTCCTCATCCTCTGTCACCCAGGCTCAGAGTACTTTGGCTGCCAATGCAGCTGCCAAAGCGGCTTCTTCCATCGGCTCAATGTCATCAGTCACTCCTTCCCTAGCCCCACCATCATGCCCTGAGGAGTCCCCCGAACTGTTCGACCACAGTGTTGGGTACATGCTGCAGGAGGATGCGCAGCATTTTGAAGGCTCCGATGATGGTACCCAGATTGGGAAAGGCAGTAACGTGAGCCCAGAGAGAGGGGGTGCCCAAGAAGGACAACAAACTGGCAGTCCTGTTCCCCCAGCTGCAGCATACTGCCAGGTCTGCTCCAGTGACGAGGAGGGAGGTGATGTTAAGGTCACTGACTCTACATCGGTGCCTGATAGGAGAGAGGAGGAGGAGGCACATCTCCAACGAGGCAGGATGCCCTCCAGGGGCCAGCTTAAGGGCAACCAACCGACTGCATCACACCCCAGCACTCTGCATGTGCAGGACGCTGCTGACTCCGTGTGTTTTTCCATAATTTCTTTGGTGTGGGTCACAGAACAGCAACAGCGACGGTGCAGCAGATCGCACCGTTGCTGTTTGCAACATATGTCTGAAGCGTATCAAGCGTGGCCAAAACAGCAGCCGCTTGGGCATCACATGCTTGACCAGACATATGTCGAAATCCCATGCAGTCCGTTGGCAAGCATACTTAAAAGACCCACACCAAAGGACAAGGCGGACCTCTCCTTGCTCCTCATCAACTGGGATCTCCAACTCCACTATACCTTCAGTTCTCTGAGAAATCTGCACTGAGAGGAATGAAGGTGTAGAATTAGGTGTGACAAGTACTTGTGGGCAATCTGCTATCGCTACACCAACATCTGATTGTAGCAGGCAAATTTCCCTACCCCAGTTGCTAAACCGACAAAAGAAATTCGGTCCCAGCCATCCACATGCCCAGCGGCTGAATGCTAGCTTGGCTAAATTGCTAGCACTACAACTGCTGCCTTTTCAGCTGGTAGACTCTGCCCCCTTTCGTGAATTTGTGGAATGTACTGTACCTCAGTGGCAGGTTCCCAAACGTCACTTGTTTTCACGGAAGGCGATTCCGGCTCTCTACCGGCATGTGGAAGGCAATGTCTTGGCCTCGCTGGACAGGGCGGTCAGCGGTAAGGTGCATGTTACCGCTGATGCTCCGTAGGTGTTCAAGGGGCTATGCAAGCACTCAGGCAAAAAGATGCCATGCGGTGCTTGAGCTGGTGTGCTTAGGGGACAGGAGCCAAACTGGGGCACAGATTCTGTCAGCTCTGAAGGGGCAGGCTCAGAGGTGGTTGACGCTACGCCAGCTTCAGGCAGGAATGGTGATTTGCGACAATGGCACCAACCTCCTCTCGACCCTCCGACAGGGACACTTCACCCATGTTCCCTGTTTGGCTCATGTCCTTAATTTGTTGGTGCAGCAGTTCTTGTGCAGTTATCCGGGCTTACAGGATCTCCTGAGGCAGGCCAGGAAAGTCTGTGTGCATCATATAATGCCAGTGCTCGGCTGGCTGACCTCCAAAAGGAATACAACCTGCCCAAGAACCTCCTAATCTGTGACATGCCCACCAGATGGAACTCAACGTTGGCCATGCACACCCAGCAGAGGGCCATAATGAGTACCTGTGCGACTATGGCACCAGGACAGGGTCGGGGAGCTTGGCTTTTTTTCGCCACGCCAGTGTCTCATGATCAAGGATGCATGCACTGTCCTGCCACCATTTGGGGAGGCCACGAGGATAGTGAGCAGTGACAGTGCATGCATCAGTGATACTGTCCCTCTTGTCTACTTGTTGGAGCACACGCTGCGTGGAATAATGGACAGGGCACTTGAGACAGAACAGAGGGAGGAGGACTTCCTTACCTCTCAAGGCC
The DNA here is from genome assembly GCA_037952925.1 of Lithobates clamitans. NCBI lineage: Eukaryota > Metazoa > Chordata > Amphibia > Anura > Ranidae > Lithobates > Lithobates clamitans. Next base: position 2,089,384 of record JBBGZY010000265.1, on the reverse strand, counting down.
CCCTTTATCCAGACAGTGTTCCTGTGGGCCCGCCGATCACAGAGGAAGAGGAGGAGGATTGTGTCAGCATGGAGGTGGAGCCTAGCACTCAGCATCAGCAGCAGTCTTCAAGGGATCATTTACAGTCCCCAGAAACCCATGGACCCATGGACTTGTACGTGGCTGGTGGAGGTGGCTGCGGATCAGGTCGTCGTTAGTGACCCAGAGGACTCCGGACCGAATGCCTCAGCAAACCTATGCTGCATGGCCTCCCTGATCCTGCAAAGCCTGCGAAAGGACCCTCTGGATTTGTGGTATCAAGGAGAGGGATCAGTACTGGCTGGCAACCCTCCTTGATCCATGTTACCAACCAAGGGTAAGGTTGCGGAACTTATCTAGCCGTTGCAGAGGGAGCAGAGGATGAAACATCTTCAGGAAAGGTTTGTGCAATGCGTTTCCAGAGCCTGGGAGGTTACAAATTCCTGGTCCTGGACAATGTGTTGCTGAGGCTTCGGTCAGTCACAGAAGGAGCGATGGAGAAGGTGGCCGTCTGACAGATGCGTTCAGACAATTATTTAGTCCGCAGCCCCAAGGTCTGATCAGTTCCAGCAACCATCGCCAGCATCTGATTTACATGGTGCAGGAATACCTAGGGGCAAGATCAGACTTGGAGACCTTTCCAACCGAAAATCCTCTGGGTTACTGGGTCTTGAGGATGGATCACTGGCCAGAGCTTGCACAGTATGTAATTGAGCTACTGGCCTGTCCTGCATCCAGCATTTTTTCGGAACGCACATTCAGTGCTGCTGGAGGCTTTGTAACCGATCACAGAGTGTGCCTGTCCACCGACTCGGTTGATCGGCTCACCTTCATAAAAATGAATCAGTCTTGGATCACCAGCTACCAAGCACCTGATGCTGATGTAACCGACTAATTTTTTTATGAATGTGTGATCCCTTGAGGACTACCTATGCTGATTCTGAGTGACTATCCTGTTATGCTGAGTGACTATCCTATTCCTCCTAAATGTTCATGTTGATAGCTTGTAAGAACATTTTTGGTTCTGGGCACCACCACCAGTGGCTAAGGTCCAATTTTTCTGCCCCTGTTCAACAGGGGCATGTAATTACAATTTTTGCTGTAATATTTTGCAGCAGGGCTTGTTCCTGCGCTCAACTAAAGTATCTGTGAGGGGTTGCAGTGTTGTGGCACCACCACCAGTGCCTAAGGCCCAATTTTTCTGCACCAGTTCAACAGGGGCATGTAATTACAATTTTTAGCTGTAATATTTTGCAGCGGGCTTGTTCCTGCTCTACAGTAGAGTATCTGTGAGGGGTTGCAGTGTTGTGGCACCAGCACCAGTGCCTAAAGCCCAATTTTTCTGTCCTTGTTCAACAGGGGCTTGTAATTACATTTTTTGCTGTAATATTTAGCAGCAGGGTTTGTTCCTGCGCTAAACTAGAGTATCTGTAAGGGGTTGCAGTGTTGTGGCACCAGCACCAGTGTCTAAAGCCCAATTTTTCTGCCCCTGTTCATCAGGGGCATGTAATTACAATTTTTCTGTAATATTTTGCAGCAGGGCTTGTTCCTGCGCTCAACTAGAGTATCTGTGAGGGGTTGCAGGGTTGTGGCACCACCACCAGTGCCTAAGGTCCAATTTTTCTGCCCCTGTTCAACAGGGGCATGTAATTACAATTTTTGATTTCACAGCAGGGCCCGTTCCTGCGCCCACCACTGTGAGGGCTTACAGTGTTGTGGCAACACCACCACACCACCACCAAGGCCCAATTTTTCTGATCCTGTTCAACAGGGGCATGTAATTACAATTCTTGATATAATATTTCACAGCAGGGCCCGTTCCAGTGCCCACCAAGAGTAACTGTGAGGGCTTACAGTGTTCTGGTACCACCAATACCTAAGGCCCAAATTTCTGCAGAGTATATAGGGCAGGCCCTTACTTTCAAATATCCGACTTACAAACGACTCCTACTTACAAATGGAGGGAGACAACAAAAAGTGAGAGGAAATCTACCTCTAGCAAGGGAAATTCTCTCCTGTAAGAGTTAATATGGGAAAAAGTTGTCTCCTCCACTGATGTTTTATCACCAATCCTTGTTTCCCTAAAAACCCCAAATTTTCAAAATCCAATTGTCATTGGGACAGAAAGTGAGGTGAAATCTTCTGAATAGGGGCACAGACAGCAAAGCAAATGTTACAGGGGTGATAACCCTTCCCTATGTTTTCCAAAAAGCTTAAAAATATTTTTTTTGGCTGGAGCTACACTTACAAAAAATACCTGTTTCCAAATTAAAAACAGATTCAACTTAAGAACAAACCTACAGTCCCTGTCTTTCTTCGGACCACCTGTGTACTGGTGTTCAGAGTATATAGGGCCTGGGGGCCCCACGCCTTTTCTTTTTTTAATTTGGGTGCGGGGTCCCCCTTAATACCCATACAAGACCCAAAGGGCCTGGTAATGGGCTTGGGGATTACCCATACCGTTTTTCTCAATAATTTTCATCCATATTGCCAGGACCCGACATTACATTACAGCCGCAAGCAGTTTTAAGTGACTTTTATTCCTTTAGAAATGTCATTTTGTGCAGGGACTGTTCTAAACACGGGAGACACACGCCACTTTACAGGCATACTATAGACACCCCCCAGGTAGGATATTTAAAGGAATATTTCACTTTTATTTTTTCACTTGAAGCATCATTAAAATCACTGCTCCCGAAAAAAACGTCAGTTTTTAAAACTTTTTTTTTGCATTGATACATGTCCCCTGGGGCAGGACCCAGGTCCCCAAACCCTTTTTAGGACAATAACTTGCATATTAGCCTTTAAAATCCGCACTTTTGATTTGTCACATTCGAGTCCCATAGACTTTAACAGTGTTCGAAAGTTCGCGCGAACTTTCGGTCCGTTCGTGTGTTCTAGATGTGAACCGAACTGGGGGGGGGGTTCGGCTCATCCCTAGTGGCAAGTGACAATCCGCAATGTGTGGCAGGTGACGTTGTGGCAAGTGACAATCTGCAACGTGTGGCAGGTGGCGTCATGGCAAGTGACAATCCGCAATGTGTGGCAGATGGTGTCGTTGCAAGTGACAATCCGCAAGGTGTGACACTGTGGCAAGTGACAATCCGCAATGTGTGGCAGTTGATGTCGTGGCAAGTAACAATCTGCAACATGTGGAAGGTGGCGTCATGGCAAGTGACAATCCGCAATGTATGGCAGGTGGCGTTGTGGCAAGTGACAATCCGTAATGTGTGGCAGGTGACGTAGTGGCAAGTGACAATCCGCAACATGTGGCAAGTGACAATCCGCATCTGAAGGCAGGTGACGTTGGCAAGTGACACGCTCAGGGCTCCCACTGATTCTGCATTATGGTGAGTTGAACTATTTTATTTTATATAGCAATGTAATAATAGAAATATTGCACTTCAATCATTTTTTTTGCGGTGCGGCACTGTGTCGATTTAACTGACAATTGCGCGTCATGTGACGTTGGACCCAAACAAAATTTACGTCCTTTTTTCCCCACAAATAGAGCTTTCTTTTGGTGGTATTTGATCACCTCTGCAGTTTTTATTTTTTGTGCTATAAACAAAAATAGCGACAATTTTGAAAAAAAAACCAATATATTTTTTTTTATTTTTGCTATAATAAACATCCAAAAAAGTAAAAATGAAAATGTCTTCATCAGTTTAGGTCAGGGATATGCAATTAGCGGACCTCCAGCTGTTGAAAAACTACAAGTCCCATCGTGCCTCTTCATCTGTGTGTCATGCTTGTGGCTATCAGAGTCTTGCCATACCTCATGGGACTTGTAGTTCTGCAACAGCTGGAGGTCCGCTAATTGCATATCCCTGGTTTAGGCCAATATGTGTTCTTCTACATATGTTTGGTTAAAAAAAATGCAATACGTGAATATTGATTGGTTTGTGCAAAAGTTATAGCATCTACAAAATAGGGGATAGATTTAAGGCATTTTTATTATTTATTTATTTTTTTTCTACTAGTAATGGCGGTGATCTGCGATTTTTAGCGAGATTGCTACATTGCGGTGGACATATCAGACACTTTTGACACATTTTTGGGACCAGTGACATTTAGGGTCCTTTCACACTGGGGCGGGTTGCAGACGCTATTGCGCTAATAATAGCGCCTGCAAACCGACCCGAAAGTGCCGCTGCTTTAATTCCAGTGTGAAAGCCCTGAGGGCTTTCACACTGGAGCGGTGCGCTAGCAGGATGGGAAAAAAAGTCCTGCCAGCAGCATCTTCAGAGCGGTGAAGGAGCGGAGTGTATACCGCTCCTTCACCGCTCCTGCCCATTGTAATCAATGGGACGGCGCGGCTATATCGCCGGCAAAGCGCCTCTGCAGAGGCGCTTTGCGGTGGTTTTAACTCTTTCTCGGCCGCTAGCAGGGGGGTAAAACAATAGCGGCGCTTTACTGCCGACAACGCCCCCGCCCCAGTGTGAAAGGACCCTTATACAGCACTGATTACTGTGTAAATGTCACTGTCAGGGAAGGGGTTAAATGTGTTCCCTGGAAGGTGTTTCTAACTGGTCTGGATGGGACTGACTGGAGGAGGAGAGAGATCTCTGTTCCTAATCACTAGGAACAGCAGATCTGTCTCTCCTCCCCTGTTCAAATGGGGATCTGTCTGTTTACATTGACAGATCCCTGTTCTGGCTCTCTGTGGAGCGATCGTGGGTGGCCGGCTGACATCGCGGCCGCCGGCCACGCACAGGTCCTTTTATACATGTATAGAGCCATGTGTAACAAATTTAGATACACAACCAAAATAATATAAATAAATGAATTAAAACGAGGTGTAGGAACGAAAAAAAACACAAATAGTGCCACAATATAGTTAATAGTCCATAACAGATATCAATCCTTGTAAATCCATTGAAATTGGACTCAGAACGTGTAACGATTGCTCTATTCACCCCGCAAAAAGGGCAGCCAGACAACAGCCAAAAAAGTGATTTTAAAGACCAAAGGGCCGCTTACCAGATCTGATGGATCTCAGGTTATAGAGATCATATAGGCATACACAGGAGGGATCAATCAGCCAGGGACGGTGTGTTCACACGTTCATCCGATATCTGAATCCTCTCCTCCAAAGGCAACTCTCCAACTGCTGCAGTATGCTTTGTGGGACCCTTGTCCAACGAAGCAACTGACATCCAAAAAAACGGTGTATTCGATAACAACTCACAGCCGCGGCTCAAGCCAGCCAGCTGGTGCGTGGTGACGTCAGGTCCTATAGCTCCACCACGCACCAGCTGGCTGGCTTGAGCCGCGGCTGTGAGTTGTTATCGAATACACTGTTTTTTTGGATGTCAGTTGCTTATCATCATATTGGAATAAAGAAACCTTGATTTTAGTACTGCACCATGAAGTATTTTTTCTACCTTTCATAATACGCTCCACGAGCAATCTTACCCTGACAAGGGTCCCACGAAGCATACTGAAGCATGTGGAGAGTTTCCTTTGGAGGAGAGGATTCGGATATCAGATGAACGTGTGAACACACTAGGCTTGTGCAATACATTTCGTAACGAAACGAAATTCGGCCGAATTTTGCATCTTGCGGACATTCGGATGCATCCGAATGTCCGATTATAAAAATAACGAATTTCAACTAATACAAAAGAAATTATTGCGGAAATAACGAATTAATTCGACATGATTCGATAATTCGTTAAAGATCTAATGAAAGAAAAGGTCAACTCAAAGTAAATCTTACAGTCCAATCAGTTGATTAATTTTGTGCTGGAGCTTGGATTACTGGCAAAGTGCATTCCTGAGAACTGAGTGAAAAAGGGTGTTGTATTGTATTTGAGCAGAGGAGAAGTTATATTGTCATTGTGTGTTAATAGATTCAATAAACAAACGACTTTACAAAGTACGAATCGTTATCACAAATCAATATACATACATAAATATCGAATTTCAACTAATACAAAATAAATTATAGCGGATACGAATGAATTCGACATGATTTGGTAATTTGTTAAAGATCTAATGAAACAATAGATCAACTCAAAACAAATCTTATGCCGCGTACACACGACCGGTTTTGCCATCGGAATAAACTCCGAAGGTTTCTCCGACGGAACTCTGATGGAATTCCATTCAAGCGGTCTTGACTACACACGGTCAAACCAATGTCCGACCAAAGTCCGACCGCCAAGAATGCGGTGACGTACAACTCTTAAGGCGGGACTAGAAAAAGGAAGTTCAATAGCCAGTAGCCAATAGCTTCTGTCTCGTACTTGCTTCAGAGCATGCGTCGTTTTTGGTGCGTCGGAACTGCATACAGACGAGCGGGTTTTCCCGATAGGAATTGGTTCCGTCGGAAATATTTAGAACATGTTCCATTTCTAGGTCCGTCAGAATTTTCGAAAAAGAAAGTCCGATGAGGCATACACACGATCGGAATAGACGATGAAAAGCTTCCGTCTGACTTTTTCTGTCGGACATTCTGCTCGTGTGTACGCGGCTTTACAGTCCAATCAGCTGACTAATTTTGTGCTGGAGGTTGGATTACTGGCACAGTGCATTCCAGGGAACTGAGTGAGAAGGGTGTTGTATTGTATTTGAGCAGAGGAGAAGAGATATTGTTATTGTGTGTGTTAAAAGATTCAATAAACAAACGACTTTCCAAACTACAAATCATTATCACGAATATATATACATACATAAATATCGAATTTCAACGAAAACAAACAAAATTATAGTGCATATAACATATGAATTCGACATGAATCGAGATTCAGAATAACGAATATCGACACTCTACAGAAACAACGAATTATCTGAAAACGTCTTACTGTAACATAACTTATATAACAGAACGAAATTATGTATTTTACGAATGACAACGAACTGAATTTAAACAAAATTTTCCATTGAGCACAAGTCTAGAACACACCGTCCCTGGCTGATTGATCCTTCTTGTGTATGCCTATGTGATCTCTATAACATGAGATCCAACAAATCTGGTAAGTGGCCCTTTGGTCTTTAAAATCACTTTTTTGGCTGTTGTCTGGCTGCCCTTTTTGCGGGGTGATTAGAGCAATCGTTACACCTTCTGAAGAGTCCAATTTCAACGGATTTACACGGATTGATATCTGTTATGGACTATTAACTATATTGTGGCACTATTTGTGTTTTTTCATTCCTACACCTATGTGGCTTTTATACATTTATTTATATTATTTTGGTTGTGCATCTAAATTTGTTACACATATATATTAGCTGAATATTCAGGTTTTCTAGTTGCAGCACCACTTTCTTCCTTTTTACTGTTTTCTATCAACAACTATACTTAATTTTGTTTCACCGCTTTTTACCAACACATATATTTTTAAATAAAAGTATATGCACATATGTTAGATGGTTTAACGTGGATATCCCACCATATATAATGTATAGAGCCATGACAGGTCCTCTTTATACTCCTACATACATGTATAGTGCCATGACAGGTCCTCTTTATACTCCTATGCATGTATAGAGCCTAGACAGGTTCTCTTTCTATCCCTATATACATGTATAGAGCCATGACAGGTCCTCTTTATACTTCTATATACATGTATAGAGCCATGACCGGTCCTCTTTATACTCCTTTAAACATGTATGGAGCCATGACCGGTCCTCTTTATACTCCTACTTACATGTATAGAGCCATGACAGGTCCTCTTTATACTTCTATATACATGTATAGAGTCATGCGAGATCTTCTTTATACTTCTATATACACGTATAATGCCATGACCGGTCCTCTTTATACTCCTACATACATGTATTGAGCCATAACAGGTCCTCTCTATACTTCTATATACACATATAATGCCATGACCGGTCCTCTTTATACTCCTATACATGAATAGAGCCATAACAGGTTCTTTTTATAGAGCCATGACAGGTCCTCTTTATATTCCTACATACATGTATTGAGCCATGACACGTCCTTTTACACTCCTATGCACATGTATAGAGCCACGACAAGTCCTCTTTATACTCCTACATACATGTATAGAGCGATGACAGGTCCTCTTTATACTCCTATACATGTAAACAACCATGACAGGTCCTCTTTATACTCCTATATACACGTATAGAGCCATGACAGGTCCTCTTTATAGTCCTTTACATGTATAGAGCCATGACAGGTCCTCTTTATACTTATATATACACGTATAGTGCCATGACAGGTCCTCTTTATATTCCTATATACATGTATAGAGCCATGACAGGTCCACTTTAGTTATCATGATATAAAATAATAGATGTGGGGGCATTTTGGTGGGCGTGATTTTTTTTTTTTGGGTGGGGGTGGGGGGGGGGCAGCATTTCATTCTTGGTACCAGGCAGCACAATGTTTTGGGCCGGCACTGGGTGAAAGTGTTTCCTCTGGACAACCAGGGAAATCTGTCCAGATATATGCTATTTTAGATGACCAAAGCAGTCTTTTGTTTGCCATTTCACAGTACTTTGACATGTTTATTGTAAAGGGGAGAAGTACTGTCTTACATCCTGCACATATGTGCTGGCACAGTAGAAACCACAAGAAGAACTGCCAAGATTGCTGGAGAATTCATTATTTTACATTTAAAAAGGGACTGAAAAAGAATTGATCTTCCTACACTTATTGAGTGCAATCAAATAACTAACGACCAGCTTCTGCTAAACAGACAGAGGTAAACATGTACCAAAATCCAGTTTCTGCTGAATGGTCTGCATTTCAGTATGTGCATACCGAGCTTCACTCATAGTGAGCCAGCTGCAACCTCAGGCTGGTCCTTTAATCAAGGCAAACTCCTCAATTCTGCACGGCAGACTTGGTCTAAGCTGCAGTTCAGTTGCACATCTATCTACCATAATCCAAACTGACATGGCAACAGCTCAAGCAACACATTAGGAAGCCTGCTAACAGTCAGCGGCCTAAAAAATTCATCTGAACCTTCTACCCCAGTCTTTAAAAAGGAGCAACTTCCAGTTCCTAGGTTGAGAGACGAGCCTCCTGGGGCTGGAGTCATCCAAAATACCCTCAGATCAACATTTCCATTTCAATCTCAAAGTGGTTATGCATGCTTTGCCAGCCATGGAGACATGACTTGATACATCAAGGACTGTTTCAGTTATCAAGACACCAACGTCAAGGTCATCATGTTTCTTCCATGTTCCCTCAGTCAGTGTTAGTTATTTACAGAGACAGGGCTTAGGAAAGTCATTGCCTTCTTACACTTCTGAAGACTGTAAAAGCATCCAAGCACTGCAAATAGCTCAAGTAAAATTGAGCTGGATTCAACTTCTGTTTTGTTTTTAGAGTTAGGTCAGTGGGTGACCATACTGCTAGGACAGACTCTAAGAAGGTATGTCAATGCATAAACAGCATTTGTAACAGAGCAGATAAGCTGTATTTTATTACATTTTGTTTTTGGCTTTAGCTGCACTTTAGGATTCACTAAAATATGAAAATTGTCAGTTAAAAGGAAAATCTACTTTCTCAAAAAATATATAAAGTAGAACATTGCTTCAAAGGTCATTTTATAATTTAATCATATTTAAAATTAGTATGATCTCTATACTGTTTTTGTACAGAAAGCTGCTGAAAATTGTGCTTAATCCTTGTAATTGTCTTTTTCCATAGAGGCCTTCACAGAGTTAAGTGGAATTACAGGCATCAACTGCAAAAGGCCTACTTGGAGAGATACACTATATGGTAAAAGTATATGAATGTCCCCTACATTATCGAGTTTAGGTGTTTTCATTGAAAGGCACTGTTAATGCTACAGCATACAAAGACATCTTAAACAGTTGTGTGCTTCCAACCTTGTGGCAAAAGTTTGAGAAAGTTAAATAAAACCAAAATAAATGTGCTCTGCTATTTATCCCCCACGTGAAACAAATTAATGTTAATAAATTTAAATATGAATATAATTGATAAGTGCTTATATAACCATCTTCAAACCTAACAGAATCAAAATGTGCAAAAATAATAAAATGTGACAATATTTAAATGAGTAAGGAGTGGGAAAACCCACAGTGATATATAAAAAATATATATAATGCACAAAATATGTTACCCAATGTGAACACACTGAAAAAAATGAAACAAGTGAGTGGTCTAGATTGACCTGTGACACATGGGAATCTGCAAATTATCTAAAGACTGTGTATGCAAAATAAATAGGTATAAACAATGCAATTAATCAAAAACTGAAAATGAGCAAAAGAGTAAACCTGTATCAACAGTCTTTCTCAGGTTCAAAAGAGACAATATGTAAGCAAAATCAAATTTAACAAGGTGAATGAGCTGAATTAACAACAAATCCAATTGTTTTAGGAGTCCCAAATTGAACAGATGCCGATACCAAGGTGTATGGACACTTTAGTATTAAGACACCACTGTGCTCAAAAGTTATAAAAATTGGCTGCATGCCAGACCCACACAGGTCACAAGCGTGTGTGCTGATCCACAGCTTTGGAATGGATTCCTCTGTCTGCCAAATCTCAGAGGTTCACAAACTTCATACTAAAGTGTCCATACACCTTGGTATTGGCATCTGTTCGATTTGGGACTCCTAAAACAATTGAATTTGTTCTTAATTCACCTTGTTGAATTTGATTTTCCTTTCATATTGTCTTTTGTACCTGAGAGAGACTGTTGATACCAGGGATGTGCAATCAGGGGAGGTAGGTGAGGCCGAGCTTCACCTGACAGGAACATACAAAAAAAAAAAAATCGAGCTTCCTGGGTTGTAGCTTGGCGACCCCACAGAGACCCCAAATTGGGGGTAGATAGCCTAAGTCCTCCCCCACCATTCTCGCATGCGCAGTGCACGTAGTTCTGCGAGTGCACATAGTTCTGCGAGTGCACGTAGGTCTGTGAGTACCTGTGTATTGTCTTGTTGAGTACCTGTGTATTGTCTTGAGTATTAGTGTCAGGAAGCTAGTTGTTAGGTAATTTGGACAGGGTATAATCCCCAATCCTCATTTCATTTAATAGGTACGATGCCCGGTGGGTGTGGAGAGGCGACTCTTTGTACATCTTGCGCCATGTATGTGTTCCTTAATCATCCGATCGAGGGTGAATACTGCTGTGCAAAATGTAAGTGCATTGTTTCCCTGGAAGCCCAGGTTCTGAATCTGGGGAAGCAACTGTCAGCACTGAGAAGTTCCTCCATACTAACGGAGAGCCAGGAACGTACACGGCAGGTGCCGGCAGGGGCCAGCACAGAGGCGGGTGGAGACAAAGAGGTGCAGGCACTAGGAAAGAGTAGATGGGTGACAGTCAGGAAGGGTAGAGGGGGAAGTGCCAGGGTGGCCGATCCAGGGCTGGAGCATCCCAATAAGTATGCTCCATTGAGTGACATTGGTAAAACCAGTCAGGGACCAACACTGCTGGAGCTGAGGGACTCTCCTAGCTGCCAGGGGAAGAACTCCTCCAGTGAGAGTGGGGGGAAGCGAAGGGAAAGGAAAGACAGGTTCTGGTGGTAGGGGACTCAATTCTTAGAAGGACAGAAAGGGCAATCTGTAACAAAGACCTGAAGCGCCGAACAGTATGTTGTCTACCGGGCGCTTGAATTTGGCACATCACGGATCTGGTGGACAGATTACTGGGCGGGGCTGGGGAAGACCCAGCTGTCATGGTGCATGTTGGCATCAATGACAAAGTCAGAGGCAGATGGAGTGTCCTAAAGAATGATTTTAGGGACTATTTAGGAGCTAAATTGAGGAAAAGGACCTCCAAGGTAGCATAATCAGGAATACTACCGGTACATCGAGCCACACCAGAAAGGCAGAGGGAGATTAGGGAAGTAAACAAGTGGCTGAAGTGCTGGTGTAGTAAGGAGGGGTTTGGGTTCCTGCAGGACTGGGCCAACTTCTCAGTCGATAACCGGTACTATAGAAGGGACGGACTGCACCTAAATGAGGAGGGTGCAGATCAGCTGGGAATGAAGATGGCCAAAAAGTTAGAGGGGTTTTTGAACTAGGTGATGGGGGGAGGGTCCAGAGGTAGAGATAGTTAGCGCGGAACATATTCCAAAGGGTAGTATTGGGGGCATTAGTGGTAGTTTGACCAAAGCACATAAACCCAAGGTAAGTATAGTAGCAAGTCCTAGTTGCAATCTCGGAACACCCAATAAGGGGATAATATGCGACCGGTCTAAACTACGTGGCATGTTCACCAATGCCAGGAGCCTGGCGGACAAGATGGATGAACTAGAGAGGATTTGGATTTTGTGGGAATTTCAGAGACTTGGTTCAACTGCTCTCATGAATGGCTGGCAAACATTCAAGGGTATACCCTTCATCGCAAGTTTAGAGAGGGTAAAAAAGGGGGAGGGGTATGCCTATATACCAAGAATAATGTACAAGTGAATGTGAGAGATGACAACATTAAGGGAGCTAGGGAGGAGGTGTAATCCTTATGGGTAGAGCTCCAAACGGATGAAGCTAAAGGGGAAAATAATACTGGGAGCAGTGGCGTCGCTAGGGGGTGGCTTTTGGGGCTATAGCCCCGAATCTGGGGCCCATAGCCCCAAATCTTGGCAGGGGTCCCCAAGGGGAGGGGAGGCTCTCTGGGGACCCTGATGCAAAGAGGAGGCTCTCTGGGGACCCTAATTTTAAGGGAGAGGCTCTCTGGGGACCCTGATTTAAGGGGGAAGCTCTTTGGGGAACCTAATTTAAGGGGGGTCTCTGGGAACCCTGATGCAAGGGGGAGGTTCTCTGGGGACCCTGATGTAAGAGGGAGCTCTCTGGGGAACCTGATGTAAGTGGGGGGCTCTCTGAGGATATATATACACACACATGTATATTACTGTATATACATGTGTATGCCCGCCCAAACGTATGATTTTCTTTACTACGCTGCTATGGGCTCTAGCCCCAGATCTTTTGTAGACCTAACACCACCCCTGACTGGAAGCATGCTACAGGCCCCCTAACCTGAGGGAGGAAGGGGAAACAGATCTCCTATCACAATTTGGATTAGCAGCAAGGATGTGAAGTGTTATCACAATGGGGGATTTTAATTATCCAGACAGAGACTGGGCGGAGGAAACCGCGCATTCATCTAAGGCTTGCCAGTTCCTAAATGTCTTGCAGGACAATTTTATGGGTCAGATGATAGATGCACCAACTAGAAATAAAGCATTAAAGGATCTACTGATTACCAACAATACAGACCTGATCAGGGATGGGGAAATACGGGGCAATTTAGGTAACAGCGATCACAGGTCAATTGGCTTCAGTATAAATCACACAAATAGGAAACATAAGGGGAATACAAAAACACTGAATTTCAAAAGAGCCAACTAGGTGAGCTGCCAGCTAGATAAAGGAAGGCCCGTAGACGTGGTGTATCTGGATTTTGCAAAAGCATTTGACACAGTTGCCCATAAACGTTTACTGTACAAAATAAGGTCAGTTGGCATGGACCATAGGGTGAGTATATGGATTGAAAACTGGCTACAAGGGCGAGTTCAGAGGGTGGTGGTAAATGGGGAGTACTCGGAATGGTCAGGGGTGGGTAGTGGGGTCCCCCAGGGTTCTGGGCTGGGACCAATCCTACTTAATTTGTTCATAAATGACCTGGAGGCTGGGGTAAACAGTTCAATCTCTGTATGTGCGGACGATACCAAGATAAGCAGGGCAATAACTTCTCCGCAGGATGTGGGAACCTTGCAAAAAGATCAGAACAAATTAATGGGGTGGGCAACTACATGGCAAATGAGGTTCGATGTAGAAAAATGTAAAATAATGTCTTTGGTTGGCAAAAATATGAATGCAATCTATACACTGGGGGGAGAACCTCTTGGGGAATCTAGGATAGAAAAGGACCTGGGGGTCCTAGTAGATGATAGGCTCAGCAATGGCATGCAATGCCAAGCTGCTGCTTGTAGAGCAGGAGATAATTCTCCTGCTCTACAAGACTCTAGTCCGGCTGCACCTAGAGTATGCTGTCCAGTTCTGGGCACCAGTCCTCAGGAAGGATGTACTGGAAATGGAGCGAGTACAAAGAAGGGCAACAAAGCTAATAAAGGGTCTGGAGGATATTAGTTATGAGGAAAGGTTGCGAGCACTGAACTTATTCTCTCTGGAGAAGAGACGCTTGAGAGGGGATATGATTTCAATATACAATTACCGTACTGGTGTCCCCACAATAGGAATAAAACTTTTTCGCAGAAGAGAGTTTAACAAGACTCATGGCCACTCATTAATATTAGAAGAAAAGAGGTTTAACCCTAAACTACGTAGAGGGTTCTTTACTGTAAGAGCGGCAAGAATGGTGGTCTCAGCGGGGGGCACTGATAGTTTCAAGAAACTATTAGATAAGCACCCGAATGAACGCAACATACAGGGATATACAATGTAATACTGACATATAATCACACACTTAGGTTGGACTTGATGGACTTGTGTCTTTTTTCAACCTCATCTACTATGTAACTATATGTAACTAAGTGCATGCCCGGCTTTGAAGCCCCCATTAAGAATTCCGGCGTCGTGGAGAGGAGGGGAAGAGGAGCGGGGCTTCGTACGCCCGCATCGCTGGACCATGGGACAGGTGAGTGTCTGATTATTAAAAGTCAGCAGCTCCACCTTAAGTTCGGTCAGGTATCGCTTTTTAGTACTTCCAGGACCAGAGCAGCAGATTTTTTTTCTCCTCCTTAATGCCACTGCTATGTCTCCTCAAATCATACCAGTATCAGAACTATAAATATACGGAAAGGAACGCCAATATGATTTGAGGAGATATAGCGGCGGCATTAAGGAGGCAAAACGGACATCTGCTGCTCTGGTCCTGGAAGGACTAAAAAGCAATATCTGACTGAATTTAAATGTAAGGTCACACATCATCAGGTGAGAACATCTGATGGGGGATACGAGTGATTTAATACATTGGCACATAAGTGAAGAACTAAGTGAACAGAGTGAGAAGCACAAGGAGATATAGGTGCAAGCAAGCATGGCATCATTGATAGTATAAACTAAAAGAGCAGCTACTTAAATGATTAAATATAAAATAAAGGCAATAAAAAAGTCTTAAATAAATAATTCCTTTAAATATTACAGAAGCGCTTTGTATCCAAAACTCAAGGACACGCTTTCATATACAGTTCTTTATATGAGAAATTCTGCAGCAGAGGTAGAGATCTAAAATAGCTTCAGCTGTGTTCTGTAATAGGGGGGGTTTCTTCCACCAAACACTTCACCACGTGAGGGGAGACTCCCCAATGGGAATACACTCACCAGAAATACAGCAAACAAGAGCCTTGGATAATAGTAGTTCTCCACCACTTCTAAACGACCACCAGATGTCAGTAACACTCTCAGTAGCTCCAGTAAAACATATAATTACAAAATGGTCCAATAGCGATACCAAACCTATATCCAAAGGAAGACAGGGGACAGGGATGATGATCTCTCCCGGGGCTGAGGTCAGGAATCCCATCCAAACCAGGGACAGCAGCCAGGTGAAGACCAGGCGACCATATCACAACCATGTAAATCTTGTGCGTGCTTGACAACACACATAACACTTTTCAGGTCTATTTTAGTATCACTCATTATATTTCACCATGATTATGGAGTGCACATAGTTATCAAATGAGCGCTGTGTGTTGTCAAGCACACACAAGATTCACATGGTTGTAATATGGTCGCCTGGTCTTCAGCTGGCTGCTGTCCCTGGTTTGGATGGGATTCCTGACCTCAGCCCCGGGCGAGATCATCATCCCTGTCCCCTGTCTTCCTTTGGATATAGGTTGGGTGTCGCTATTGGACCATTTTGTAATTATATGTTTTACTGGAGCTACCGAGAGTGTTACTGACATCTGGTGGTCGTTTAGAAGTGGTGGAGAACTACTACTATTATCCAAGGCTCTTGGATATGCTGTATTTCTGGTGAGTGTATTCCCATTGGGGAGTCTCCCCTCACGTGATGAAGTGTTTGGTGGAAGAAACCCCCCCCCTCTTACAGAACACAACTGAAGCTATTATAGATTTCTATCTCTGCTGCATAATTTGTCATATAAAGAACTGTACAGTATATGAAAGCGTGTCCTTGAGTTTTGGATACGAAGCGCTGCTGCAATATTTAAAGGAATTATTTATTTAAGACTTTTTTATTGCCTTTATTTTATATTCATATTTATATTTATTAAATTAATTTGTTTCATGTGGAGGATAAATAGCACGGTACATTTATTTGTTTTTATTTTTCTTGCACATTAGTATGGGAAATGGCAACTTTCTTTTGATTTTAAAAGTTTGAGGAAGGCCCTTTTCTGTTCCAGCATGACTGTGACCTTGTATACAAAGCGAGGTCCATAAAGACATGGTTTGAAGAATTTGGTGAGGCAGGACATAAGTAGCCTGCACAAAGCCCTTACCTTAACCCAGTGGTTCTCAACTCCAGTCCTCAGGACCCACCAACAGGACAGATTTTATATATTACCTTGGGGAGATGCACACAAGAATACTGCAATCACTGAGCAGCAAATTATATCACCTGTGATGTATTTCAGTTATCTTGCAAACCTGGCCTGTTAGTGGGTCCTGAGGACCGAAGTTGAGAACCACTGTCTTAACCCTAATGAACAATTGGGATAAATTTGAACACCAATTGTTAGCCAGGTCTTTTAGTCCAACATCCATACCTAACCTCACAAATGCTCATTTGGCTGAATGGACAGGAATTCCTACAGGCACAGCCTTCCCATAGGAGTGGAGGTCAATAAAATTTCAAAAGGGGGGCCTTGGAAATATATGTGTAACCAGATCATAAAGGAATGATTGTCAGGTATCTAAAAATGTAGTATATTCTTATGGAAATGCAGAGACTGACGCTTTTCTTCTTATCATACAGATGCTAGCCATACACATAACAATACAATGGTAAAATATAACAATTACTTTAATGAAAAAACTGTATTGTTTAGAAATGAATTGCACTAAAAGGGTAGCTTGATCAATAAACATTTGTTTTCATAAAATAATAATTATTGTTCTAGGAAAAAACAAATTACCAGACTATCAGGTTCCGCCACATAAAAACAACTTCTTATTATGCACACCCTATTAGCATCGAATCCAACATGCCCAATCTTTCTTTCAGTAATTCGTCACATCGTTGATATGCTGCCACCAAAGTCTCCTGTATTTATGCAGGTTGCACATCAAAAGATGACTTCAAAAGATGCTGCAGTTCTGCAAGAAGCAAACCAAAAGGTCTTGCTTAGTCGAGCTGAAAGAAATCATGAAAGAATTCATTAATACACAGATCGGATTACAGATTAGGTACATAAATGATGCAGTTAGTCATTAGCATTAGGGCCTCATTCAAACAGGGTGTATTATTGCTTACACCAGTGCGAGGACCTCCTTTGCCCACAGGGGATGCACAGATGTTCCCATACATCTGCGTGCAAGCCAGGGATGTGCAGTCAGGGAAGGCAGATGAGGCAAAAAAAAAATTTTGGGCTCCTACGACCTATGGTTCTGGAGATACGGGGCTCCTTGTGCAGCCTGCCAGAAACTACATACAGAGCGGCCAGTTTAAATACAAGCTGGCACACTCTGTTTGTAGCAGACTGAGAGGATGAGCTCACAGTGCCTCTCCTCACTTCTTGTCAGAGGCACTGAGCTCAATGGACAGCTTGGAGTCTTGAACCAATGGTAAAGCACCATTGGCCCCAGCTGTCCAATAAAAATGCTGCAGCGGAGTCACGCCTCTCACTGCAGTGTCATAGAAATGCTCTCTTCCAGCCCAGCCCTCTTAACTA
Organism: Lithobates clamitans; assembly: GCA_037952925.1. Lineage (NCBI taxonomy): Eukaryota > Metazoa > Chordata > Amphibia > Anura > Ranidae > Lithobates > Lithobates clamitans. Next base: position 2,071,589 of record JBBGZY010000265.1, on the reverse strand, counting down.
CAAGGAAAAAACGTGTTTACGGGTATAAGATTTACCTACAATCCCATGTTTTTCTCACACAGTTAAGAGTGAGAATGAGAATCTGCTGCTGTTGAAAAGGTACTGTTATAATCAAAATAAAAGAGAAAAAAACTGCGCTTAGAAAAAGAAGAAAGAATAAGCTGCGGTCATAAGTGTGGCCCACCAAATTAAATCAAAAAGAAAAAAAAACGCGCTATAAGTGATATACACCAAAGTCCAGTTGTGAAGTCCCATATAACATGAAATGAATAGTCCCAATTACAGTCCAGGCAAGAAGGATAAGTGGATGATATAAAACTTCTTCCAAAGGAAACAGTAATGGTGGACACAGTAAGCAGAACACTCCAATATATATTGCGCTTACCAGAAGTAAGACATAGAAGGGCGAGTGGCTTAAACCCAGCCTGGGCCTTTAGATGTACACTCCAGGTGAGGCAGGAAGGGCGCCCTCGTCCCGTGTATCCACAGATATGATTAAAAAAAAAGGTATAACAAAAATATAGCGTAATATTGTTTTTAAAAAGCACGCCAAACCAGAAAAAGAAGTGACACTCAATAAGCCTTAAATCACGTGTGATCATATAAAATCTTATGCTGGATAGCTAGGACAATATGGTGAGTGTCATGCAATCATGCAGAAATAGGTGGAATCCAAAAAATTTTTTTTTTTATATAAATGTAAATTATATACAGGTGAAAAATACAACGACTTCCAAAATCCGCTTACCAGATATAGTTGGACAGTCGACGTGTGTAAAACACCCCAAAAATATGTGAAAGATTGTGGAGAAAAACTCCCACCAGGTGCTGAGAAAAACTAATAATACGAGCTGCTTACCAGAAGGCAGACCCTCGTATGCAGATATAGTGAAAACAGGAACCAAACACCAAAGAACAGATATTTAAACGGACCTTTGGGATTGTCCCCTTACCAGACAAATAAAGCAAAGAGGCAGATGTATTACGATCCCAGCTAGGCTCCCGACCGGAATGGTGTACCTCGTCTTGCCCTCTCTGTCCGGACTCAGCAGCACATATATAATGAAGAGCCAATAGTGTGATACTCCTCTGCTGCTTCTTCCTGCAATGTCTCCTCTCTACTTCCAAGTAGATGGAGTGTACATCTAAAGGCCCAGGCTGGGTTTAAGCCACTCGCCCTTTTATGTCTTACTTCTGGTAAGCGCAATATATATTGGAGTGTTCTGCTTACTGTGTCCACCACTACTGTTTCCTTTGGAAGAAGTTTTATATCATCCACTTATCCTTCTTGCATGGACTGTAATTGGGACTATTCATTTCATGTTATATGGGACTTCACAACTGGACTGTTATAATCAAGCTAAATCATATATTATTATGCTATATGTTATAAGATAATCATTTATTATTTATCTACTTACTGTGAAATTACTGGTTTGAAGTTATAACTTCAAACTTCAGTAATTTGTCCGTTAAGCCACCTGCTTGAGTACAGATTTTGAAAATATAGTAAATGTACAATATTTTTTATTTTATTTATTTATTGTTTTTAAGGTTGAACTGGATCGACTTGTGTCTTTTTTCAACCTGACTAACTATGTAACTATGTAACCTTAAAAACAATATATAATAATTATTTGTATACTACTTATAGTAATTAACCCCTTGCCACCCAGGCCAATTCTGACACCTCTCTTCTGCATGTATTAATCAGATTTTATATTTTTTTTAGCAGCCTACCTAGGGAATAAAATGGTGGTTGTTGCAAATTTTTATGTTACATGGTATTTGCGCAGCAATTTTTCAAACATGTTTATTTGGGAAAAAAACTGTTTCATGAATATATATATAAAAAAAAACACACTAAAGATAACCCGATTTTTTTGTGTAATGTGAAAGATGATGTTACGCCAAGTAAATAGATACCTAACATGTTATGCTTTAAAATTGCGCACACTCGTGGAATGGCGCCAAACTTCAGTACTTAAAAATCTCCATAGGCGACACTTTAACATTTTTTACAGATTACACGTTTAGAGTTACAGAGGAGGTCTAGTGCTAGAATTATTGCTCTTGCTCTAACGATCGTGGCATATGTAACCTATGTGTATCTGGTACAACAAAACAAAACAAAAACTCTTGCGTATAAATGTATAAGCCTGACAGTTCAAAGTTTTCGAAATATGGTAGCTTTCAGCCTTGCTGCCCTCAAGGATAGGGAAATCCTAACATACAGACAAAAAACAGAAAAGAGAGGGCGCACCGGCCTTGTGCATTATCTTTAAAAAGGTTTATTAAGACAGAAAACGTAAAAGTACTACTCACAAGGGTAGATAAAAATCACGCATAATAGTCAAATGATGGTAGCAGTCTCCAGACCTATGGACAAGACGTGCAGACCGCTGCTGGCTGACGCGTTTCGAAGGTAGCACCTTCTTCTTCAGAGGCTCTGAACCCAGCCTGGGCCTTTAGATGTACTTTTACCTTTTCTGTTTTAATAAACCTTTTTAAAGATAATGCACAAGGCCGGTGTGCCCTCTCTTTTCTGTTTTTTGTCTATGTGTATCTGGCTCTGATACTAGCCAGTGCCTCACCAGCCACTGACCTCACCGCACGTCCTTGGTGCAAGCAGTTCCATTCATGTCAATTGGCATGCAACGGCTGCACAAGACACACATGCTGGCCCCAATTTGATATCTGTGAAGGTGCCCCTGAACAAACATTGTCTGCCTAAGTAAATTTTAACCTGACATATTTATGCCGAAAATAATCTATAAGGTAACAATAATGCTTAGCATAATACATACATACATACAAAAGTGTTGATTTTACTAAGGGCAAAAAGCTTGTTCAATTGACAAAGGAAGTTGCACTTTGCAAAGGAATTTGTCCCATCACCTAGTGAAAGAGGTGAAGCTCTGCTGCTTTCTATCATCTAATCATGTGCAAGGAAAAATCTTTTTTTTTTTTTTAACTTCCTATGACGTGATTGAAGTTAAACTTCACCACAATCACTAACCTCTTTAGGAGTATCTAATTCCTCTGTGCTGGCAAAGCTCCTCTGCCCCTCCATTCACCTTCCTACATAATCTCTTATGTAGCTGCCAGGGGAGGAGCAAAAGAGAATACTATAAAGTGGCAGTTGTGAGTCTGCTGGGGCTACTCATGTTACATCTAAGATGGAGCACCCAACAGCAGGCTTGGGCATTTCAAAGTCTACAGAAGGGACGTATTTACAGGTAACATACAAGTATGTTAACTGTATGTATACTGTAAGCTTATGGGAATTTTGATTTTGGATGAAATGACAGGTTCTATTTCAAACTTTTTGCCTGTGATCAGTGTTTTAGTATGCAAGAGTGACATCTTGGCTAATATATTACCAGGGCTTTTTTTCTCAGACAATAGGTGCAGGAACTCCCCCTTTCCGAGTCACCCCTTTTCTCCGCCCCTACCCACCTCCCAGTACCGTCCCTTTTAGACAATATAGAACCAAGTATCATTTTGAGATGCTAAATAATTTGTATGGAATTTGGTAATGAAGAAAAGCAGTAACATAGATCCCCTGCAGCCAGCAACTATAGATCCCCCTAACAACAATAGACCAACCACAACAAAATTTCCCCACCAGCAACAATAGACTCCCGGCAGAATTAACAGATATCCACACAGCCAGCATTAATAGTCTGTCTGGCTGCCATTCACAATAGACCCCTCCCCCAACAGTAGATCACTTTCAGCAACAACTCCCCCCCCCCGCAACAATAGGTCCCCCCCCAGCAACAATAGACCTCCCCACCAACAATAGACCCCCCTTGCAATATAGAACCAAGTATCATTTTGAGATGCTAAATAATTTGTATGGAATTTGGTAATGAAGAAAAGCAGTAACATAGATCCCCTGCAGCCAGTAACTATAGATCCCCCTAACAACAATAGACCAACCACAACAAAATTTCCCCACCAGCAACAATAGACTCCCGGCAGAATTAACAGATATCCACACAGCCAGCATTAATAGTCTGTCTGGCTGCCATTCACAATAGACCCCTCCCCCAACAGTAGATCACTTTCAGCAACAACCCCCCCCCCCCCGCAACAATAGGTCCCCCCCCAGCAACAATAGACCTCCCCAGCAACAATAGACCCCCCTTGCAAAAATAGATCCCCAGCAGTGAGCATTAATACCCTGAAGCACACTCCAGCACCCCTTGCCATTACATACAGTCAGTCCAAGAGGTGCCGGAACTGCGTTCCCCCGCGATCCCGCTGAAAAAAGCCCTGTATATTACTATAAGGCAAAAATTGTTTCCCTGTTTTTTAGAATGCTTGATGAGACTGTGCAGAGCTTAGTTGTCTGCAGACTTTAAAGACTATAGAGGGCTGCAAATAACAGCACCAAACTAGATCTTATAAGAATACTTTTCTTTGTACACATATTAAAAACTAATCTCAAATTCACTATTTAATAACTCTCTTTAATCCTCAATCTACTTATATAACAGAAAGTTAAAATTACAGAGCAAAAAGGCTTTTGGTAAACACTGGATTAGAAATGATTTGCTTTATAATCTTAGAAATGAAAAACAGAAAATTATATCAATGTTATACTGGTGATTGTGTTGCATTTGTTGAAAGAATTTAGAGATAAGTGCATCATGGATGGATAAATTATAATGTGTTTCCAGAGCATTTTTGAAAAATGTTCCCTGGATTGAACCATTAGTTTACAGCGTTGATAGATTCTTGGGTAGACTAGTTAGTCCGCTTTAATACTGTGGTCAAAATTTGCCCTGTTTAGAAAACATTTACTAACCATTTAATTCAGTGTGAACACTAATACATAGGGGGATGTTGAGGAGACCTGTCACTCAAACTACAGAAAATGCTGCTGCTGCGACAGTTAGCAAGGGGGTTCATGGAAGCAGGGGCTGCTAAAAGAACCTCACAACATTTTATTTAAAAAAAAAACTGTTCCCAGACAACAGCTTTAAAGGGAAAAGCATCCTTCTGATGATTATGCTCTCACCCGGCCCAGATAATTTGCAACTTGTGGAACAACAATCAAATTTCCAGCAGATTGAGAGTGACTGTCATCTGAGCAGTTAACCCACCACAACATGTTTTAAAAGAAACACTATTTACAGCATCTTGCAATTTGGACCTTTGAAACAGGTCTGTATCACCCACTGCCACACCCAGACAGGAATGAAGCTAAATTTACACTATAGATAGTAGCTCTTCAGAGGCAAAATCTTCCATTTCTAATTAGAGCGTTTAGAGAATAAGCTTAAGTAATTTCAAATTTGTTTTAATGTGAAGAAAAAGAAAAAACTGCAGGAAATATTTACAAAGAGCTAATACAAAAAACAAAAAAACAAACAAAAAAACACACATAAGCAACAGTAAAGTATAAGGGTCCCAAAAGTTAAAAATACTTAAAGAGGATCTTCACCCTAGGAACAAAATTAAAAGTCAGCAGCTACAAATACTGTAGCTGCTGACTTTTAATAAAAGGACATGTACCTGTCCAAGGAGCCAGAGCTGTCCTCACCCGAGCTGGTTCTCCATCAGTCTTAGGGTCCCCGGCGCTGGTAGCTTTAGTGTGGGAAGCTGGCAGTGACTCTTTGCAGCTCAACAGCCAGCTTCCCATTGTGCGTGAACGAGCCACGCTGCACTTTATGAATGGTTCCACTGCATTCTGGGACCTGTGATGTTTCCCAAAAGGCTGCGGGCAGGGGGGAGCGAACTTCCACTCGGATCGTCTACGTGGTCCAATTGAAAGTGGTTGCGGGTACCTGTCAAAACCAGGCACCTACTCCCACCCAACAAAAATATATATGATAGAAGAGGGAATGGAGGAGGCAGAAAAGTGGAACTTGCCCTTTTGGGTTAAGTTCCACTTTAAGTGAAGTTCAGTGGGTCTTTGGTTCAGTACAGAGTCTGGATAATTTGTAGAGTAAGCCCAATTTGATGTCACTGGCCCTCAGAAAATTGAATCTCAGTGTCCTTGGCAGTTTAGATTATAAAACAAGAGCCATCCACTTTGGATGAAGGAGCAACAGAGACACATTTGGTCAGCAGCATTGTGAATCAGGGGAGAGGGTAATGTTGAATGCACTAGCAAATTTAGATGGATTTGACCCCTGCTAACACTTTTTAAGAGTTTACAGCAACAAAGCAGATATAATACAGAAAGTGCAGCGCTGGACATATGAAGTAAATAGTGAATTATTACTAAACCTTGCAGTAAAAATTAATCAACAACAATATATAAAAATAATGACCTATAAATATAGGTAGTGAGTTATTATGAACGTGAGCATATAAAATTGCAGAAAAAAATTCCTAGAAGTGAAACTTTTAAAGGTGCATAAAAGTCCAAAGCAATATATTTAATGCAATGTGGGTTTCAGAGGTGCATCTTCGATAATCAGTGTTGCCCACCACCGAACAGGTGAATGAATAAAAGGCTTACCAGAAAGCCTGTGACCGCCCTTATTCAGGGGGGTCAAACCAGGCTTAGCAGATATAGGGGGAACCACCACACGGATACTCCAGTTGACACCTGATGGACCAATGGGTCGAGACTCCTTGCCAGGTAACACGCCTGCCGACAACCACTGTGGATGTTCTCACGAATCCTGTCCTCTCATGGGGTAAACTTAAAGTTTCCACGGATTCAGTGCAAGAAGATGTGATACAACATGCCAAAAAAAGGGGGATAAAGAAAAATGCTCCACTGGTGCAGGTAACTTTGGGTTTCCTTTATTGGTATATTACGATCTCAAGCATTAAAAAGCAAAGAAGCGGAGTAAAACAAACAAAATAAAAAAAACGACACTACCGCCGTTTGTTTAAAGATCGCGCATGCGCGGTGCGTGCAATGTTGTGACCCTACGGCCGTTTCGTCACAACTGACGTCATCAGGGGTACGCACCGACGCACGCGCATGCGCATTAAATACACAAGCGTCAAGACGGAGAACGCTATGATTGGTTCACACCGGGCTATGCTTCATGTGGATAGGTGCTGAGAAATCAGCTACGAGAAGATTTACCATAAACATAAAACTACTTAATCAATTAAGCAAAGGGAACGTCCAGCTGTTAGGCTACACCCCATCGAGGCAGCAGCATATAAACACTCAACCGATGCCATCTAGTGGTTTTTTTAAAAATTACACCAGAAAATCAACAGCGGCATATAACCAAGCTGCATTATAAAAAATAATGAAGTTTAAAAATGACATAAAAAATAAAAAATATAAAAAACGCTTATATATATATATATAAAGCTATTGGCATAATTATTGTTATAATGTCCGCAGACATCTATAATATTATACAGCTATATTAATTAATTAAAAAATTGTCAAACCAACAAACCTGATGTGATAAAGGCACCAACAAATGATGTCACTTCCAGTGCCATCTAGTAGGGTGTTAGAAAATTACTATACCCGAATTAATGTCAGCCTTAATGTTCACAATTAAATGAAATCAGATATAAACATACCACTATATAGGGGAAAGTTTATGTAATATATTGAGGAAAAAAAGGGGGGGGGGGTAAAACTGAAGCCTGTTAATGCCCATTGTGAAAACAATAACATAGCCTGCTCCTTACAATAATTCTAAAACAATAGTACATGAAAATGCCACCCCTATTTGGGACCAGAACTAAATCAGTATATAGAAAATATAAAAAGATTTCTATAAAGGTTTTAGAAATTCCTCAAATTCCTTTCACCATCACTGGGCATATACCTGGTATCCAACTTTTATCATTAGGAGTACAATAAGTAATCAGGACATGGTTAAACTTAGAAAATATACCAGAGTGGGACATCAACTTCACCAACAACCTCATCTTTTCAGCTGTTGTTGATAAAACAGTTGATGTCCCACTCTATATTTAAACCACTAGGGGCATGGGAACCAAGCCTAAAGATCCAGTTGGTTTCTGATCTCGATATGGTTCGCTTCCCATTACTGCTGGTGAAGTTGATGTCCCACTCTGGTATATTTTCTAAGTTTAACCATGTCCTGATTACTTATTGTACTCCTAATGATAAAAGTTGGATACCAGGTATATGCCCAGTGATGGTGAAAGGAATTTGAGGAATTTCTAAAACCTTTATAGAAATCTTTTTATATTTTCTATATACTGATTTAGTTCTGGTCCCGAATAGGGGTGGCATTTTCATGTACTATTGTTTTAGAATTATTGTAAGGAGCAGGCTATGTTATTGTTTTCACAATGGGCATTAACAGGCTTCAGTTTTACCCCCCCCCCCCCCTTTTTTTCCTCAGTATATTACATAAACTTTCCCCTATATAGTGGTATGTTTATATCTGATTTCATTTAATTGTGAACATTAAGGCTGACATTAATTCGGGTATAGTAATTTTCTAACACCCTACTAGATGGCACTGGAAGTGACATCATTTGTTGGTGCCTTTATCACATCAGGTTTGTTGGTTTGACAATTTTTTAATTAATTAATATAGCTGTATAATATTATAGATGTCTGCGGACATTATAACAATAATTATGCCAATAGCTTTATATATATATATATATAAGCGTTTTTTATATTTTTTATTTTTTATGTCATTTTTAAACTTCATTATTTTTTATAATGCAGCTTGGTTATATGCCACTGTTGATTTTCTGGTGTAATTTTTAAAAAAACCACTAGATGGCATCGGTTGAGTGTTTATATGCTGCTGCCTCGATGGGGTGTAGCCTAACAGCTGGACGTTCCCTTTGCTTAATTGATTAAGTAGTTTTATGTTTATGGTAAATCTTCTCGTAGCTGATTTCTCAGCACCTATCCACATGAAGCATAGCCCGGTGTGAACCAATCATAGCGTTCTCCGTCTTGACGCTTGTGTATTTAATGCGCATGCGCGTGCGTCGGTGCGTACCCCTGATGACGTCAGTTGTGACGAAATGGCCGTAGGGTCACAACATTGCACGCACCGCGCATGCGCGATCTTTAAACAAACGGCGGTAGTGTCGTTTTTTTTATTTTGTTTGTTTTACTCCGCTTCTTTGCTTTTTAATGCTTGAGATCGTAATATACCAATAAAGGAAACCCAAAGTTACCTGCACCAGTGGAGCATTTTTCTTTATCCCCCTTTTTTTGGCATGTTGTATCACATCTTCTTGCACTGAATCCGTGGAAACTTTAAGTTTACCCCATGAGAGGACAGGATTCGTGAGAACATCCACAGTGGTTGTCGGCAGGCGTGTTACCTGGCAAGGAGTCTCGACCCATTGGTCCATCAGGTGTCAACTGGAGTATCCGTGTGGTGGTTCCCCCTATATCTGCTAAGCCTGGTTTGACCCCCCTGAATAAGGGCGGTCACAGGCTTTCTGGTAAGCCTTTTATTCATTCACCTGTTCGGTGGTGGGCAACACTGATTATCGAAGATGCACCTCTGAAACCCACATTGCATTAAATATATTGCTTTGGACTTTTATGCACCTTTAAAAGTTTCACTTCTAGGAATTTTTTTCTGCAATTTTATATGCTCACGTTCATAATAACTCACTACCTATATTTATAGGTCATTATTTTTATATATTGTTGTTGATTAATTTTTACTGCAAGGTTTAGTAATAATTCACTATTTACTTCATATGTCCAGCGCTGCACTTTCTGTATTATATCTTGTTTTTTTGTGCCCTTATATCGGGGTTATAGTGCACAGCAGCAGGACCTTCTTTACTTTATCACAATTTTTATGCACCTAGCGCAATTTCTTTTTTTCTTTAACAAAGCAGATATGTATGGTTAGATTCTCATCAAATATTGTTCTTCCCCATATAAATATAATACAAGTTCTAAACAAAACAAGACAACAGAATTTCCCATAGGAACTTCATGGACACAAATATATTCTTTAAAATCGTAATTTATTGTGCAAATCAGTTAAAAAACAAAAACAAAAAAACAAGTGCACTTCTATATCATTCATAAGATCCTCTTGTACATAAAAAGTACATTATGGTAAATATCCCTACATTGTATGCTTATCCTGCTTTCCTATGATTCTCATTTATATAATACCTTCCTACAGTCATTATATTTAACATTAGTGCTAGGCCACACAAATTCATCACCCTTACAGTATTAAAAGACATGTGTGTGAAATTATTCCTCCATTTTCATAATTTTTCTGCAATAAAATACAAATGCCACATCAAGTATCAAAATATCCACATACTCAGAGTCAATTGTCTATGTAAAGGAATTAAAACTGTAAACTGGAAAAGATATTGGAGACATAGAAATACTAGAGGAAGAGCAAATGTGGGCCCAATATAGTAGATGGGATTTTAAGTACCTCAAAGAATTAGTGTAACTACTAAATGAAAGTGAATACGAGGATGAGATTAGATTGACTTAGATTTGTATTATTTTGTGGCAGATCACTCTGATGAGATACCAAAACAAAAAAGTTCAAGACGAAATGTTAACGGTTCCCTCAATTTAGCATTAATGCAAATATCTCTGCTTTTGTAAATCAAACTATAACAGAAATCCAAAATATGCCAAAATCTGGGTGCAGGGTAATCTTTGCAAAGTAACCAAAAGACAAAAATAAAGCCCTCCCATAAAGATAGGAATGTAGTACCAATAGATAATTATCATTATGAAAAGATGTGCAACCAAATTCTGATCAATAATGATGGGCATAGGGAAGTTTCAGTGGCAGTGCTCTTGGAATTTCAGAAGGAAAATTATGAAGTAATTGACCAAACTTGCAGACGTGGGCTAAGAGTAAAACAGAATTGGGAATTGGGAATTTCCTAAGGTGGAGCAGCTTAAAATTCCGACCTTCTATGCTTTACCTAAAATGCATAAAGATAAACCATATTGTCAAAAGTACTGGGATACCTGCCTTTAAACGCACATGAACTTTATTGGCATCCCAGTCTTACAGTAGTCCGTAGAACTATGTGCACTCGCAGACCACTTGCAGACCTACGTGCACTCGCAGAACACTCGCAGACCTACGTGCACTCGCAGAACTACGTGCACTCGCAGACCACTTGCAGAACTACATGTACTCGCAGACCACTCGCAGACCTACGTGCACTCGCAGACGACTCGCAGACCTACATGCACTTGCAGAACTACCTGCACTCGTTGACCTACTACGTGCATCCCAGTCTTAGTCCGTAGGGTTCTTTATTGAGTTGGCCCACCCTTTGCAGCTATAACAGCTTCAACTCTTCTGGGAAGGCTGTCCACAAGGTTTAAGAGTGTGTCTATGGGAATAGTTCACCATTCTTTCAGAAGCGCATTTGTAAGATCAGACACTGGTGTTGGACGAGAAGGCCTGGCTCACAGTCTCCACTCTAATTCATCCCAACGGTGTTTTATCAGGTTGAGATGAGGACTCGGTGCAGGCCAGTCAAGTTCCTCCACCCAAACTCACTCATCCATGTCTTTATGGACCTTGCTTTGTGCACTGTTGCGCAGTCATGTTAGAACAGGAAGGGGCCATCCCCAAACTGTTCCCACAAAGTTGGGAGCTCGAAATTGTCCAAAATATCTTGCAATGCTGACATCTTAAAAGTTCCCTTCACTGGAACTAAGGGGACAAGCCCCACCCCTGAAAAACAACCCCACACCATAATCCCCCTCCACCAAATGATTTGCACCTGTGCACAAAGCAAGGTCCATAAAGACATAAATGAGTGAGTTTGAGGTGAAGGAACTTGACTGGCCTGCACAAAGTCCTAACCTCAACCCAAAATAACACCTTTGAGATGAATTAGAGCAGTGCCTTCTCGTCCATCATCACTGCCTGACCTCACAAATGCGCTTCTGGAAGAATGGTAAAACATTCCCATAGACACACTCCTAAACCTTGTGGACAGCCTTCCCAGAAGAGTTGAAGCCGTTATAGCTGTAAAGGGTGGGCCAACTCAATATTGAACCCTATGGACTAAGACTGGAATGTCTTTAACCACTTGCCTACAGGGTACTTTCACCCTCTTCCTGCCCAGGCCAACTTTCAGCTTTCAGCACTGTCAACCTTTGAATCACAATTGCGTGGTCATGCAACGCTGTATCCAAATACATTTTTTATCTTTTTTTTTCCCTCAAATAGAGCTTTATTTAGGTGGTATTTAATCACCGCTGTTTTTTAAATTTTTTTGCTAAGAAGTCAGTGTGAGGTAAGGAGAGCCGATCACCGGTACTTCCATGTTTACATGTGATAGGCTACGATTGGACACAGCCGATCACATGGGTGAGATCGGGGTCTCGCTGTGTCCCAGAGATGCGCTAGTCATGCTGCGCTCCCTTGCGGGTGCACAATCACAATGAGACTGGGCGACGTCATATGATGTTGGCCCAGAACAAAAGGGGGATCTCACCTCATCATTTGTCTATACGGCAGGCGGGAAACGGTTAAAGCTCATGTGCATGTAAAGGCAGGCATCCCAATACTTTTGACAATATAGTGTATATAATCACCCCTGAGAGATCAATTGTCTCTGGTCAACTAAGTCTAACTGAAAATGCAAGTAGACTAGTAGATCCTCACCTAAAGAATAAGTTTACCTTTGGGAACATGTTACATGTTCCAAATGCTGCAGCCACTGCCCTATCCCCCCCCCCCCCGTGACAGCAGTATGAGGATAAGTTCCCCGTACTAGCTGTCACTTTTTGAAATCAGCTCTGTGTGTGCATGATCTACAAGCCCCAACATGCTTTATGACTGTTGGCTTGTAGTTCTCAATGAACTACCATAGCGCTGTAGTAGTTTATTGATTCTTCATGTCAGTGTATCTGCTTGACCGTACGGGATATATGGGCACACAGATACATTGACAGATCTTCGGCAGACTTGTATGGGCACCAGTGATCTGCTGATTGCTGGTGCAATGCTTTACAGGCTCCAATGCTTTTTTTTTTTTTAAAGCGAACCTATCCTTTAAAGGGTAGCTCCACTTTCATGGTAAAAAAAAAATTGCGAATAAAAAAAAAACAATATAGCATATACAACTGCGACTAAAGTCATATTGTAATTGAATGTTATGAAAACGTACTTTTCCTTTTTAAATCTGCAGTGCTGTAATTGTCTATAAAATGCAATGCAATATGCTAACCTGGAGGCATTCTGCACACAGAGGATATACAGAATGTCCTCCAGAAATCTCATTTCTTGTTTGAGTGATTGGCTTACTGATTTTCCCAGAACCCTGCACTAAGATACAGATCAGATTTTGAGCATCTTCTGCCACAAAAATGTCATTTCTGGTGAAATACTCCCAAAGGAAAATCATGTCTAAAGTGATGCAGATCCGGTGACTTTCCTCATTAGAGCCCCGTATGTGTAGCAGCTGATTGATAAGTCTAAAACCACTCCCATACAGATTCACGCTACACATGGACACAGACAAACACTGCTATTTCTTCAGAATAACAAAAGGTAGGAATCTGTAACACAGTTTGTTAAAATCCCTGCAATGCACAAAGATCAACCAGAGGAAAATTTTTAAGACAGTATGTTACAGGTCTTCACTATACCAAAGATGCTCTCTGTCTTATCCAAGCAATCGAAGGGCTGTACTGTATGTCCAGGATGATGTATGGTTGGTAGCTATTGATGTGGAATATCTGTGCATATCACATTTTAAAGGATTGGAAACAGAATGCCCAATCCCAATGGGAATATAACACCTTTGTGATGGATATTTTGAAATTTATATTGACACATGATCTCCTTAGAAAATGGTGACCATTACTTTATGTTATAAGGCCACAGCAAGAAATACCATCCTGATAGCAGACAGTTGGAATTCTACATCGTAATTAGATATATTGCTTAAAGCAGAGTTACAGCCCCAAAAAAGTTTTATTTAAAAGTCAGCAGCTTTTAATAAGGTCACTTACCTTTTCAGGGAGCCTGCGATGTCGGCCCCCCATGGCTGATTCGTCCACCAGCTTGGTTGCAGGCGCCACTATTCCAACTAAAGGAAACCGGCAGCAGAGCCTTCAGGCTTCACAGCCAGTTTCATACTGTGCATGCGCTATTCATTTAAAAGAGTCTATTTGTCACCAATTGATTTATTTAGTTCATATGTATTATTGTGTATAGCGCTTTACTTTTTTAGTTTATTATCACATGCCTAGTATCAAGGTTATAGTGCTTAGCTGCTAAAATTGTAGGATCAAAGCACAGATACATTTCCTATTATTATTTACATAGTTACATATGGGGGGGGGGGGTTCGCGCCGATCGCAGGAGGAGGCCCGGGGAGAACTGTGAGGGAAATTCACCTTTACACACAAATTGGTGAAGTCTTCATCATTACACGGTCATTGATGAGGAATTCCTGGAGCAGAGGGGCAGGTGAAGCTGTTGGAACATACGGTCCGGTTAAGTTCTGCATCATAGACTCAGGGCAGAGAAAGGTCGGTGAGTGTACCACAGTGGAGGGCTGGATGTGGAGACATGCCAGGAAGTCTGTGAGGGAACTTCACCTTTACATGGTCATTGGTGAAGTCCTCATCATTACACGGTCATTGATGAGGAATCCCGGATACGAAGAGAGACTGTTGGGAATTATGTAAAATCGATGCGGCCCGAGGGCGCAGGATTTGCAAGGTGGGCTGGCTGGGAACAGTAGTCCATAACCTAAATGACCTAGGTCAGGTAAATGGCACTTTTAATTGTGGCGAATGTTCACATCATAATTATATAAATATGAGCATTCATGTGCTACCAAATGGAGAAACACATAGGGCTAAACTTTTAATGAACTGCAGATCCAGCAATATACAGTATGCTATATGCTTACTTGTAATTGTGGTTCTTTCGGTATAGGGAAAACGAAGCAGGATTTATAATCATGCATATGTTATAGAGAATGGTGATCTATACTCACCATCTGGTAAACATGTTGCCCAAGTTATCAAAATTATGATCCACCATGTGTTAGACTTCATGCAATGAACAGAGTACACTCCGATCCAGGTGAAAGGAATTGGGATCAATTAATATTACGAGTGAAATTAGGTGGATATATCAGCTGAAAGCAAAATTTTACCTGGGTTAAATAAATCTACAAGTTTTTAATCTTTAACTGACCCTGAGTATGTGAGTTGATGGGTTATATGGCATTTGAGTCTATACCAGCAAAATTATGAAAATAGTGGTATAATTTTACATATACTGTATGTCTTTAAATCCAGTAAGGGTGATGGATTTGAAACCAAACATTGCTTTTTTGACAACTGTTTGAGATTAATTGTGATCTTGTTAGATAGCGCAATGTTGCATAATTAAAGCCCAACACAGAAATTCAGAAAATTCCTACTTGCAATGTCCTAATTCCTAATTGCAATGTTCACACTTCAAGACTTAACTGCTTGTTTAGGTCTAGGGTATAATAAAAGCATTTTACTTACCCAGTCCTCCCCCAGCAGACAAAGCTCCCCCATGTTCCAATGGTGGAATGTTCCTCAACATTGTCACTAGGGATGGGCCAAACACCTCCCGGATCAGTTTGCACAAGAACACCGTGAACAGGCAAAAAGTTCTAGCGAACATGCAAACCTTATTAAAGTCTAAGGGACACAAACATGAAAAATCTAAAGTGCTAATTTTAAAGGCTTATATGCAAGTCATTGCCATTAAAAAGTGTACGGAGACCCAGGTACTGCCCCAGGGGACATGTATCAATGCAAAAAAAAGTTTTTAAAACAATAGTTTTTTCAAGAGCAGTGATTTTAATAATGCTTAAAGTGAGACCAATAAAAATTAACTATTCCTTTAAATATCGTGCCTGGGGGTCCCCTGAGTCTGCCTGTAAAGTGGTGCATCTGTGCAGTGTGTAGTAATGACAATAATGACATTTCTAAAGGAAAAAATGTAATTTAAACTTGCTCGCGACTGTAATGTATTGCCAGCTCCCGGCAATATAGATGAAAAATCAAGGAAAAAAATGGCATGCCCTTCTCCCCCCCCAGTCCATACCAGGCCCTTCGGGTCTGGTATGGATATTAAGGGGAACTCCACGCCAAAATGTAAAAAAAAATTGCCGTGGGGTCCCTCCAAAATCCATACCAGACCCTTATCCAAGCATGCAGCCTGGAGGTCAGGATAGGGAAGGGACTAGCAAGCGCCCCCCCCTGGACCATACCAGGCCACATGCCCTCAACATGGAGAGGGTGCTTTGGGGTCCCCCCCAAAGCACCTCCCCATGTTGATGGGGACAAGAGCCTCTTCCCGACAACCCCGGCCATTGGTTGTCAGTTCTGTTGGCGGGGAGCTTATCGGAATCTGGAAGCCCCCTTTAACAAGAGGGCCCCCAGATCCCTGCCCCCCCCCATGTGAATGGGTATCAGGTACATTGTACCCCTACCCATTTGCCAACAAAAGTTTCAAAAAGTAAAAACCACAACAGACAGTTTTTGACACTTTTTTTAATAAATAAAGTGTCCTGCAATGTCCATCCATCTTCAGTCACGCCTCCCGACGGACTCGGAAAATAGAAAAAAAAAAAAACTCCGCCTCCATGTGAGGCCTCTCGGCGACTGCTGTCTTTTCGCTTTGACAGCTCTTATATAGGCAAGGGGGGGCCAAACGATGACATAACCGGATGACCACGCTCCCTCTGACATCACATGATGTCACATGATGTCAGAAGGGGACGGGGTCACTCAGTTACTTCACCAGGTGGCGCTGCCCTTGCCTATATAACAGCTGTCAAAGCCAAGAGACAGCAGTCGCCGGGAGGCCTCCCATTGAGGTGGAGATTTTTAAATTTTTTCTATTTTTAGAGACCATCAGGCGGTGTGATTGAAAATGGATGGACATCGTGGGACACTTTTTTCTTTTCTTTTTTAATAAAGGAATTGTCAAAAACTGTCTGTTGTGGTTTTTACTTTTTGACACTTTTTTTGGTGAATGGGTTTGGGGGGGGGGCGGAGTCTGTGGGCCCCCTTGTTAAAAGGGGGCTTCTAGATTCCGATAAGCCCCCTGTCTGCAGACCCCGACAGCCACCCACCAGGGTTGTCCGGAAGAGGCTCTTGTCCCCATCAACATGGGCACAAGGTGCTTTAGGGGGCACCCCAAAGCACCCTTTCCCATGTTCAGGGCATGTGACCTGGTATGGTTGGGGGGGCCGCTGACTTGTCCCCCCTAGCCTGAGCTCCCTGCTGCATGCTCGGATAAAAGTCTGGTATTGATTTTAGGGGGGACCCATCCTAATTTTTTTTTTAATTTTGGGGTGGAGTTCCCCTTAAAATCTATGCCAGACCCAATGGGCCTGGTATGGATTTTGGGGGGGACCCAACACTGTTTTTCTTTTACATTTAGGCGTGGAGTTCCCCTTAAAAACTATACCAGACCCAAAGGGCCTGGTATGGATTTTGGGGCGGGGGGATACCACAACATTTTTTTTCCTAATTCTGTCATAGGGTTCCCCTTAACCACTTCAATACACTGTATTATATATGGTGTGCGTCTATGCAGACGAAACGCGTCGGGTAGGACCTCACTGTTGCCATTTTTTACAGCGCTGTTTTTAGCTATTTTCCATGTAAGTGTTTATTATCACTTTAATAAATTTTAAATCAATACGGATTTACACTATTTGGCCCATTCTTTCTCTCCTCCTCACATTCCAATACGGATTTGAGCATCACGACCCCTGGGCCTGACTACGTCTGAGGAACTCAGTCACGTGGAAGCTACTCCACCATCCCTGCTCTTCAGCATTCGTTCCAGCCCAGCACCACCTAAGCCTGTTTGACCCCACCTGGCG
The DNA here is from genome assembly GCA_037952925.1 of Lithobates clamitans. NCBI lineage: Eukaryota > Metazoa > Chordata > Amphibia > Anura > Ranidae > Lithobates > Lithobates clamitans. Next base: position 2,053,787 of record JBBGZY010000265.1, on the reverse strand, counting down.
TATGCCTTGTCGGGTCCACCAAGTCTGGTAAGCCTCCTCATTGTCATTTGGTGGTGTGTGGGCTCTCTTCATAGAGGATTTGTACCACAGTCTAATATTTGCTCCAGAGGATTTCATATCTCATCCTTTCAATTTTCTTCAAAGACATTGTTGTCAGCATTCGAACTTTGAATTGCTAGCTTTTCAACTATGCATACTTTATTCCCCCCCTTTTTTTGAGCGCTACACTTTATTTGTATTCTTGTTTGTTCTTTACATTTTTTCCCCCCTTTTGGGTAGCGCAGAATTATTGTACATACATACGCGTTTTGCGTTTAGAAGCATTAAAAAGAAAAAAAAAATTTTATTTTTTTTTTCAAAATAGCCAAAAATGAAAAACTCTAAACGAAACATGGTAACTCGTGTTTAACCGCGTTTAGAAGCGTTTGGCAGTTGAAATGCCTCTAAACTCAGCTTTTGAACCCATTTTTTAGCGTTCCAAAAAAAGCCTCTAAACTCAACTTCCTAGAAACGACTATAAATGACCCTGTGTACATGTGCTGATAAGATAACATAGAGGGGAGTTCAGGAGCAATTGAAAAAACGTCCGTTTAGCAGCGGCAGTGTACATGAGGCCTTAGGCTGCTCTTCCCTTCCCCCAGGACGTCATCCTGTTGATTGCCACCTTGCTACCAGAGCCTTGTGCTTCCTTTATCCTGATCCGTCCTGCACCCCTCTGCCTGCTCCCTGCTCTTGTACCCAGTTGTGTTTCCCTTCCTTGCATCCCTGTTACCTTTGTCCTTTATATTGTAGATATTGTATACAGATAGTTAGGTTCATTAGTTATTTTTGTTCTTGTTTGCTGGAGTGGTTTATGTTTTCACTGGTTGCTTTGTATGTTTATTGGTGTGTGTTCACTGTAAATAAATATCACTTTAATGATAAATAAATAGTTTGGTCTCAGTTTCCTTGTGTAGCTATGTGTCTGGTCTCCTTAGCTGCTAATTCCTGACACACACACACACACACACACTATACGGACTGCACTATATACACTATACAGACTGCACTATATACTCTGAACTGTATTATATATACTATAAGGACTGCACTATATACTCTGAACTGTATTATATATTTACACACTATACGGACTGTACTCTATACTCTGAACTTTATTATTTATACTATACGGACTGCACTATATACACTATACAGACTGCACTATATACTCTGAACTGTATTATATATACTATAAGGACTGCAGTATATACTCTGAACTGTATTATATATATATATACACTATACGGACTGCACTCTATACTCTGAACTTTATTATTTATACTATATGGACTGCACTATATACACTGAACTGTATTATATATACTACACACTCTGAACTGTATTATATATACTACACTAACTGCACTATATATTCTGAACTTTATAATATATACTACACTAACTGCACTATTTACTCTGAACTGTATATATATATATATATACTACACTGACTGACTGCACACTACACTAACTACCTGCCTCATCTTCATTCATTCATTCATTCACTATATATACCTGCTATGTAAGCAGCAGCCTTATATAGTGTGGGGCCAATCATGGCTCTCACAGCACATCACGCTGTGATTGGCCAAAGCATGGAGGTCAGGTGCATGCTTTGGCCAATCAGCAGCCGTCAATGCACTATGCTCTCGCAGTGCATTATGGGGCGCTCTGAGGCGGGCGAACTTGCCGCGAGTGCCCCATTGTTTTCGTTTGTTCTACGTTCAACTCAAACATCTGGACCATCCCTAATTGTCACCTCTAATGCAGGGCTATGGACTCCTCATTGGTCTTAATGATGTCAGGACCTTAGACCGGTGGAGCGCCTAGAAGCGTGGAGGAATGTAGAATTGGCTAAGTAAATCTTCTTTTCCATGCCCTCTGGATCTAAACAATCATTTAGCCCTTGCAGTGGAGGTGCAGCCCCACCGCTAAGGAAGGATTTGAAAGTTTCCCAGAATTAGGCTTTAGGTTTGAATGACATATTATTTTGATGGTGGATGGCACTGCTTCATGCAGTCTCTAAGTTGGGTGAGGAAGGATGCATGTCCACGGAATGGCTCCTGTTCATTGGCTCAGGGGAAAGGAATGTACAATTCCATGATAAAGGGGCATGGAGGAGTGGATTGCTTCATCTATCTAGCACTACCTCTAGGCAGGGCAGTATATTTTGGGCAGCTGATAGGGTGTGGTTTCCCCGGGAGTGGCCTTCTCCCCGGGACCATTCTATTCCCTTTAATGATGCAGATGTGATTTTGCGGTATGACACAGCATGCTGGACCATTATTGTGACCAATATTGTGATCACAGTCAAGAAAGATTGATAGGAATTTGATCAACAAGTACAATGATTCTAGCTTGTACTCTTCTTCTTTAAATATTGTGTCATAGCATGGGTCTTGGAGATGGTTATGTCATCTTCTGCCTTTTTTTGAGATTGAATGACTGGTGTCAAATTTAGATAAGCTACGCATATCATCATGTAAATTTTGTTAAAATTAGGGAACATTTACTATTATATACCAATGGTCCTACTCACTCTACATGTAGATTAGAAGGTCATGACCTTAAGGGCCACATAGGGATATGACACGAACTGGAGCGAAGAAAACCACAGTAGGGTTTGGGATAAATATTGATAAATATGATGGTTGTGTGAGGTTATTAAGCAAAAGGAGATGATAGGGAAGGAGGATAAGCATACAATGTAAGTAGATATAGCAAAAGTACTTTTTTATGTACAAGAGGATTTTGTGAATGGCAAAGAAGTGCACTTGTTTTTTTTAATGAAACATTTTAAAACAATAAATTAAGATTTAAAAAAATATATTTGTGTCCGTGAAGTACCTGTGAAAATCCAATTTTTATTTTAGAATTGGCATTTATAGCAACATTTGGAATAAATGTTTTACATAAATGAATAAAAGCTGACCATCATAAGCACCCCTGTCAGTGTTAAACAGTTTGTCTCTACCCTTTAAAGCTGGATACACACTGAGCGAAATTTCGATCAGTGTGTGGCCGTCCCTCTTTGACGGAAGTCAATTGCTTCTGCCGAAGGGACATGGTAGAAATCGCTTCCTGTAATCATGAAATTGCAAGGTTTTCGTGGTTGAAAGACGATGGCTTTAACAATGATCACACAATTTTATTTAGGGAATCAATTTTAATCATTTGAGCAGTTGCAGGTGGAGTTCAATCTTCATAAAAATGTTTTTTTTATCAATATTCACAATTGTGCCATGTGGCCCAGGCTCAGTTTAGGGCATCGGGACCAGTGGTTAATGAACTTGGGATAATAAATATAGTGATTAATTAAAATAACACTAAAGGTCTGATATCATCTTTATATGTCAATTTATTAAATACATTTTGGGGTGACCCCCCCCCCCCCCCCATTAGATCTAAAGTTAAATGGCAAGAGGATTTGGATGATATTTCAGAGGAAATATGAGAGGAAGTGCTTCAGAATCTTCTACCTATTTCTCCTTCTCCTAATATAATTCTTTATCCTTCACCGAGCATATAGAACACAGCATTCCTCTATTTTATTGGAAGGAGGGATTCTGCAAAATCTAGCAAATGTGGCACAGAACCAGGTGATCTGGTGTATCTACTGTATAAGTAAATAAAAACGAGCATTCGAAAAAATGACATACGTACAGAGAGATTTATTTTGCATAGACATAATCATAGACATATTCTCAGTTGCACGTATGCAATTTAGGATATATTGCACATGCAGTTTGCACGAAGCACTTTTATTTAATTTGGATGTTTATAAGCACGAGGAATCACATCACAACAATTTTAATGCACTGGTTGTCATAGGGTATTGTGTTTTTATATGCACATCGCACTTTAAATAAGAAGTCATATTCATTTATAGGATTGCAGTATTTTGCGGCTTTTTCCGCAGTGTGAATTGATTAGAAGGTATCATCATCATACATGCACATTGCACTTGTAATAGGAAGCTTTATTCATTTATTTATATATTGTTGCAGCATTCTGTGGTTTTTCCGTATTTGGAAATTGGTAAACTAGGATTGATTAGCGCCACATTTTTTTCTCTATTTTGGTACATATTTGTCAGGGTGTGTGAGTACACTCATCTATGTTGGCAGCTTCTCATCTGTTACCACTTAAATTCTAATCTCTATTTATGTAAGTTGTGGTTTTGCGCACTAGTTCCTATATTTCATTTTTTTGAGGAGGAAATATGGCTAATTGGACCCAATTTGGACATTTTAAGTTAGGGTTGTACTCACTTTTGTTGCCAGCAGTTTAGACATTAATGGCTGTGTGTTGAGTTATGTAGAGGGGACAGCAAATTTACACTGTTATACAAGCTGTACACTCACTACTTTACATTGTAGCAAAGTTTTATTACTTCAGTGTTTTAACATGAAAAGATATAATAAAGTACTTACAAAAATGTGGGGGGTGTACTCACTTTTGTGAGATACTGTATATGCCACAGGTGTGCCACTTCACAGGCATCCTCCGAGCATGTTGGTCAAAAAAATGGTACCCTCTGAGCCCTATTAAAATACATGCACTCTGCTAAACAGTTTTTCTTTGCATTGGTACATGTACATCATGGCAGTGCCCAACTACCCAGGCCTTTTTTTTACCAAAAGCTTGCAAATTTGACTTAAAAAGATGCCTGAAAAAAATTACAAGAATTGGCTCCCATAGACTTAAAATGGGATAGAGGCACTATATCTGAGGATTGTTTATTTCCCGCTGGCTCAATGAACATTCAGCAAAGTGAACATTTCACTCACTAAGACATCTATTAGGGGTTTTAAGCAGTTAGAACACGACTAAGGTGGCAGTGAAACACTGATCAGCGGCTGCAGCCGATTTGTTGATCAACGGTTTGCAGCCAAAGTTTTCCAACAGTCCTGTCCTACAGAAGTCAGTTGTTAGATTGACTCAAGTCAAAAAGGAACAGACATTGCTGGATTGAAATTCAGCTGGTTCTTGCTGAACTGGCTGAATTTCGATACATCTATGGCCAGCTTAAGGTGATTGGGAATGTTCATTTTTTCCTCTTTTTTCCTCAATAATAAACATGTCATTCTTACCTGCTTTGTGCAGTGTTGCGCAGAGTAGCCCAACCCTGCTCTTCTGGCGTCCCTTGCTGGAACTCCAGGCTCCCCCTCTTCTTAGTGTGCCAGCGGGCTCTATAGACATACACAGTGCAACTCGGCACCGCCCCCTTCTCACTGGATTTAACTGACAGCAGCAGGAGCCAATGGCTCCCACTGCTGCCCGAGTCCTTGTGAGGAGAGGATGAAGAGAATACTGCCACTGGGCGCAGCACTGGATCACTCAAATTGAAAATAGGATAGTTGCGCGATGTTATGCAGAGAAATATTTAAACCTGAAATTGCTGCTGCTGTCACTTATGTGCTCCCAGAAACAAACAGTAAATAAAGTGTAAATGAGACAGCGCTGCACATTTATACAAACACACAAAAATAAAAATATAAACAAATCAGAACTAATATAGAAAGAACAGTGCAGCGCTGGATATATATCCTAAATGTGAAATGTGTTAAAGCAATATATGAAATACCAACAACAAATAAATGACAACCAATATAAAATATCAGCTGGTATATAGTTAATCAACCATGATAAATTATATAAAAGTGAAAATACAATTGATATAAAAGGGTGAGAGTAAAAATAAAGTCCCAAAAATGTTGGTGTTCAAATACGAAATCTTGGATCTATGTTCCACCGCAGGTGCTGCCCACCACCTAGTGATAAAGTAATGGAGGCTTACCAGACAGCCTGCAACCGCCCTTATTCAGGGGGGTCAAAACAGGCTCAGTAGAGATATGTAGACCTCAGGATGTGTCCCGCAGGGAGCTCTGTGGAAGTTCCTCCAGCCTCCTTCCTGGAGGGCTAGCCAGTGACACCAAGGAACAGTTCGAAGGATGCGGGGGTATTCCTTATATAGCAATCAAGGTTTTGCTGCAGCCGCCTCTGTGGGATCTCGGTGTATACAGCTCACCTCTGCCCTACATTCTCTTCTCACACAAACTACAGCAGGCCGGAGGGACAAATTTCCTGCAAAACAAAGCCGCGTGTGGGCAAATCAGAACTAATGTGCAATATAAGTCCAATAATATTATATAAAGTGATAATTTCTTCCGCTGAGATGCGGGGAGATGTGAAGTGTCTCTTTGCTTCAAACCACCTCCATATGCATAGTGCTGCCACCACCACATGCATTGCTCACTCACCTCCTTACAAGACCCTGCTAGGGGTCAAACACACCTTGCACTCTGTGCAACTCTCCCTTTAAGAAAATCCTCACTGGTCCTTGGTAACCTCTGTTGGACTTTCAAGAAACAAACAATGATCTATATCTGATAAGGGTTCCTTCCACTGTGCTACTTCAGACTTGAATCCACTGTAATCTACATTAGCTGCCAGTAGTTTCAAAAATACATGGGAAAAACAGAAAGTGCCTCCAATAGTACAGAAGAACTAAAAATGAACCTCTCCACCCCAGCTAATATACAACTCACATTTTATTAAAAAGTTTTAAAAGCTTTGATAATACATCAGAAAGGTCTCACTCAGTTGCGACAAGATTCCACCGCCAGGCTCCACCTCTACTAGTTTCACCACCTCACACGTGGCTTCATCTGGAGGAATGAGCCAAGCGGCTATGGCGGGGTCAATTTATAGTATACATAATGAAAAAATTGGTTACTGTGTATGTACTGTGGGTGTATTCCCGAGATGCCCGCGCATGCGCAGTTGTAGTACATCGTGTCAACAAGACACAGTATGTTTGAATGTTTTGAACATATATTCCATTGAAAAGCAATCCTACAAGGAGTTATAAAAATGAATTGGAGAATCTAGTGGACAAGGGCATTAGGAAAGGTGTACTGAACAAAAAAGAAAGTAGATATTTTGTGCCTAATACCTGCAGGATCCCTATTATATAAACGGTTCCCAAACTGCAAAGGATAACATGAATCCGCCCGGACATCCCATTGTTAATGGAATTCAATCAGTTGGGGCAAGGATGGGTCAATACCTGGACCACCATTTACAACCGTTAGCACAGAAAACCAAAGCATATTTGAGGGACACTAAGCACCTCATCCAACATTTAGAAGAAACCAAAGTAGATGGCTCTTGTATATTAGCTACAGTGGATGTCAATTCCCTATATACAACCATTGGTCACCAGGAAGCAATTAAAACAACACAATGGGCATTGAAACACCTAAGCGAACTACCAAGGAAACACCGGGCTTTTTTGTTGGAGAGTTTGGAGTATTGTCTGTCACACAATAGCACTTATTTCAAACAAGGGTATTGCCATGGGGGCAAAGTTTGCCCCAAGCGTGGTTAATATCTTTATGGCTCAATGGGAAGAAAAAGCAATTTATCAAGATATGCTGAGGGAGCTACTCCTATATAAAAAGTATATTGATGACGTGTTCGTTGTCTGGAAAGGCGCTGAAACTGCATTGATCTATTATTTAAACAAGCTTAACCAGAATTACCAGAGTATATTGTTTAAATGGAAACATGATACAAAACAAATACACTTTTTGGACCTCACCATATCAGTGACAGAAGGAAAATTCAAAACCAAAACTTTAAAAAAAAAACGGTAGACAGGAATGATTACATACTTATGAAAAGCTGTCATTACGCCCCTTGGCTGCTAAATGTGCCAAAAGGACAATTTATGAGGCTGAAGAGAAACTGTACTGACTGATGGGGATTACAGAGAGCAGGTTGATCTAATTAGTCAGAGATTTCTCGAAAAAGGCTACCAAGAAGATCACATTAAACAAATAGAAATGGTGAATACAATAGACAGACCTCCCTAATAGAAGACAAACCAAAACAGAATGCCTTTCAAGATTCCATGCCCGTTATTCTCAACTATGGAATACAACACAGAAAGATAGAAAGGGTGTTTAAATAATATTGGCCCATACTAACTGCTGATAAACATCTTAGGCAAGTATTACCATCTTATCCAAAGTTCACGTATAGACAAGCCCCAACATTAAGGGTTAAAATCGCTAAAAATATAGTAGACCCTCCAAAAACATCAGATTTTACATTTTTTTCAGGAAAAGGTTTTTATTCATGCATACAGTGCTATTCTTCTACTAGGACAAAGAGAAAGAACACCAAAAGGGACAAGTTTTTAGCTACTGCAAAGGGAAAAGAATACCAAATAAGGGATTGCATTACATGTAGAATAGAGGGGGTAGTTTATGCCCTTCAGTGCCCTTGCCAAATTCAGTACATTGGCCGTACTGAACGACCAATGTGGAAAAGAATTCAGGAACATGTACAAATTACTACCAATGGCTATCCCAAACATAGCATCTCTAAACATTACGTCAACCACTATAATAAGGACCTCTCCTCTCTTTTGTTTTGGGGGATAGTAAAATACCATCCCCAATGGAGGGGCACCAATAAGGTTAACACTTTGAGCCAGCGTGAATCCTTCTGGATACATGCAATGCAAACTTTACACCCATCAGGACATAATATTGAGTTTGACATTAATTGTTTCATAAATGATTTTTAATTTCTTTCTAAAGTCATATTTCTTAATATATCATTCCCTTATCTTAATACTTCTAATGGGGCGTACACACGGTCAGACTTTTCGACCGGACTGGTCTGACGGACACCGACGGACCAAATCCGGCGGACAATCCGATCGTGTGTGGGCTTCACCGCACCAGTGGACTTTTCCAGTCGCAAATCTGACGGACTTTAGATTTGGAACAGGCTTCAAATCTTTATGTCGTAACTCCGCCGGACCCAGAAATCCACTCGTCTGTATGCTAGTCCGACGGACAAAAACCGACGCTAGGGCAGCTATTGGTTACTGGCTATCAACTTCCTTATTTTAGTCCAGTGTATGTCATCAAATACGAATCCGTCGGACTTTGGTGTGATCGTGTGTTGGCAAGTCCGTTCATTAGAAAGTCCGTCGGAAGTCCGTCAAAAGTCTGTCGAAAGTCCTCTGGAAAGTTTGTCGGACCAGTCCGCCCGTGTGTACGTGGCATTAGTATTAGATTATGTTTTTAAATACCATGTCATTCCCTCATCATATCTAATTAATCACTACCATTATCTTCCTAGTTGAGATAAATGGCACTTTATGAGCATTTATAGCGGACGACTCTATAGTAACTCACCTTGAGTCATAGTGAAATCAATGTTTTCTAATATAATTATTTTTTATTGCTATATATCCATGATGTAAATCACTTATAGATGTTTTTTATTTAATATTGATAATTTCTAGTGAGATTTCCCAGTATTTCTATGCTGTATGTTAGATATCTGGTGAGATATCGCTTCCACTATGCATTATGGTAATATGTCTCAGTTTTTCAGCCATTTTATTGAAGTCCTTTGTTTACTTAGGCCGTGACCAGAAGTTATCACAAAGCGTCGACTTCCATGTCTTGTTGACACGATGTATTACAACTGCGCATACGCGGGCGTCTTGGGAACGCCGCAGCTGAGTACATGCACGGTAACCAATTTTTTCATTATGTATACTATAAATTGACCCTGCCATAGCCACTTGGCTCATTCCTCCAGATAAAGCCACATGTGAGATGGTGAAACTAGTAGAGGTGGAGCCTGGCGGTGGAATCTTGTCGCAACTGAGTGAGACCTTTCTGATGTATTATCAAAGCTTTTAAAACTTTTAAATAAAATGTGAGTTGTATATTAGCTGGGGTGGAGAGGTTTATTCTTAATCCCTCGGATACTGCACTATTGGAGGCACTTTCTGTTTTTCCCATGTATTTTTAAAACTACTGGCAGCTAATGTGGATTACACTGGATTCAAGTCTGAAGTAGCACAGTGGAAGGAACCCTTATCAGATATAGATCATTGTTTCTTGAGAGTCCAACAGAGGTTACCAAGGACCAGTGAGGATTTCCTGAAGGGAGACTAGCAGGGTCTTGTAAGGAGGTGAGCGAGCATTGCATGTGGTGGTGGGAGCACTATGCATATGGAGGCGGTTTGAAGCAAAGAAACACTTCACATCTCTCCGCATGTCAGCGGAAGAAATTATCACTTTATATAATATTATTGGACTTTTGTTTGAACACTTATATTGCACATTGGTTCTGATTTGTTTTTATTTTTGTGTGTTTGTATACCTATGCAGCGCTGTCTCATTTACACTTTAAGCACTGGAATACTGACATCACAGAAAATAAAACAGAGGGCGCACAGGCCTAGTGTATTATCCTCAATATAATTCTTTAAGGTAAAGTAATAAGTAATACAGTATACTCACAAAAGTATGCATGCATCACAGCTAAACACACACAGCAGCTTTGTGTCTACAGTGTGACATAACGCATAACAGATTAACAGATATAATGTCCAGCAGTACAACAGGCTAACGCACTTCAAGGACTCGCCTCTTCCTCAGAGCTTTTCCTCAGGCAGCAAGGCGTGATTTATCCAGACAAGTCAGGACGAGAGTCTAGACAAGTACCATATTTGGGCCTACTTCTAAGCACAGGAGATGTGTGTTTTGAATTTTAAAGTGCTGGATCACTGACAGGCTGTATAAAGGATAGGGGGGGGGGGGGGGGGGCAGTTAATGGGGTGTTTTTTACCCTAATGCAGGGAATGCAAAACCTAACCTTAAAATCAGCATAAGGAGACAATTAGTTGGAGTGACAGAGAGATGAGCTCTGCAGTCTGCTGCTTTTCCTTTCACTCTCCAGTCACAGGCTGGAGCTGGGTCAGACCCTTAAGCTGGCCATAGATGGTTCAAATCAGTAGGATTCAGCAGGAACCAGCCAAGATTCAAACCATGTATGGGCAGGTGGATTGTACCCAAGTTGATTGATCAATCAAATTGGGTACAACCAGCATGTTGGATTTTTAATGCAATTATTGCCAGTGGCTATAGCCACTAGCAATAAACACTATGTATTCTCCCAGCAGGGATGGCCCACGTGCCCTCGTCCCCCGATGGGAGAACACAAAAACTCCATGGGAGGGATTCCCCCATCAACACTGACTGTGTCGATGGGGGAACCAAGCAATTTTCTTTCCTGCAAAACTTGGTTGTAAGAAAGAAAATGGCACCATCTATGGCTGACTTTATATGCTACTGCAGCTGCTGACTTTTAATAAAATCCAGATATGTCGGCACTGCAAATGATGTTTTCATCAGCTGTCGGGTGCTGCCGACTCCATTGCGAGTAGGGGAGCCTTACGGCTTCACGCCGGGAACCCTACTGTGCATGGGTGAGGCTCCGCTTCTCTCTCCTACTGGCCCGGCGAAGGAGGAGGGAGGAGGAGGGAGCCCCAGTGATGACTCAAATACCTGCGGCTGAGGCTCCCGGAAGTGGGGACAGGATACCTGTGAAAGACAGGTATCCTGTCCCCCCTTCCCCCCTGAAAGGTGCCAAATGTGGCACCAGAGGGGGGGAGGAGTACAATGAGTGGAAATTCCACTTTTGGGTGGAACTCCGCTTTAACTGCAGCAGAGTAAAGTTCTCCTGAACTGCCAGACAGGGCTGTGTAAATCTCAGACCTAGACAGAAATCCAAACAGCTCCTATATTCAATCTGTGTATTTAGCTTTTTGCCTGGAGTTAAGCTTTAGGGCTCTTGCACCTGAGAGCTATGAGTCTGTGCAATGTAAATTCCGACAAAAATTCCTTCCTGATCCCCCGAGAGGCAATTGGATATTCCCTGGATCAACTTTACCTATAAAATGTTAGTACCCAGTTATATTATGTATATTTAGGAAAGAATCCAGGTCTTTTTTTAAAGCAATCTACCGAGCTGGCCAGAATCAGCTCTTGAGGGAGTCTATTTCACATTTTCACAGCTCTTACTGTAAAGAAACCTTTCCATATTTGGAGATTACATTTATTTTCTTCCAGATGTAAAGAGTGCCCCCTTATCCTCTGTGATAACCTTAAAGTGAATAACTCAACACCAAGTTCACTATATGGACTCCTTATGTATTTGTACATGTTAATCATATCTCCTCAAGAAAGAATAAATTCAGTTCCATGAATCTTGCCTCATAGCTGAGCTCCTCCATGCCAATTATCAGTTTGGTTGCCCTTCTCTGCACTTTCTCCAGTTCCTCGATATACTTTTTGAGAACTGGTGCCCAAAACTGAACTGCATATTCCAGATGAGGTCTTACTAATGATTTGTACAGGGGCAAAATTATATCTCTTTCTCTCTGGAGCCTGTATCTCTCTTAATAAAAGAAAGGACTTTGCTCACTTTGGAAACTGCAGCTTGGCATTACATGCTATTATTAAGCTTATGATCTACCAAAACCCCTAGATCAGGGGTCTCAAACTCAAATTGCCTGAGGGCCACATGACAAGTTTTCATATCCCATGGGGGCTGCATGCAAACTTTTAAAACTTCAAAAGCAATAAACTATACCAGCAATAATATACTATACTATATCCAGCACTGGTGTCAGCAAACGCATTATTAACCCCCAACACTGGTGTCAGCAAACGCATTATTAACCCAGCATTGGTGTCAGCAAACGCATTATTAACCCCCAGCATTACCCCCCCCCCCACACTGCACAAATAGCCACACACTGCACAAATAACCCCACACTTCATAAACTACCCCCCCCACACTCCATAAAATACCCCACACACTCCATAATTACCCCCACACTACACAATTACCCCCCAAACTGAACAATCACCCTCCACACTGCATAAAATACCCCCCACACTGCACAAATTTCTACCCCAGTCACCCCACTAAGGACTTTGCCTCAGTGTGATGGCTCACTCACCTCTCCTGGCAGTCAGGACCATCTGCCTTCCGAGTCCTCTCCTCCTGGCTTCCATACAGGCCTAGTGACAGGGGACCCAGAGAACACAATCTCCCGCCCTGAGGTGGCAGCAGGACCCTGGTTTGGGGCTCTGGTCGATCGTCAATGCCTAGGTGGGCGGATCGATGAGCGGATCGATGAGCGGATCCTTCCTCCGCTCCTTCCTCTGCTCTGTTCTCTCTCTGGGCTGCAGCAGCGTGCAGCGGAGAGGACAGAAGAGATGGAGAGGTAAAGCTCTTTGGCGCCTCCCCCTCTGCGGTGCCTGGGTGCAGTTCAAAAAGACGTGCTGGATAGAGGTCGACCGATATGGGTTTCTCTCTGGCCGATGCCGATATTTAGAAATCGGGGCGGCTGATGGCCGATATATGATGCCGGTGGCACTGGCAGGTGGCACTGTCTGTCACTGGCAGGTGGCACTGGCAGGTGGCATGTGGCACTGATTGGCAGGTGGCACTGATTGGCACTGACAGATGGCACTGGCAGGTGGCACTGATTGGCAATGGCACTGGCAGGTGGCACTTATTGGCAGTGGCACTGGTTGGCACTGGAAGGTGGCACTGGCAGGCATTGGCAAGTGGCACTGGTTTGGAACTGGCAGGTGGCACTTGTTTGGAACTGGCAGGTGGCACTATTGGCACTGGCAGGTGGCACTGATTGGCATGGCATTGGCAGGTGGCAGCAGGTGGCACTGGCAGGCACTGGTTGGCACTGGCAGGTGGCACTGATTGGCGTGGCACTGGCAGGTGGCGGAAGGTGGCACTGGTTGGCACTGGCAGGTGGCATTGATTGGCAGGGGCACTGGTTGGCGGTGGCACTGGCAGGCACTGGTTGGCGGTGGCACTGATTGGCGGTGGCAGGTGGCACTGGCAGGTGGTACTGGTTGGAGGTGGCCATGGCACTGGCAGACTGGTTGGCACTGGCAGGTGACACTGACTGGCAGATGGCACTGGCAGATGGCACTGATTGACACTGGCAGGTGGCACTGGCAGGTTTCACACTGAGCGGAGTGTGACCGTGTGTAAAATTGACAAGGAGCTGTCCACACTCAGCGCTTGATGCTTGTGTGAAGCTGACACGTAGCACAGAGGAGAGAGACAGAGGGATCTGCCAGAATTGAGGTTGATGTCGGGTGGGCGGGACCCGGTCGGGGCGGGTGGGCGGGACCCGGCCGGGGTGGGCGGGACCAGCAGCTATCAAATACCAGTCAACGATTGGGCTGCTTAAGAAAAGGGGCGGACCATATACACGTAGCGGCCTGCCCAGATCCCATTGGCTGGTGTTTGATATTGGCCGGGTCCCGCCCAACCCGGCTGGGTCCCGCCCACCCCCGACATCAACCTCAAATCTGACAGATCCCTCTGTCTCTCTCCTCCTGTTACATGTCAGTTTCACACAAGCATCAAGCGCTGAGTGTGGAGAAGGGAGGAGGAACGGCGGCCAGTGCTATATATCGGCCTAATGGGCAAATATCGGTCGACCTCTAGTCCTGGATCGGCCCTGCCTGTGGGCCATTTTTAACAGGTCCGCAGGCCGCAAATGGCCCACGGGCCGGTACTTTGAGACCCCTGCCCTAGATCCTTCCCCACTATGGATTCACCCAGTTGTACTCTCCCTAGTATGTATGATGCATGTATATTCTTAGCCCCTAAGTGCATAACTTTACATTGATCAACATTAAACCTCATTTGCCACATACAGTAGTTGCCCAATTAAACAGTGCATTGAGGTCGGCTTGTAAGTTGGAGACATCCTGTACGGAGGTTATTCCAATGCATAGCTTGCATCTGCAGACACTGAAAATTGTACTTTTAAGCCTAGACCCTATATCATTTATGAAGGTATTAAAAAGTAAGGGTTCCAACACTGAACCTTGGGGTACACCACTTATAACCTTAGACCATTCAGAGTATGAATCATTAACCACTACTCTCTGAATTCTGTCTTTAAGCCAGTTTTTTATCCATTTACAAACTGATCTTTCCAAGCCTGTAGACTTTCAGGCTTGGAATCAGGTTTGTTTGACAACTTCTATCTTTCATGAATCCATGCTGTCTGTTGCTTAAAATAGTGCTTTACATGTTTATTATACATTCACATCAGTCCCTGCCCTCAGGGATCTTACAATCTAAGGTCCCTAACTCACATTCATACAGAACATACACATATTAGGGCCAGTTTAAAATGAAGCAAATTAACCTACCAGCATGTCTTTGGAGTGTGGGGAGAAACCTGAGTACCTGGAAAAAACCCACCTAGGCACAGGGAGAACATGAAAACTCCCTGCAGGTAGTGCCGTGGTTGGGATTCCACCCAACAACCCTAGTGCTGCCAGGCCAAAGTACTAGACCATTTAGCCACTGTGCACTCTTCTTTTAGATGTGCCGTGCAGGGAAGTAAAGAGGACCAGCCACCTACAGCAATGTTTGTCTATTGTATGGATTCTGACCAAATCCTTTTGGGCTGGAGCACCCCACTCTCTCATCAGTGCCTCTCATTAGTGTCCACCTGTGTCATGGATGGAGTCCTTTAGTTCTCCCATATAGAGGAGTGTATGGCTCCCATGGTTCAGAAAAGCAGGATCGCCCATTCTATGGATAGCGTAGGACCCACTATATATACTATACTATATATAGTAATATGGTGTGACCAAATCCCCATATTTTTTAAACATGTTTTTTGAAAATGTCTAGGTGTTTTAAATAGCCTTGCAGCAGGAGTTAAATGTCTTTTTTGCATGTGGGCGCTGTAATATTTTGTTCTCATTTGCCACTTAGTTGCCCAATTAGACAGTGCATTGAGGTCGGCTTGTAAATTGGAGACTTCCTGTAAGGATGTTATTCCACTGCATAGCTTAGTGTCATCTGCAAAGACAGAAATTTTACTTTTAATCCCTGACCCTATATCATTTATAAAGATATTAAAAAGTAAAGGTCCAAGCACTGAACCTTGGGGTACACCACTGATAACCTTAGACCATTCAGAGTAAGAATAATGAACCACTACTCTCTGAATTCTGTCTTTAGGAAAGTTTTCTATCCATTTACAAATTGATCTTTCCAAGCCTGTAGACTTTACCTTACACATGAGCCATGTTTGGGGGAACTGTAATTATTATTATGTGGTTTGATTTATTTTTTATTTAGCTTAGTATCTTTTATTGAGTTGTGATACATTGTAATTATTACCCCCATTGTTGGGGTATTTTATTTAAAAAAAGAAGCATTGTCATACTTTATGTGTACTTTTGATTATTGTACCTATCCACAAGAAGGGCAGCAAGGTAGACGCTACCAATTACAGGCCAGTGAGTTTAACATCAGTTTTCGTTGAGTTAATGGAATCACTCCTGAAAAGAAGGATCATTGATCACTTAAAAATACACAACTTGCTGGACCCACACAACTTCGTTTCTAAATGTCTTGCTGGAAAATTTCATGGTTCAGATGGTAGACGCACCACTATAAGTAAAGTGTTACTGGATCTACTGACTACCACCAATACAGACCTGATCACGGATGTGGAAATACTGGGCAATTTAGGAAACAGCGATCACAGATCAATTGACTTCAGTATCGATCACACAAATAGGAAACATAAGGGGAATACAAAGACATTGAATTTCAAAAGAGCCAACTTCCCTAAACTACAAACCTTGTTAGAAGGCATGAATTGGGATAAAATCTTAGGAACAAAGAACAAGGAGGAGAGATGGGTTTGCTTTAAGAGCATATTAAATAAGGGCATTAGCCAAAGCATCATATTGGGTAATAAATTTAAAAGAGCGAACAAAAGTTCTAGATGGCTTAATTCCAATGTAAAAAATGCATATACAAGCAAAGGAGAAAGCCTTCAAAAAATACAAGGTTGAGGGATCATCACCAGCATTCAGATTGCATAAAGAATAATGGCGAAGGTATTGAATTTATTCTTCTCCTCAGTCTTCACAAGGAAATCGGGGGGCTTTAGTAACCAAAACTGCAGTGTTTATCCTCATGACACATCACAGGAAGCACCTCCATGGTTAACAGAGGACAGAATTAAAATTAGACTTGGGAAACTTAACATTAATAAATCACCTGGACCAGATGGCTTGCATCAGAGGGTACTTAGGGAACTCAGTCAAGTAATTGCCAGACCATTGTTCCTAATTTTTACTGACAGTCTACTGACTGGAATGGTACCAGGTGATTGGAGAAAAGCCAATGTAGCACCAATATTTAAAAAGGGCCCAAAATACATCCCTGGGAATTACAGACCAGTTAGCTTAACATCAATAGTATGCAAGCTCTTTGAGGGGATGATAAGGGACTATATAAAAGATTTTAATAACGAGATTGGTATCATTAACAGTAATCAGCATGGATTCATGAAGAATCGTTCTTGCCAAACCAATCTATTAACCTTCTATGAGGAGGTGAGTTGCCATCCAGATAAAGGAAGGCCTGTAGACGTGGTGTATCTGGATTTTGCAAAAGCATTTGACACAGTTCCCCATAAACGTTTACTGTACAAAATAAGGTTCGTTGGCATGGACCATAGGGTGAGTACATGGATTGAAAACTGGCTACAAGGGCGAGTTCAGAGGGTGGTGATAAATGGGGAGTACTCTGAATGGTCAGAGGTGGGTAGTGGGGTTCCCCAGGGTTCTGTGCTGGGACCAATCCTGTTTATTTTGTTCATAAACGACCTGGAGGATGGGGTAAACAGTTCAATCTCTGTATTTCCGAACGATACTAAGCTAAGCAGGGCAATAACTTCTCCGCAGGACGTGGAAACCTTGCAAAAAGATCTGAACAAATGAATGGGGTGGGCAACTACATGGCAAAAGAAGTTTAATGTAGAAAAATGTAAAATAATGCATTTGGGTGGCAAAAATATGAATGCAATCTATACACTAGGGGGAGAATCTCTGGGGGAATCTAGGATGGAAAAGGACCTGGGGGTCCTAGTAGATAATAGGCTCAGCAATGGCATGCAATGCCAAGCTGCTGCTAACAAAGCAAACAGAATATTGGCATGCATTAAAAAGGGGATCAACTCCAGAGATAAAACGATAATTCTCCCACTCTACAAGACTCTGGTCCGGCCGCACCTAGAGTATGCTGTCCAGTTCTGGGCACCAGTCCTCAGGAAAGATGTACTGGAAATGGAGCGAGTACAAAGAAGGGCAACTGAGCTAATAAAGGGTCTGGAGGATATTAGTTATGAGGAAAGGTTGCGAGCACTGAACTTATTCTCTCTGGAGAAGAGACGCTTAAGAGGGGATATGATTTAAATTTATAAATACCGTACTGGTGACCCCACAATAGGGATAAAACCACCTAATTTAAACCCATGATTGCCGTGAAATACACGTGATTGCGAAAGTCGGGCTGAAATCGGACCTGAAACGATGAACCAGGACACACAGGACTCCTGTTGGGAGCCACATTGGGTGTGAACCCAGCCTGAGGGTACAGTTTTGGCAAGCACTACAGAGGAAAAGGATTGGGGGGTACTTATTTCAGATGATTGCAAAGTAAACAGTGTGACCAGGCAGTGGGGAAAGCGAATAGAATTCTAGAATGCATCACTAGAGGGTGTGACGAATGCGGCTATCAGATCCCTGCCCTCAACTTGTGACAAAGAACTGCCCAATCTTACACTGCGCTGTCGCTTACGTAACAATGCCACTCTCAGCTGCACCCTGCACAAAGATTTTCCAGCTTGCAGGACCCAATCTAGGTGCCAGCAGCCTGAAAGCAATACCTATTATGATTTTAGAATAAATGTCTGTAACACACGGTCACCACAGACAGGTATATTTCGAGGATTTATACTATTAAGTAGCACTCTTCAAGATACAGGGATTCTTTTTATCTTGCATAGCGCATTTTGAGATATGGTTAACACTTTTCAAAATACGGATTAATAATGAAAAGGCAAAAAAATGGTGCAAATAAAATATTTACAGAAAAGGGGTGTTACAAGCAATAAGGAGACAATAAAGCAACAGACAAATAAAAAAAAGAGTTGAAAAAGGAAGAATACTTGCAATGTCCTTAACAGAGTTCAGTCAATGAGCAAGGTGTTATTGGCTCTAATAACTTGACAGATGTTCCTTGGTTGATGGTACATGAGAGCTGTCACATTGTCCTGGCATTCCTTTTTTATATGGGATCAAAGAGGTATTGACAGAGGCCATCTTATGAAGTAAGTATTTGAGGAGTTGTTTCTGGGATGTCACAATGATTATGACTATATCCCAGAGACAGTTTTCTATTCTTCATATCTCTGAGTCGCTACTGGGTACAGTCTGCTAACATGTAGATTATTGTCCAGCTTGAATGTAGCTTCAAAATGAATATAGAGATGACATGTTTCGGATGCTTAGCTCACTAGGTTGGCGGTGTTTGGACTCAAAACACTATAAATATGTCCATTTTCCAGCTGTGCTATTGTTATTTCAAAAGTTATGAAACATGCTGAAGTTTCAAGCTTATAACTGCTAACCTGTCTGCAGATATGTGTACTGACCATCTCCTCCAACTAATCTATTTATGACTGGTATTTGTTAGTTCTCTGAATTGCTCAGCTTGGGAGGGTGACAGTTTTATTAGGGGTTCTAGACTTTATTTGTGGATTGGATGGAAAGGTCTGTGTGTCTGATCAATAAGTTGATAAGGTCCTGGCATCAGTTAAGAGTTTGTGAATTGTATAAAGAGGGGGTCAGCAACCTGTAGATTGTGATCTACCAGTAGTTTGTGGTCTGGGCATCCTGACCCACCATCCCAGAGCATCAAACAGAGTGCAATGCAGAGGGACTACTAATCAATCACAATACCCACTCCAGAGGTTGCAATGGAAACTAACTCCTTGAGTGATACTACAGTGGTTCCCCCTAGGGAGCCCTCTGTCCGCTCAAAACTCCCTGCTAATAGGGATCAGGCTCATGATGCGGGCCCCTCTTCACGTAGGAGCCGGCATCCTAGCACGCATTCCCCTAGAAAGCAATCAAGAGGCAGAGGTCACTACTCTAGGAGTAGGGGCAGAGGTGGAAACAGGGGTGATTATCATGGTCATGGGGAACGTCGATACTATGAGCAGGACAGCCCCTACTACAAGGGCTCTCCGGGTCTTAGTTATGAGTATCCACACTACTCCCCATACCAATATCCACCTCAGTATAGGCACCCCCCTGTATCTACATACAACAGGTATTCCCCTTTGCAGGAACATCATAATGAAAACATCTATCCATTTCCGAATGTCGAATATGGTCCATCTCCCTACAAACAACCCTACTCTGGACCACGGACCTCTCGGGGTTTTCACGAGGACCACCTAAACAAAAAAAGGGGTCCAGAAACAAGAGAGGGTCCAGAGGAGGGAGGAGGGTTCAGAAACAAAAAAAGGCAAAGGACCTAATATGCCAAGGGGTTTTTAACCTCAGTGACACGATCCTTACCAATGAAGAAAAGATTATCCTAAATAAAGGTCTTAAGTTCGCCCCTCCACGTAAATTGAACAAGTTCGATACCTTTATCGATGTTCAAAAGTTCATCAGGAAGATCCATGTCCAGAGATATATTATTTCTAATCCCTCCAGGAATATGGCCAGAGCGGCAACGTCTGGTACAGTTCATTCGGGCTTATCCAATCCCTCTCTTTTTAGTCCCCCAACACAGCTTCCACCTGCTATCAACTTGTTCAAGGAACTTGTGTTGAAGGACCTTAATAATGTCCCCCTGAAACGCAAATTCTATAATCCCTTACCTTCAACAGGCCTCACTACTTTATGTGACAACAAAAATTTAGTCATCCGCCCCGCCGACAAGGGCGGAGGCATCGTTTTGTTGAACAAATCAGATTACGTCCAAGAAATGCACCGTATTCTTGGCGATCAGGAAACATACGTTGAACTTCCCAGTAATCCTACACATAAATATAAGAAAGAGTTACAAGGTTTGGTCTCTAAAGGGTATGATTCTTACATTCTAAATAAGAAGGAGAGATCTTTTTTAGTACCATTGGCCCCACGCATACCTGTTATGTACTACCTGCCTAAAGTACATAAAGACCCCCTACATCCTCCCGGTCGACCAATAATTAGTGGCATCGACTCTGTTACCTCTAAAATTGGGAGGTATATTGATTACTTCCTTCAACCATCAGTTGTTAAAATGCCATCCTATCTAAAGGATACTAAGGACGTGATCAATTTACTTTCCAGGGTTTCCCATTCCGGTGACTTAATTATGGCAACTGCGGACGTTGCCTCTCTCTACACTTGCATTCCGCAAAGTAGAGGGATTGATGCAGTTAAGTGTTTTCTCGATAGAGACGCCTCCCTCGCTTCACCCCAGGTGGACTATATCATTGAGCTAATTGAGTTTGCAACTCAACATAATTATTTCTGGTTCGATGGGAGATTCTACCTTCAACACAGGGGTGTCGCGATGGGAGCAAAGTTTGCTCCCAGCCTGGCCAATTTATTTATGGCCAAGTGGGAGGAGGATGTCGTCTATGCCATGCAATGCCCACACCTTCTGTTGTGGGCGCGGTACATAGACGACATCCTCCTCCTATGGACTGGGAGCCAAGATGATTTGGCCACCTTCTTCACGAATCTTAACGCCAATGATAGGAATATTGTCTTGTCCTTTGAGGCAAGCGCAACTTCCGTCCATTTTTTAGACCTGGTCATAGACAGAAGGGATTGCCAGTTTGTGTTTAGTACATACTTTAAGTCTACCGACCGGAATGGTTATATACCTACCGATAGCTGCCATCATGCCCCCTGGATCAGATCAGTCCCCAAGAGCCAGTTCCTGCGATTGCGGAGGAACTGTAGTGACCCCAATACTTTCAGGACTCAGGCAGCGTCTTTGAAGAGTAGATTTTTAGAAAAGGGGTACAAACTTTTGGACCTGGATAGGGAAATCGATGGCGCTGGTTTAGTGGATCGTCAATCTCTTTTAGAGGATAAACCCAAGCAAGTCAATGAGGACTTCAAATGGTCTTTCATGACATCCTTCTCTATCCAACATAAATACATTAGAAGGATTTTTGAACATCATTGGGATGTTTTGAAAACTGACAAGATATTGGGCCCTAGATTGCCCGACACTCCTAAGCTAGTTTTTAGAGGAGCTCCATCCCTCCGTAACAAGTTGGCACCCAATGTGGTCAACCCTCCAACTAAACCTTCCTTTTTTCATAATTTGATTGGGTTCCACCCTTGTAAAAAATGCTTAGTTTGTCAGTTTAATATCAGCGGGAGACGCACTAGTTATACTTTTTCTTCTAGGGCAAACGGTCGTACCCACAAAATAAAACAGTTTTGCACATGTGCCACGACGGGGGTAGTCTATCTTTTGACTTGCCCCTGTGGCAAGCAGTATGTGGGACGGACAATTAGGTCCTTTACCACGCGAGTTTCCGAGCATATTAATTTAATTAAGGCAGGTAGTACGAAACACACCGTGCCCCGTCACTATAGGGAGTTCCATGATCGAAACCCCAAGGGCACACAGTTCCTTATTATTGATAAATATGTGGCCCCCTGGCGGGGGGGGGTCAACACTTAGGGGGCTCTCCAGGTTGGAGACTTACTGGATTTATGAATTGGGTTCCCACTTCCCGCAAGGTATCAATGTGGAGTGGGACATCAATTCATTTATCAATCAGGCATAGTTATCATATTTGTGACTCTTCTTTCAAAATTTTTTATTTTCAGTCGTCTTCATTTATTTTATATTAAACCTTGTATCATTGGGAATTAATACCCTTAATATTATTTATAGTTACTCGTTACTGTGACTTTAACATCAACCTCTTACCTATTTGTGGATTTAGTTCCCATATGGCAAATGTTACCTTTTATACAGGTTTTTATTGTTGGTTTCTCCATATGCATTATATAAGTTATGTGGGATGTCCTTCATTGGTAGTGTCACTATCTTATTAATCAGCCCCTGTTAAGGTTTGCCTTCACTCGATACTTTATTAGCATTTTTGGACTTCTGCGAAACATATATTTTTTGACTCATGGCATAGGTTTTATTATTTCCCTTTTTTACCACCTTTGCTGACACTGTCATTCATCGCCAGAGCGCTGGAATTTATTTCTGGTTTTCTCCGTCCAACCACGGCTCTCTATACAGGAAGTTCACACGTTGTTGTAAATGAGAGGCTCGGCTTTGTTTTATTAATGTGAACAGTGATGTGGGCGGACTCTGGGTGCGGCCACACTCTCGACAAGAGCTATCAAGGTGACACCAGGGGGCGGAGTATAGTGCCCCAACCCGTAGGATTCACTGTTCAAAACGAGGCTTGGTGCGGCGGCGGACTTCCTCTTTATGATTTCGGCTACTGCGCACGTCCTCAATACCTGGCCGATTAGAGGGGGCGGAGCAAGATGACGCTCCGTGCTATGGAATCTGGCCGTGCTGAGAAGGAGGCTTGGATCTCCACTCTAAATACTTCCGGATCGCCCGGCCACAATATCAGCATTCTTTTAAGTTTTAAGTCTACACTCACTTGTGACCCTGATGTTGTAGATTAGCGATATATATATCGCGATTATTGTTTTTAAAAAACACATTACATAAAGTTTATATACACATATTCGAGACATCATTTGGTCACTTCCTGGGTTGTGACACTCCCAGTGGGGGTCATTTCTACTTTAAATAGCGGTGAAATAGGGGGGTCCACACCCCAGATGAAGGCTGATCAGCCGAAACATGTCGGGTGGACCTCCTATGATCACCGCGTTTGATACCATTTAAGCTGTTTACGATCGTATACCATGTGAGTGTTTCTTTTTTACTGTTTTAATAAATGCATGCCTTTTAAAACGATATCACGCCATGTGAGTCTTCCTTCTCTCATGATTCCAATCACACATCCGGTTGGTCTGCTGATACGTCTGGACGGTTGAAGCTGTCGACAGATCCTCCCTCCCCTCTAATTGAAGTTTTGGATACCCGATGTTTTCATCCTGCTAGCCACGGTGGCTAAACAAGCTTTTTGTGACTTGTAAGACGTATGTCTTTTCAAGTCCTTTGCGTCTGGTAAGCCTCCTCAGATGTTATGGTGGTGGTTTTGACACATACATAGACGTCACATTGGATTTGGTGTTTCTCCGTCTCACCCACCAGTGACACCCTGTTGTTGTCCTCATCAGCTAATCCTCAGAGACTGTTGGTGGTGGTTTTTGATTTCCATCAAGGACACATCTTATTTATATGGACTTTATTTATGGTTGATTTATATTTTGATCCTGTTTTCACTTTTTCACTGGTGTATTTCTATTATGCTTTATATGTGATTTTGTATTAGTGCAACCATTTTTTTCATTAAGTCACTTTTTCAAAATAATTTTTTGTTTGTTTTCTGGCCATTGCAAGATGGCTCGATTCTAACATTTTATTCTTATTTACTCACACACATAGCGCTACACTATATATATACTTGTTGATTTTTTACTTTTTTGTCTTAGAGGTGTGTTAGCCGCTTATTGTGTAAATATTATTTTTCAACATCTTTGTAGCAGCGCTGTACTCATCCCCTATCTGTTTCCAACTAATCTATTTATGACTGGTATTTGTTAGTTCTCTGAATTGCTCAGCTTGGGAGGGTGACAGTTTTATTAGGGGTTCTAGACTTTATTTGTGGATTGGATGGAAAGGTCTGTGTGTCTGATCAATAAGTTGATAAGGTCCTGGCATCAGTTAAGAGTTTGTGAATTGTATAAAGTGGGGGTCAGCAACCTGTAGATTGTGATCTACCAGTAGTTTGTGGTCTGGGCATCCTGACCCACCATCCCAGAGCATCAAACAGAGTGCAATGCAGAGGGACTACTTGTAAATTTGTAGTAGCTGTAGTAGGAAGCATGAGCCGCATTAATTGATGCCTCCTCTGTAGTGCTGTCTCCTCTCCCGTGCAGAGTGATACCAACTGCACTCCAGCTCTTATCCCTACTTGTGTTCTCCAGAGTGGTGCCAGCAGCAGGAAAGAAGATATCTTCAGGTCAATGTGAAGCAATACACTGGGCATAATAGTATAGAGCTGCTTTCTCACTGATGTGCTGCTGTTTCCCCACACCACTGGTGCAGTGTACTTACTGCGTTTAGCTATAGATTTCAATCATATCCTGCGAGTTTCGTGAACTTTCTGAAAGCGGCTCATTCACAAATGCAGCAGGTACTGCTGCTCCTCTCAAAAAAGCAATTCCAGTCTGTTTTATAGGTGGTGGCAAGGAGGCAATATGTTGCCTCCTCACCACCTGATTTAAATCCATGATTGCTGTGCAATGCACATGATTGTGACACAGTAGTATGACAATTAAAATGGGTACGACAGTTTAAATCAGGTGTGAGGAGGCGAAACTGGGAGACACTGTGCAGAGACACTGTGCAGAGAAGCTAATGACAAATACAATGTAACGGCTGAACATGAACCAAATGGCTGCTACACATACAGCTATTCATGAGCTCAGTATGCATTACAGAGGGATCACCAACAGAAGGAAGGAGGTCCTGATTCCCCTTAATAGATCTTTAGAGCCCTTTCACACTGCAGCACTTCTGAAATGCACTATGCATTTTTTTTAAATGCATAGCGTGTTTTAAATGCATTGCAGGCAGCTCCTAAGTGATGAATAGCTGCTTGTTAACCACTTCCTTCCCGGTGTATAGTCATATGACATCCGTAGATGGGATCTCTCATCCTGGGTGGGCGTCATATGACGTCCTCTGCTTCCCGCCGGTATAGGGAGCTCGCACACTCGCTGCATGTGGAGCCCGGTGTGCCATGAGGAGCCGATGAGCTGCCCAGTGGCAGGAACGTGTATATGTGTGTGTAGACACACAAATCCACGATCTGTCAGGGAAGAGGAGACAGATCGTGTGTTCCTAGTAAATAGGAACAGCGATCGGTCACCTCCCCCAGTCAGTCCCATCCCCCCACAGTAATTTATAGTTATTTATATATCACTGTATAAATGTCAATTGTTTCAAAAAAGTGTCATGGTGTCCGATCTGTCTGCCGCAATGTCGCAGTCCCGATGAAAAAAAAAAAAATCGCAGATCGCCGCCATTACTGGTTAATAATAAAATAATAATAAAAATGCCATAAATCAATAACCTATTTTGTAGACGCTATAAATTTTGCGCAAACCAATCAATATACGCTTATTGCAATTTATTTTACCAAAAATATGTAGAAGAATACATATCGGCCTAAACTGAGGAAAAAATTAGTTTTTTTTTTAAATTTGGGATATTTATTATAGCAAAAAGTAAAAAATATTGTGTTTTTTTTCAAAATTGTCGCTCATTTTTTTTGTTTATAGCGCAAAAAATAAAAAATGCAGAGGTGATCAAATACCACCAAAAGAAAGCTCTATTTGTGGGGAAAAAAGGATGTCAATTTTGTTTGGGTAAAGTGTTGCACAACCGCGCAATTGTCAGTTAAAGCGACGCAGTGCCGTATCTCAAAAAATGGCCCGTCAGGAAGGGGGTAAATTCTTCTGGTGCTGAAGTGGTTAAGGACACCGTCGGGTGTTGACTCCTTAAATCGGAGTTCCACTTAAAAAAAAATAATCAAAACAAATACTGCAGCTGCTGACTTTTAATAATCGGACACTTACCTGTCCCAGGGTCCAGCGATGCTGGGGAACGAAGCCTCGCTCACCTCCCCCTTCTCTCTGTAGCGCCAGCATAGTCACTGTGGGTGCCCGGCTGTGGCTTCACAGCTGGGCACGCACTGCGGATGTGCGCAGCGCGTGGCATGCTGTGGCTGGCCGGGCAATCATCTGGGACCTGTGACGTGTCCCAGATGATTGCCGAGAGGGAGGGGGGAGAGGTGATCTTCCTTCCGGTACCGCGGTGCGCTGGGAGGAAGTGAGAGCTGCTCCCCCCCAAAAAAAATTACATGCCGAATGTGGCATGTCAGGGGGTCACCTTCCCTTAAAGCAGGAGTTCCATTTTTGGGTGGAATTCCGCTTTAACAACCGGCTATTCATTGGCTGTTAAGGACACCGGCTGGGGATTGTTAAGGACGTGAAACTCGTCGTTATCCTTAACAAGTGGTTACCTACACATACAGTGCCCCCCTGTACCTCCATTGTGGTCACTAAGGCTCCTCTCTGCTTGAGTGGTCTGGTCGGCAGTACAAATCAATTGCACTAGTTTGGATAAATTGTATTTTTTAAATAATCACACGGACACTTTTTGGTGATATATAAATTACTTGTATTGAATAAAGCAGTATACAATAACATTTCGTTAATAGTTAGATTGACCGTTTGATTATATCGATCAATTTTCATTTATTTATGTTGCACTTATGTTATACAATATATCTATTTAGTGGATGGAACACTGGCATTATGTAATATAATATTCATGTAATGGTCACATCTATTGTTTGAATATATTGATTGTTTTGTTGCGCTGCACTTTTTTATATATATTATTATGTTTTGGTGTGAACCATCCCTAACTGGGGAAAAATCCTTTCTAGCTTATGTACATTGTAAAGATTTTTGTAAACTTATGCTGCGTACACACGAGCGGACTTTACGGCAGACTTTGCCCGGCGGACGGGATATCTTCGGACAATTCGATCGTGTGTGGGCTCCAGCGGACTTTGTTGGACGGACTTAGATTTGAAACATGTTTTAAATCTATCCATCGAACTCGAGTCCGGTCGAAAAGTCCGCTCGTCTGTATGCTAGTTCGACGGACAAAAAGCCACGCTAGGGCAGCTATTGGCTACTGGCTATGAACTTCCTTATTTTAATCTGGTCGTACGTCATCACGTACGAATTCGACAGATTTTGGTGGATTGTGTGTAGGCAAGTCCGTTCATTCAGAAAGTCCGTCGTAAAGTACGTCGAAAAGTCTGCCAGGCAAAGTGTGTATGCGGCATAAGTCTTACATCATGCTGTTCTGAACAAACTTATATGCAGATTCTAATCACTTGCTCCCTGATTTCTAAGTGGACCAATCTGCCTACTTCAATCTTTAGTCCCAGTCTCAAAATAGTTGTACTTCTGCATATTCTGTAGTGTTAAAAGCATACAAAACTGGACACAAAAGTATAATGAGGGAAAGATCTGTGCCATTATACCATTATAGGCAATGGACTTCTAATTTCTGCATTATCTTCCCTCAGGTTTAAAGCCTAACATCAGCTTCTTCTTTTTTTCACTTTTAGATAAAATGGAAAGGAGTTACATTTCTGCCAGGTTTTTATTTCTAAACACAAAAACAGGGTGCTAGATTCAGATTTTCTAAGGGTCACTGAAATTGTCACTGGGTACACTGGTTGGCAACACTCCACAAGATAGGGGTTACCCTCAGGAAAAAGGGAAAGAACCCGGAGTTGAGAATTTGCACACATAAAATCCAATGAGACACCAAACATCCAAGAGTCCAAAGTAATTTAATGTAAAATAGTTTCATAGCAAAATAGAACCAATGCATTTCGGGGGCCAAACACCCCCCTTCATCGAGGCTACAAAACAAGTATACATGCAAAGATCATGAATCTAAAGATAAATAATAAATATAAAAAATGATAATACAAAAATATAATTATCATGTATTATCATATTTTTATGACCATTTATCTTTAGATTTATGACCTTTGTATTTGTAATTGTATTTGTAGACCTGATGAAGGGGGAGTGTGTTTGGCCCTCAAAACATGTTGGCTCTATTGTACTACGATTCAATTTTATCAAACTTTGGACTCTTAGAAACAGTGGCGGCTGGTGCTCAAAATTTTTGTGGGGGGGCACAAACGAAAAACAAATTCTGAAAATTACTGAAAAAAACATCAAATGCAGCCACTGTGCCATCAATTGCAGCCACTGTGCCCATCAAATGCAGCCACTGTGCCCATCAAATTCAGCCACTATGTCCGTCAAATACCGCTAATAATAGGGTGTCCTGGGGGGCAACTGGGATTCCTATGAATTTTGGGCAAGTAGTACATCACAGATGTTCTCGGAGCAGCAGGGACAAGAAATAAAGATTCCTTCTTGTTTAAAACACCCTGGGCAGATGCTCTAGAGACCAGCTTCTCTAGTTCTTTTTTATAAGAATTACCAGGGTCCCTTCTCAACAGAACATAAGTTTCTCTGGCACTTAAAATATTCTCCATTTCAGTTACATAAGCACTTTTGTCCAACACAACAATTCTCCCCCCCCCCCTTTGTCCGCAGGTCTAACAACTAGATCCTTGCAGTCACATAATTGTTGTAATTCTTGTTCTAGGTTGGCCTTCATTTTAATATTCTTAACTTGAACCCTGTCTAGATTTCTAAGGACAACGTCCCTAAATACTCTTACAGAAGATGCCATTCCACCTGGGGGTTAAATAGAGAGGCATTTGACAAATGAGCACTTTGAATCTCTGTTGATGCCAGCCTTCCTTAACAGGATTGGACAGAAAATAACGTTTAATCTTCACTTTTTTAATGTATTTATGGATATCCATAAAGGTCTGGAACTTGTTTAAGCCCTTAGGTAAGGCAAATTTTAAGCCCTTATCCAAAATGGCCTTTTCATTATTCGTCAAAACCTGAGTACTCACATTAAAATACCCTCGCCAGTTATTCCCTTTTTCTTTTTCTCTTGTATTCTCCTCCCCCCTCTGGTCCCTCTCTTTGGCCTGCCATTCCCCTGTTTTGTCCTTGTTGGGGAAAACCCCCATATTGAAATTGTCCTGCTCTTGGTCCCTGCATGCCTGAAGATCTGAAACCATTACCCTGTATGTAGGATTGGTTATTGGGTCTCACCTGTAGGTTAGGGCAGGTGTGTTAGTGTGTCGTTGATCATTATAGTGGCCCCATGATCTAGGTCCACCTTGAGGTCTCCAAGGGCCTCCATGTGGTCCATATTGAGTTCCTCCATGATGTTGGGCATGTCCATAATTCCCACCATCAAGGGGGTCATACCTATTCCCTACAGGGATATTGTATTGTCTATTACCCTCTTCCCTATATGTAAAGGAAGAATCTCCCATAATAATGATCCCACAGGGTGAATGGGGAACTCCTAGATTGCAGCCTCCTATTTCTAAAGTGTGAATAGGAGAAATGGGGATTGGAACCATTCCCAGTTCTTGGGGAACTCTGGTAGTGGTCCCCGTCCTGCACTGCTCTAATGTGTTGACACTTTTGTTAGGGTCTCGCCCTGGTAAAGGATTATTTGCTGCTTGAAGTTCTAATGGTATTTTATTTTGCCACTCGAACACTATTCCAGGCTGATAATTCTCCATGTCTCTATTATATTTTTTCTTCTTTTTTATTTTTTGTTTATTTTCCTCTTTTTCTAGAGTCTTTTTTAAATTCATAGATCTTCCTTTATATTCTTCACTATCTCTAAAAGGGGTAATTTCTCTTTAATTTCTGTATCTAAATTGGATAATTTCTGCATTTTTCTATCCTTTAAAATTTTTTAAAAAGCCCAAATCGGCCTCATTAAAATACTTGAACCATTCGTCTAATTGCATTTCCCCCTTTTGAGGACTAATCTCTCATTGGAGACTCCTCGGTACCATTTTATCCAAGATAAATCCTAAAATCCTTGTTCAAAGAAGGCAATATCCCATTGTGCTTTTATCTCTGAGACTGTTACATTTTTTAGTCTCATGAATAAACCTCCCAGGTCACTGTCATCCCCCTTGGAGATGATAAAGATCCCTTCGGTATTAACTTTCCGTGAGGCCCTGTAGTCAAACACATCCATAGTGAACTAACTAAATAATTAAGTGTACAAATCACAGCTGCAGCGAAGGTAATATCATACAGTGGTACAAAAAATCAAAAATAAACTGTGCTTATGATAAACAAAAACAATAAGCACCTGTATGAATTAATCCTAACATTCACACAAAAAAGTACAAAAACACCAATATAAAAATAACTAAATGAAATGAACTAAAAGTTATCTGATTTCCTAAACAAGATATCCAGAATGATACATTATCTGTGCCCATCCCAATTTGTGGTCATTGTGAGAAAATAGGGATCACGCTCCATCTTTAACTAATGCGGGAAACATAGAAAGGAAAAGCACCTCTTTGTTCATGGGATAACAATTGTTTTGTTTCAGGTTAAATCGTGCTAAAGTATAACATACAGTACTGAGGAGAATTTTTCACACTATTAAAGTTGCATACAAATATTATATTTTATTTATTTAATATATTATTTGTATGCGACTTTAATAGTGTGTATTCTGAAAAAAAAATTACTCTTCTTTTTTTTTTTTTAAACAGAAAAGATTATGTGATTAAGTTAAATAAAAATATTAGTCAGCAGAGTTTTCCTTTAATAAAACAAGGTGAACATCTCTTCGTTGTCTTTTTTTTTTTTTCACTGATGTATGCCTACATCCTAATGAGCAGAGACAGATTTTTTTGTTATAGATTCCTATAAATTTCCTGTGCAAGCCTCAGTTCACAGAATAACCCAATTCCTTACACAGAGGAGATGGTATTACACTGAGCCAGAAGAACTGTAGAAACTGGCAGTGAAGGCTGAGCCACGGGGAATTCTGTACAAAGCTATCAGGTGATTGTCAGCTTAGCCAGTTGTAAGAAGGTCAGATACAGCTGAGGGAAAGCACTAGCTCAGGGGAGCCAGAAAGTCTCTTTAAGCCAGAAGGATATCAGATTTACTCAGCTGCTCATACAGTATGCATGTAAACTAAACCTTCCTGTCCACTTATATTAAAATGATAGTATATGTTTTAAGCTTACCATAAGCTACATTTACAATAATATGTCATTTTTCTTCATTTCTTTAATGGCATTTACCAGAATGCTTATTATAATTGAAAACTGCTTTAAAATAAAAACAATACAAAGTGGCACCACGAATAAAAAAAAGGCACCAACCTCCCAGGCTCTCCCTGATTACTCTGGTAGCCCCAAAACTCACTAGTTAATGATTGACCTGCAGCCTCCTGCACCTCACTATTGCTGCTTAAGGATAAATGTACTTTTAGTACACAGATCTTTAGTAGGGCAATATCCTTTTCCCTTGACATCTTTGAAATATAACACAGATATGTAAAATGGTCATTAAGTTTTAAAATAAAGAAAGTGGCGCCTGTTACAGTAAATGAAATATGCATTAAGTGCACCTAAAGAGTACATATCCTTTAAACTGGTTGGATGAACATAGTATTCAATACTGAGGCACATGAAGGGATGGGGAGTGCTCAAAAAACATTATATCTTTAAGGCTGGCCACCCAGAATTAAAAAATCATTTTCAGAACGATTTCTGATTGTTGTGATGAGAATCTTCAAAGGAGTAGGATGGAAAATGGAAAGTAGGATGGCAGAATTTGTGAGGTTTTTTTTGGTCACCCACCTCTTGAGGATGACCACAAGTTCTCAATGGGATTGGGGAGTTTCCTGGCCATGGACCCAAAATCTCAATGTTTTGTTCCCCAAGCCACTTAGTTATCACTTTTGCCATATGGCAAGGTGCTCCATCATGCTGGAAAAGGCATTGTTCATCAACAAGCTGTTCTAGGATGGTTGGGAGAAGTTGCTCTTGGAGGATGTGTTTGTGCCATTCTTTATTTATGGCTGTGTTCTTAGGCAAAATTGTGAGTGAGACCACAACCTTGGCTGAGAAGAAACCCCACACATGAATGGTCTCAGGATGCTGGTCTGTTGGCATGACACAGGACTGATGATAGCACTAACCTTTTCTTCTTCTGACAAGGTTTTTTCTTCTGAATTACTTTACCCCAGTCCTTAGCAGTCCAATCCCTGTAGCTTTTGCAGAATATCAGTCTGTCCTGGATGTTTTTCCTGGAGAGAAGTGGCTTCTTTGCTGCCCTTCTTGACACCAGGCCATCCTCCAAAAGTCGTCTCCTCACTGTGCCTGTAGATGCACTTACACCTGCCTTCTGCAATTCCTGAGCAAGCTCTGCACTGGTGGTGCCCCCAATCCCACAGCTGAATCACCTGGTGCTTGCTGGACTTTCTTGGCTGCCCTGAAGCCTTCTTCACAAATGCAGTGGAAATGTTTTTTTTTATGGGATTAAAGCGGAGTTCCACACAAAAATGGAACTTTCGCTTTTTGGAACCCTCCCCCCCTCCGGTGTCACATTTGGCACCTTTTAGGGGGGAGGGGGTGCAGATACCTGTCTAAGACAGGTATTTGCACCCACTTCCGGCATAGACTCCCATGGGAGTCTATGCCTCTTCCCGTCCCCACCGCGCTGTCTGCTGGGAACACACAGCTCCCAGGAGAGAGCGGGGACCACTAGGGACTCCCTCACCTAGGATGGCGGCGGCAGCTGCCGAGAACCGAGCGGGTTCTCGGCGTCCCCTGCCGACATCGCTGGACCCTGGGACAGGTAAGTGGCCATGTATTAAAAGTCAGCAGCTGCAGTATTTGTAGCTGCTGGCTTTTAATATTTTTTTTTTTGGTGGTGTGGGTGAACCCCCGCTTTAACTTCATTTTCATGCAAAAGAGGGACTTTGCAATTGATTGCAATTCATCTCATCACTCTTCATAACATTCTGGAGTATATGCAAATTTTTATAATAAAAACTGAGGCAGCAGACTTTGTGAAAATTAATATTTGTGTCATTCTCAAATCTTTTGGCTACGGCTTTTCGCACTCTAATACGGCAAGTTTATTACTGGCAAGATGACCAGTTAAAAACAGAAGGGGAACAAAAAGCCTAAAAAAAGAAAAGAAAACAAATACAGCCACCACATCTAGGGGCTGGTAAGCTGCAATATATTACAATATTGGTTTTGCATTAAATACTGCTTTAATTCTAATTTTTAACTCTTCCTGAGTGTGATTCTGACACCTGTCAGACCAGGCATAGTGAGCCAAATGACTCAATAAAAAGCTATATGTTTTGCATTGCATTCCTGTACATTACCAAAACTTCACAGAATTCTGTCATGAAAGCTTCAATTGTTGAACTCATTTTGAAAATGCACATTGCACACTGCTGCTTCAACTATATTAAATGATGATCTAAACCAAATATGCAGAAGAGGACACCTGTCTTTTTATCAATTTTCCTGATCTGTATATATATCGTGATTCTCTATCATTGACTTCAAAAGTATTAAAGCTAAGGGTTAGTATAACGGTCAGGCTGCTAATATTTTCAGAAACAAGTTACCTGTGTTACTCTCATCTCAGGTTTACCTCAAGCCTTGAGCAATGCTGAGCCTGTACAGATCTCAGAGTCATAGGTGTGCGCAGCCTATTGCATGTGCACCCCAAATTTATTAAATACATGGACAGTGTTAGTAGGGCAGTGGACAGTGTCAGTAGAGCAGAGGTTGGTGTCAGTAGGGCAATGGACAGTGTCAGTAGTTTTTTTATTTTTATTATATTTTTTACAATTTTTTTTTAGGAGCCCCGTTCGGGGGCATTGGTGCAACAGCAGCAGGGGGAATCGCCGCCTCTCAAGGTGATTAGGGTGTGCCCAGGCACACCCGGTACACCCCCTGCGCACGCCTATGCTCAGAGTTCTTTTTTGTACATCTTCACAAACTAACTTACAACCTAATATTAATGAACTTTTGCTCATGGTAAAAGAAGCAAAGAAAACATTCTTTGAGCAATATCAGGGGGATCTGTATTTTGTTTATTGCCCTTTCTTCTAATTTCCTTCCACTATTGCTATATCAA
This sequence comes from Lithobates clamitans, assembly GCA_037952925.1. Taxonomy (NCBI): domain Eukaryota; kingdom Metazoa; phylum Chordata; class Amphibia; order Anura; family Ranidae; genus Lithobates; species Lithobates clamitans. The sequence goes on along the minus strand of JBBGZY010000265.1, from coordinate 2,019,174 downwards.
GTAATCTGTGTGTATGAATGTATATAGGGTGTAGATTTCAGGGATGATGCATTTATATATGAAATAAATAATACACCACGGCTGCCTAATTTGCATTGTGAAATCTAATATAAAAATGTTTAGTATTACTTTAAAAGGAATACGCTGATTACTGTAATAAGTGCCTGTGTTTTATTATACATGTAAAGATTTATTTTGCAATTCTCAGTGTTTGATCGCCAATAGTTGTGAAAGAGCAGGAAAACATTTGTAGTAAAATATTTCTCATCACCCTTAGAAGTATGTAAAATAAAGTGCACAGTAAATACAAATTGTATTTCCAATTTTTGAAATATTGAATTTACAAAATCAAATATTATGAAAGTATGATTGACTACATAACCTCTATATTATAGAAATGATAGTTCTTACCTTGAGTTTTATTGAGGAAACAGCAGAGCCTGCCACATCAGAGATGCTGAATGTCTTTGGAGATGAGGATGTTCTCTCTGACAGGTTGAGAGATGTTGATGTGACTGATTTTGTCCTGGTGAACCAGGAGGAGATAAGGAATGAGCATCAGGCAGAGTACCTCCACAGGTGTCCCCTGCCCCTCCTCCTCTCTCACACCCTTTGTGTTACAGGGGACAAGATGGTGTTAGAGGAGGAGGAGGAGGAGAAGGGAGATAAGCTGCAGTCTCAGCTGATTACAGGGAGGAGCGTGGAATAAAGACAAAAGCGGACAAGCATAAAGTGGAGGTCAGGGAGACACTAGTTTGGCAGTCTAAAAAATTAGAAGACTGCAAATACATACAGATGAGCAGATCATTTAAAGATCTGTCACATTACAATACAAAACGATGACACATGCAAGCTCTTTTCAATTACTTTAATCGATTGTTGAATTTAAGTAGTTGGAACATGTTTGATTTTTTTCAATATTGCAGAGTTTTATTTATGTCATACAGTAATCACGTTTCATTTCGTCATTTGAAGCAAATATTGAATGAAGGCAATTTTGAAAAACAAGTATTCTGCTGATTAGTGGGTGTTTTTTTTTTTTTTAATAAATAAATATACGAGTGAAAAGTAACCTTAAACAGCCCATAGCAGCTAGTAAGATCACAACTCTAATTTTTAAAAAATTGTATTTATTTTTTCTTATTATTTTTGTTTCAAAATTATTTTTATTATGAATGTATTATTTTATTTTTTAGTGCAAAACAAACTGATACACCGTAGACTCTTTTGAAAAAACAAAATTGTATAATAAGCCTTGCTAGTGCTTCGTGAATAGTCATTAATGTTAGGGCATACAGGTGTTTTCTAATTTGTTTTGCCAACATTTTTTATTTCAGTCTATCAATACCAGTTGAACAGTTAAACAAGGTTGGGCTCACACTATTGTGAATTGGATGTGGGTTTCCTCCGCATCCAATTTGCATGTCAGGAGATTGTGACCGGCTCTCTATGGAGCCAGTTCACACATCTCTGGAGCGGCTCCAGTGCGAATTGCACAGGAGTTCTGTGCGTCTTGTGGTCCTTTTCAGGTCAGAATTCAGCCCAAAAATTCAGGCTGAAATCCGACCTGAAACAGTGAACAGGGACGCACCGGACTCCTGTTGTGAGCCGCTCCATGCTGAATGTGTGAACCCAGCCTAAAGCTATTATTGCAAACAGAGTTTACTCTGTAATAATAAATGAATTAAAGCAGTACTAAACCCAAAAGCAAACATTTATTATATTGCAGCTTACCAATTCTTAGATGCGATGGCTGCATTAGTTTTCTTTTCTAGGCTTTCTTTCTATTTTCATCTTGTGATCAGCCAGTAAGGCTGGCCATACATTATAAAAATGAGCTGATTCTCCCGACCACACACTCAATGCCTGCTGAGCCTTTGTATTCTGACAGTGGGGAGCTTTCCCCGCTGACAGAATATAGTGATCAGTGTTGCCAGCTATAGCAAGATAAGTAGATCAACTTGAACAAGCAGCCTGCTCATACAAAATGTGGCTGTTGCTTTTCAAAAGAACAAACTCTCTTGCAAATGTACCAGTTACAGGAAATAAGACAAACTATTTAACACTGTCAGGGGTGCTTATAATAGCCAGCTTTTATTTATTCATGTAAAACCCTTATCCCAAAAGAAATAAAATGTAGCTGTAATTGCTTATAAAGTATTAGCTGGGGTTTGGCTGCAATTTGTTAGTATATTTAACACCTTCCTGCCTGGCCGTAATTCTGCTATAGGCCCTGACAGTGTTAAATAGTTTGTGGCTTTACCATTCTGACTGGACATGATATGACATTCTTCACATTGCGCCGCTCGCATGCGGCGCCGGGAGCGTGCAACACGGCAATAGGGGATGAGCTATGTCCCTCAGACACAGCGCTTCCCCACTTACGGTAAAGAGCCAATGAAAGTGGCTCTTTACTACGTGATTGGCTGTGTCTAATCATAGCTGGTCACAACTTTATACAAACTGCGGTTCCCGTGTGAGGAAGAGAACCCGGGAACAGTGGGTTGACCATTTAACACCTATACTACTGTGCACCACACTTCCCCCCAAATAAATAGAACGTGTCAGTGCAGCCCATCCGTGCAGATACCAGTGGATCTGTCAGTGCAGCCATCAGTGGATCTGTCAGTGCAGACATCAGTGTATTTGTCAGCGCAGGCCATTAGTGCAGCCATCAGTCGACCTGTCAGTGCAGCTTATCAGTGCAGCCATCAGTGGACTATTCAGTGCAGATCTTCATTGGACCTGTCAGTGCAGCCATCAGTGGACTGGTTAGTGCAGCTCATCAGTGCAGCCATCAGTGGACCTGTCAGTGCAGCTCATCAGTAAACCCGTCAGTGCACCTCATCAGTGTAGCCATTAGTGGATCTGTCAGTGCAGTCCATTAGTGCAGCCATCAGTAGACCTGCCAGTGCAGCCATTAGTGCAGCCTAATCTGTGCACCCGTCACAGAGCCAACATCGCTGCCGCCAATCAGCAGTGTACCCATTACAGCCGCCCATCAGCAGTTTACCCGTCATACAGCCGCAATCACCAGAGCCGTCATGTCCAAAAAATAATTTATTAGTGAGGAGGCATATAAAATCCTTAGTGTGTCGGATGAGAGCAGCAGGGAGCCCTCACCATCCATTTCCAATTGGTAATACGAGTCATTAGAAAGTACAGGATCAGTGACCGAATCAGAGGAGGAAACAGTCTCTCGTAAAAAAAACATGCTCAGAAGACCAGGTAACCACCAGCAGTGCCATACACCCCAACGGCGCCCACACCAATGGCGCTAGAGCCCAGGATGAAAGGCCCAGTACCAGCACTGGAATATATCATAAGACCCACAAATTCAGGGCCCAATTATAAAACCTATTATGGTTGCCTTCTAGCTCAGGGTCAGCTACAACCACCCCTTTCACCGCACAGCCAGGTGTGCAGGCCAACACTGACAATTTTTCAAAAATTTAATTTTTATTTGTTTTTCCCTGGTGATTTACTTCAATACATCATGGACCAGACTAACCTTTTTGCAGAGCAATATATTGCAAACAACCCCAATTCGTCCTATGCCTGTCTCTTTCATTGGAGAAATCTCCCAGTGGAGGAGTTTAAATTGTTTTTGGGCCTTAAGTTTAACATGGGGTCTACAAAAAAATGAATTACATGCCTACTGGTCCACCCACCCCATCCATCACATGCCAATTTATTCTGCTGTAGTGTCCAGGTCACATTATGATATGATCATGCGCTTCCTGCATTTCAATGATAACTCACAGTGCCCTCCCCGAGATCATCCCCACTATGACAAACTATATAAAATCCTCCCACTAATAGATTATATTTCTAAGAGATTTGCTGAACTTTATGTCCCTGACCAAAACATTTGTTTGGACGAATCCCTTGTCCACTTCACTGGCTGGCTGCAATTCAAGCAATACATTCCCAGTAAAAGGGCCAGGTATGGATTGGAACTCAACAAGATTTGTGAAAGAGCCACAGGATATGTGAATGCCTTCCGCGTGTACAAAGGCAAAGGCTTCCAGCTCCAGCCTCTTGAGTGGCCAACCTACACGGCACAAGCGGAAAAATTCTCTGGAACCTGGCATTCCCACTGTTAAAAAAAAGGTTACCATGTCTACCTTGAAAACTACTATACAAGTCTGCCCCTTTTCTGCCGCCTGTACCGTTAAAAAACCTTGGCATGCGGCACCACCTGAAAAAACAGGAAGGGCTTCCCACAAAGTCTGGTCACCATAAGGCTACAAAGGAGGGGGGGGGGGGGAATCAGCATGTCTGGGGAACAAGGGAGTGTTGGCCATGAAGTGGATGGATAAGAGAGATGTGTACATCCTGTCCACCATCCACAATGACACCTCTGTGGAAATTCACGAAAGACGCGGTCTAGGGTTGCCACCTCATCCCTTTAAACCTGAGCACACAGGTTCTGAGGCTAATTCATTGGAGATAAGGCACCGATGAGTTAAATTACCACCTTAATCAGCCACAGAATCTGTGTAATTAATATGTGTTTGGTTTTAAAGTATTGAGGTGGCAGCCCTAGACCTCATCTCCTTTAAATTTCCACCAAGGTGTCATTGTATATGGTGGACAGGATGAACACATCTCACTTATCCCTCTAACGCCTAATGTGGTCCCATCCAAAAGCCTGAGTGTATCCACGATTATAATCAGTTCATGGGGGGAAGCGAGGGATTTAAACGATCAGATGCTACAGCCTTATTTATCAAGTAGAAAGTTCCTCTACTGGTATAAAAAAAGTTGCAAATTGCCTTTTCCATTTGGCCATTTATAATGAGTATGTTGTCTATCAAAAGTCAACAGAAAGACCCAGCACCATCCTCAATTTTATAGAAGAAATTGTACCAGCAAGGATTTCCACCAGGAAGCATTTACTCTGATTGTGTGAGACGAGTTCATGAGCAACATTTTCCAGAAAACACTCCACCCACAGAATCAGAAAAAAGACAGCAAATAAAAAAAATGTCAGATATATATGTCGGGCGGGGGAGTTAGGAGAAAATATTAGTTCCCCTTTTTTTTAACAGCCTGGCATTTTCTCATTTCTAATACCTGCGCTGATCATTTGCCTGCTACCTCGATTGACCATGCCTCTACCCTCCATGTTAACTTACCCTGGGCTGTTTATTGACAAGGCCTCTTCTTGCCGTCTAGATTGTTTCTAAACCATGTTTCTGCCTTCTACCTGCACTGACCATGTTTTTTGCTTGCCGCTTGGACTGATCTTTTGCCCTGCTACTGTAGTAGTGGGATGCAAGTTAACAAAGGGGTCTCACATGTGTGAGGGGCTTCCGAATAGTGTTCTGGGTAGAGAAAATCAGTGTTTGGTTTTCTCCTGGTTTTGCAATTCCCAAATTAGGGTCTGGAGACCCTGAAGAGATTTAAATGGGAAGAAGCCTCTACCACTGTACCCATTCTTTCCTGACTAAGGATCTAAGCTTGATGTTCCTGCCTGCCCCCTAGACCTATACTTTGGCTGCGCTGACCATATCTCTGCCTGCTGCCTGCAATGACCCAGGACCTTTTATGGACCATGTTCCTGCCTGCTGCCTGGACCAATACTTTGGACGTGCTGACCATATCTCTCCCTGCTGCCTGTAATGACCCAGGACATTTTATGGACTGTTTCTGCCTGCTGCCTGGACTAATACTTTGGCTGTGCTGACCATATCTCAGCCTGCTTCCTGTAATGACCCAGAACTTTTTTATGGACCATGTTCCTGCCTGCTGCCTGGGCGATTCCTTTGGCTGTTGCTGACCACATCTCTGCCTCCTTCCTGGACTAATAATCTCCTCTGTGGACAACTCTACTTTAATCACAGAAAATCTTTTGTTAACCCTTTCTTTAGCTAGGCTGTTAAAAAGTCTCACATATGTGGTATTGCCATACCCAGGAGGAGTAGCAGAATATATTTTGGGGTGTAATTCTTGCTATGTCCATGCTGTGTTTAAGAAATATCTTATAAATTGACAACTTTTTGTAAAAAAAAAAAAAAAATACGTTTTTATTTTCTTTTCATATTTTCCAAAAACTTTAGGAAAAAAATGACATTGTCAAAAGACTCATAATGCCTCATAGAATATAGACTATATCACCAAAAGTGTTGGGACACCTGCCTTTACACGCACATGAACTTTACATAGTAGGTGAAGTTGAAAAAAGACACAAGTCTATCACGTCCAACCTATGTGTGTGATTATATGTCAGTATTACATTGTATATCCATGTATGTTGCGGTCGTACAAGTGCTTATCTAATAGTTTCTTGAAACTATCAATGCCCCCCGCTGAGACCACCGCCTGTGGAAGGGAATTCCACATCCTTGTTGCTCTTACAGTAAAGAACCCTCTATGTAGTTTAAGGTTAAACCTCTTTTCTTCTAATTTTAATGAGTGGCCACGAGTCTTGTTAAACTCCCTTCTGCAAAAAAGTTTTATCCCTATTGTGGGGTCACCAGTATGGTATTAGTATATTGAAATCATATTCCCTCTCAAGCATCTGTTCTCCATAGAGAATAAGTTCAGTGCTCGCAACTTTTCCTCATAACTAATATCCTCCAGACCCTTTATTAGCTTTGTTGCCCTTCTTTGTACTCGCTCCATTTCCAGTACATCCTTCCTGAGGACTGGTGCCCAGAACTGGACAGCATACTCTAGGTGCGGCCGGACCAGAGTCTTGTAGATTGGGAAAATTATCGTTTTATCTGTGGAGTTGATCCCCTTTTTAATGCATGCCAATATTCTGTTTGCTTTGTTAGCAGAAGAATGGCATTGCATGCCATTGCTGAGCCTATAATCTACTAGGACCCCCAGGTCCTTTTTCCATCCTAGATTCCCCCAGAGGTTCTCCCCCCAGTGTATAAATTGCATTCATATTTTTGCCACCCAAATGCATTATTTTACATTTTTCTACATTGAACCTCATTTGTCATGTAGTTGCCACCCCATTAATTTGTTTAGATCTTTTTGCAAGGTTTCCACATCCTGCAGAGAAATTATTGCCCTGCTTAGCTAAGTGTCGTCCGCAAATACAGAGATTGAACTGTTTACCCCATCCTCTAGGTCGTTTATGAACAAATTAAATAGGATTGGTCCCAGCACAGAACCCTTGGGGACCCCACTACCCACCCCTGACCATTCCGAGTACTCCCCATTTATCACCACCCTCTGAACTCGCCCTTGTAGCCAGTTTTCAATCCATGTACTCACCCTATGGTCCATTCCAACATACCTTATTTTGTACAGTAAATGTTTACGGGGAACTGTGTCAAATGGTTTTGCAAAATCCAGATACACCATGTCTACGGGCCTTCCTTTATCTAGATGGCAACTCACCTCCTCATAGAAGGTTAACAGATTGGTTTGGCAAGAACGATTCTTCATGAATCCATGCTGATTACTGCTAATGATACCGTTCTCATTACTTAAATGTTGTATATAGTCCCTTATCATCCCCTCCAAGAGTTTACATACTATTGATGTTAGGCTAACTGGTCTGTAATTCCAAGGGATGTATTTTGGGCCCTTTTTAAATATTGGTGCTACATTGGCTTTTCTCCAATCAGCTGGTACCATTCCAGTCAGTAGACTGTCAGTAAAAATTAGGAACAATGGCCTGGCAATTACTTGACTGAGTTCCCTAAGTAACCTCGGGTGCAAGCCATCTGGTCCCAGGGATTTATTAATGTTAAGTTTACCAAGTCTAATTTTAATTCTGTCCTCTGTTAACCATGGAGGTGCTTCCTGTGATGTGTCATGAGGATAAACACTGCAGTTTTGATTACTGAAGCCCCCCGATTCCCTCGTGAAGACTTAGGAGAAGAATAAATTCAATACTTTCGCCATCTCCCCATCCTTTGTAACCACATGTCCTTCCTCATTGTTTATGGGGCCAATATGGTCTGTCTTCCCTTTTTTACTGTTTACATACTTAAAGAATTTCTTGGGATTTTTTTTGCTCTCCTCCGCTATGTGTCTTTCATGTTCTATCTTAGCCGTCCTTATTGCACCCTTACATTTCTTGTTGCATTCTTTATAAAGTCTGAATGCTGATGATGATCCCTCAACCTTGTATTTTTTGAAGGCCTTCTCCTTTGCTTTAATATGCATTTTTACATTGGAGTTGAGCCATTCAGTACTTTTGTTCGCTCTTTTAAATTTATTACCCAATGGGTTGCATTGACTAATGCCCTTATTTAATAGGTTCTAGGAAGGGAAGTTGGCTCTTTTGATATTCAGTGTCTTTGTATTCCCCTTATGTTTCCTATTTGTGTGATTTATACTGAAGCCAATTGACCTGTGATCACTGTTACCTAAATTGCCCCGTATTTCCACATCCGTGATCAGGTCTGTATTATTGGTAATCAGTAGATCCAGTAACGCTTTATTTTTAGTTGGTGCATCTACCATCTGACCCATAAATTTGTCCTGCAAGACATTTAGGAACAGGCAAGCCTTGGATGAATGCGTGGTTCCCTCCGCCCAGTCTATGTCTGGATAGTTAAAATCTCCCATTATGATAACACTTCCCATCCTTGCTGCGAATCCAAATTGTGATAAGAGATCTGTCTCCCCTTCCTTCCTCAAGTTAGGGAGCATATAGCATACTCCCAGTATTGTTTTTCCCTTAGCTTCATCCCTTTGGAGCTCTACCCACAAAGATTCCACCTCCTCCCTAGCTCCCTTAGTGATGTCATCTCTCACATTCACTTGTACATTATTCTTGATATATAGGCATACCCCTCCCCCTTTTTTACCCTCTATTCTTGCGATAAAGGGTATACCCTTGAATGTTCGCCAGCCAATCATAAAAGCTGTTGAACATGCCACGTATCTTAGACCAGTCGCATATTATCCTCTTATTGGGTGTTCCGAGAGTGCAACTAGGACTTGCTACTATACTTACTTTGGGTTTATGTGCTTTGGTCAACCTACTGCTAATGCCCCCAATACTACCCTCAGGAATATGTTCCACGCTGGCTATCTCTATCTCTGGACCCTCCCCCCCATCGTCTAGTTTAAAAACCCTTCTAACTTTTTGGCCACCTTCATTCCCAGCAGATCTGCACCCTCCTAATTTAGGTGCAGTCCGTCCCTTCTATAGTACTGGTTATCAACTGAGAAGTCGGCCCAGTCCTCCAGGAACATAAACCCCTCCTTACTACACCAGCTCTTCAGCTACTTGTTTACTTCCCTAATGTCCCCCTGCCATTCTGGTGTGGCTCTATGTACCGGTAATATTCCTGAGAATACTACCTTGGAGGTCCTTTTCCTCAATGTAGCTCCTAAGTCCCTAAAATCGTTCTTTAGGACACTCCATCTGCCTCTGACTTTGTCATTGGTGCCAACGTGCACCTTCCCCAGCCCCTTCCAGTAAGCTGTCCACCAGATCCGTGATGTGCCGAACCCAACAACATACTGTTCGGCACTTCAGGTCTTTGTTACAGATTAGCCTCTCTGTCCTTCTAAGAATTGAGTTCCCTACCACCAGAATCTGTCTTTCCTTTCCCTTTGCTTCCCCCCCACTCTCACTGGAGGAGTTCTTCCCCGGCAGCTTGGAGAATCCCTCAGCTCCAGCAGTGCTGTTTCCTGACTGGTTTCACCAATGTCACTCAATGGAGCGTACTTATTGGGATGCTCCAGCCCTGGATCGGCCTCCCTGGCACTTCCCCCTCTACCCTTCCTGACTGTCACCCATCTACTCTTTGCTAGTGCCTGCACCTCTTTGTCTCCACCCGCCACTGTGCTCGCCCCTGCCGGCACCTGCTTTGTACGTTCCTGGCTCTCCTTTAGTATGGAGGGACTTCTCAGTGCTGACAGTTGCTTCCCCAGATTCAGAACCTGGGCTTCCAGTGAAACAATGCGCTTACATTTGCACAGCAGTATTCACCCTCAAACAAATGATCAAGGAACGCATACATGCCGCAAGATGTACGAGTCGCCTCTCCACACCCGCTGGGCATCGTACCTATTAAATTTAGTGAGGATTGGGGATTATACCCTGTCCAAATTATCTAACAACTAGCTTCCTGACACTAATAATCAACAAGACAATACACAGGTACTTAACAAGACAATACACAGGTACTTGCAAACCTACATGCACTCGCAGACCACTCGCAGACCTATGTGCACTCGCAGACCTACGTGCACTCGCAGAACTACGTGCACTCGCAGACCTACGTGCACTTGCAGATCTACGTGCACTCGCAGACCTACGTGCACTCGCAGAACTACATGCACTCGTAAAACTATGTGCACTCGCAGATCACTTGCAGACCTACGTGCACTCGCAGACCACTCGCAGACCCACATGCACTCGCAGAACTACGTGCACTCGCAGACCACTTGCAAAACTACATGTATTCGCAGACCGCTCGCAGGCCTACGTGCATTCGCAGACCACTCGCAGACCTACGTGCACTCGCAGAACTACCTGCACTCGCTGACCTACTACGTGCATCCCAGTCTTAGTCCGTAGGGTTCATTATTGAGTTGGCCCACCCTTTGCAGCTATAAAAGCTTCAACTCTTCTGGGAAGGCTGTCCATAAGGTTTAGGAGTGTGTCTATGGGAATGTTTGACCATTCTTCCAGAAGCGCATTTATGAGGTCAGGCACTCATGTGGCCGAGAAGGCCTGGCTCGCAATCTCTGCTCTAATTCATCCCAAAGGTGTTCTATCGGTTCTATTGAGTTGAGGTCAGGACTCTGTGCAGGCCAGTCAAGTTCCTTCATCCCAAACTCGCTCATCTATGTCTTTTTGAACCTTGCTTTGTGCACTGGTCCAAATCATTTGGTGGAGGGGGGGTTATGGTATGGGGTTGCTTTTCAGGGGTTGGGCTTGGCCCCTTAGTTTCAGTGAAGGGAACACTTAAGGCGTCAGTATACCAAGACATTTTGGACAATTTGATGCTCCCAACTTTGTGGGAACAGTTTGGGGGTGGCCCCTTCCTTTTCCAACATGACTGTGCACCAGTGCACAAAGCAAGGTCTTTACCCCTGGGTAAAACTTATATCGAGAGGTCACGCTGCCACAACAGAGATCTGTGTGGCAGCACTTTATGCCAATTTTTACATGATTTTTTTTTTTGCTACACCGTTTTGTTCAGTAGTGGTGTGGTTGTCTGGTGTACTATTCCTTGTCTCTTCAAGTATGAGGCCACTTCCTTGCTTATGTATTTTCCCCCATTGTCGGTGCGTATTATTCCTGGTTTCCACTGAAATTTGTTGCTAGACATGGCAAGGAACTCTTGAAGTTTCTCTGATGTTTAATTCTTGTGTTTCATCACATAAGTAGTTGTGTACCTGGAATAATCATCAATGAAAGTCAGTAGATATCTATTCCCACCTGACTCGAACATCGTCTGTACACCCGTTCGTCGAATTGCGAACGATATGGGCTGTTCGCGCCAAATTCGTGTGTCGCGTCACGGCCCATAATTCACTGCAGCATCGCAGTGCATTGCTGGCTGATGATTGGCCAAGCATGCACTATGACCCGCATGCTTGGCCAATCACAGCGACATCAGTAGAGAGAGCTGTAAGCCAGGGTGGCTTTGGCCAATTATGGCTCAGGGGTTTTAGAACATGCCCCACACTATATAAGGCCGCCTGCACGGCGGCCCTGTGTAGTGTGTTCCGGCGTGCTTAGAGAGAGAGAGAGTGTAATTTCATTTGAGTTAGCTAGATTAGGCAGGACAATCAGTGAGTTAGCTGCACTTACAGTGTATTGTGTATATATATGCATCCCAGGTGTTGTGTATATATATATATATATATATATATATATATATATATATATATATATATATACACTGTATTCAGTTTAGCTAGATCCGTTCCTGTTATCTTCCTACTGACAGGCAGGCTTGTCTTGTTACAGTATTTACAGCTACCTGAAGAAAATTGCTGGTGTTCTTTTGATCCTATTAGTACCACAGTCAGGCAGCTAGACTATTTACAGTTAGTGTAGTCCTCCTCACAGTGTTCAGTCAAAGCTAAAAGTTAGTTTAGTGTGACCTCTGCACAGTGTTCAGCTAAAACTACAAGTTAGTGTAGTGTGTCCTCCTCACAGTGTTCAGCTAAAGCTACAAGTTAGTTTAGTGTGACCTCGGCACAGTGTTCAGCTAAAGCTACAAGTTAGGGTAGTGCGTACTCCTCACAGTGTTCAGCTAAAGCTACAAGTTAGTTTAGTGTGACCTCTGCACAGTGTTTAGCTAAAGTTACAAGTTAGGGTAGTGCGTCCTCCTCACAGTGTTCAGCTAAAACTACAAGTTAGTGTAGTGCGACCTCTGCACAGTGTTCAGCCAAAGCTACAAGTTAGTGTAGTGCATCCTCTGAACAGTGTTCAGCTAAAATTACAAGTTAGTGTAGTGTGACCTCTGCACAGTGTTCAGCTAAAGCTACAAGTTAGTGTAGTGCGTCCTCCTCATAGTATTCAGCTAAAACTACAAGTTAGTGTAGTGTGACCTCTGCACAGTGTTCAGCTAAAGCTACAAGTTAGTGTAGTGCGTCCTCCTCACAGTGTTCAGCTAAAGCTACAAGTTAGTTTAGCGTGACCTCTGCACAGTGTTCAGCTACAGCTACAAGTTAGGGTAGTGCGTCCTCCTCACAGTGTTCAGCTAAAGCTACAAGTTAGTGTAGTGCGTCCTCTGAACAGTGTTCAGCTAAGACTACAAGTTAGTGTAGTGCGACCTCTGCACAGTGTTCAGCTAAAGCTACAAGTTAGTGTAGTACATCCTCTGAACAGTGTTCAGCTAAAACTACAAGTTAGTGTAGTGCGACCTCTGCACAGTGTTCAGCTAAAGCTACAAGTTAGTGTAGTGCGTCCTCCTCACAGTGTTCAGCTAAAGCTACAAGTTAGTGTAGTGCGTCCTCCTCACAGTGTTCAGCTCAAACTACAAGTTAGTTTTTTGCGAGCTCTGCACAGTGTTCCGCTAAAACTACAAGTTAGTGTAGTGCGAGCTCTGCACAGTGTTCAGGTAAAGCTACCTGTAGAAGGTTGGTGGTGTTTTCCTGATCCTATCACTACCGCAGGCAGCTAAATAAGCTACAAGTTAGTTTTTTGCGAGCTCTGCACAGTGTTCACCTAAAGCTACCTGTCGAAGGATGGTGGTGTTTTCCTGATCCTATCACTACCGCAGGCAGCTAAATAAGCTACAAGCTATTTTTTTGTGAGCTCTGCACAGTGTTCACCTAAAGCTACCTGTAGAAGGATGGTGGTGTTTTCCTGATCCTATCACTACCGCAGGCAGCTAAATAAGCTACAAGTTAGTTTTTTGCGAGCTCTGCACAGTGTTCAGCTAAAACTACAAGTTAGTGTAGTGCGAGCTCTGCACAGTGTTCAGCTAAAGCTACCTGTAGAAGGTTGGTGGTGTTTTCCTGATCCTATCACTACCGCAGGCAGCTAAATAAGCTACAAGTTAGTTTTTTGCGAGCTCTGCTCAGTGTTCAGCTAAAGCTACCTGTAGAAGGTTGGTGGTGTTCTCATACTACATACTCAGACAGGCATATATATATATATCCCAGCTTAGTGCAGCTACAGGCCATTAGTATTTCTGGAAGGCCAACAAGGAGAGGAAGACAGTCACAAGCCAATAAAAGAGGGCAAGCAGGCTCTGTGTCTAGAGGCAACAGTGCTGGTCATGAAGACGGTGTGTCCTCATCAGCACGTGTGCGTGGGACACGCTTGGCCTTTTTTTCGGCAGCTGGCCGTGTTGGATGACCAAGCCATCCTCATCCTCCTCATCCTCTCTCACCCATGCTCAGGGTACTTTGTCTGGCAAAGCATCTGCCAACGCGGCCTCTTCCCTCGGCTCAATGGCATCAGTGACTCCTTCCCTAGCCCCACCATGTCCTCCTGAAGAGTCCCTCGAACTGTTTGACCACAGTGTTGGGTACATGCTCCAAGAGGATGCCCAGTGTTTAGAAGGCTCTGATAATGATACTGAGCTAGATGAAGACAGTAACGTGAGCACGGACAGAGGGGGTGCCCAAGAAGGACAGCAATCTGGCAGTCATGCTCCCCCTGCTGCAGCATACTGCCAGGTTTGCTCCAGTGATGAGGAGGGAGGAGATGATGAGGTCACTGACTCAATGTGGGTGCCTGATAGGAGAGAGGAAGAGGAGGAGGCGGCACATCACCAACGAGGCAGGATGCCCTCCAGGGGCCAGTCTAAGGGCAGCACACTGACTGCATCACACCCAAAGCTCCGCATGTGCAGGGCGCTGCTGTCTCTGCGCATTATTCCAAAAGTTCTTTAGTACTTGTGGGCAATCTGCTTTCGGTACACCGACGTCAGATTGTACCAGGCAAATTTCCCTGCCCCAGCTGCTGCACCGCCGAAAGAAGTTCGCTCCCAGCCATCCACATGCCCAGCTGTTAAATGCTAGCTTGGCAAAATTGCTAGCACTTCAACTGCTGCCTTTTCAGTTGGTAGACTCTGCCCCCTTCCGTGAGTTTGTGGAATGTGCGGTTCCTCAGTGGCAGGTACCCAAACGCCACTTTTTCACACGGTAGGTGATTCCAGCTCTTTAATGGCATGTGGAAGGCAATGTCCATGCCTCGCTGGACAGGGCGGTCAGCGGTAAGGTGCATATTACCGCTGACTCAAGGTCCAGCAGGCATGAACAGGGACGTTACCTAAGTTTCACCGCGCATTGGGTGACTCTGCTGGCAGCTGGGAAGGATGCAGGACAAGGTGCAGTAGTGTTGGAGGTTGTTCCGCCACAACGCCTCCAAAATGCCACTACTAATGATTGTGACACACCTCTCTCCTCCACCCCCTCCTCTTCTTCTTCCTCCATGGCCTCTTCCTGTGCTTTGTCCTCGGAACCAGCGGTGCTCCGTAGTCATTCAAGGGGCTACGCAAGTATGCAGGCCAAAAGATGCCATGCGGTGCTTGGGGGACAGGAGCCACACTGGGGCAGAGGTTCTGTCAGCTCTGCAGGGGCAGGTTCAGAGGTGGTTGACGCCACGCCATTTTAAGGCAGGAATGGTGGTTTGCGACAATGGCACCAACCTCCTCTCTGCCCTCCGACAGGGACAAATGACCCATGTGCCCTGTTTGGCTCACGTCCTTAACTTGGTGGTGCAACAGTTCTTGAGCAGGTACCCGGGCTTACAGGATGTCCTGAGGCAGGCCAGGAAAGTCTGTGTGCATTTCCGCCGGTCATATAATGCCAGTGCTCGCCTGGCAGACCTCCAAAAGGAGTTTACCCTGCCTAAGAATCGCCCAATCTGTGACATGCTCACCAGGTGGAACTCAACGTTGGCCATGCTGCATTGGCTGCACACGCAGCAGAGGGCCATCAATGAGTACCTGTGCGACTATGGCACAAGGACAGGGTCTGGGGAGCTTGTTTTTTTTTCCCCACGCCAGTAGGCCATGATCAGGAATGCATGCACTGTCCTGTCACCATTTGAGAAGGCCACGAGGATGATGAGCAGTGACAGTGCATGCTTCAGTGACACTGTCCCCCTTGTCCACCTGTTGGAGCACACGCTGCCTGGAATAATGGACAGGGCACTTGAGGTAGAACAGAGGCAGGAAGAGGAGGACTTCCTTAGCTCTCAAGGCCCCCTTTATCCGACAGTGTTCCTGCATGCCCGCCAATCACACAGGAAGAGGACTAGGAGGAGGAGGAGGATTGTGTCAGTATGGAGGTGGAGCCTGGCACTCAGCATCAGCAGCAGTCTATAAGGGATCAGTCCCAAGAAACACATGGACTTGTACGTGGCTGGGAGGAGGTGGCTGCGGACCATGTCGTCCTTAGTGACCCAGAGGACTCTGGACCGAATGCCTCAGCAAACCTACGCTGCATGGCCTCCCTGATCCTGCAAAGCCTGTGTAAGGATCCTCGTATTCGTGGTATCAAGGAGAAGGACCAATACTGGCTGGCAACCCTCCTTGATCCACGTTACAAGGGTAAGGTTGCGGACCTTATCTTGCCTGTCGCAGAGGGAGCAGAGGATGAAACATCTTAGGGAGGCCTTGCAGAAAGGTCTGTGCAATGCGTTCCCAGAGACTGGGCGGTTACAAACTCCTGTTTCTGGACAATGTGTTGCTGAGGCTTCGGTCAGTCAAAGAA
The DNA here is from genome assembly GCA_037952925.1 of Lithobates clamitans. Lineage (NCBI taxonomy): Eukaryota > Metazoa > Chordata > Amphibia > Anura > Ranidae > Lithobates > Lithobates clamitans. Next base: position 2,003,058 of record JBBGZY010000265.1, on the reverse strand, counting down.
GGAGCGGTGGAGAAGGTGGCCGTCTGACCAATGCGTTCAGACAATTTTTTAGTCCACAGCCCCAAGGTATGATCGGTTCCAGCAACCATCGCCAGTGTCTGTTTTACATGGTGCAGGAATACCTAGGAGCATGATCTGATTTGGACACCTTTCCCACTGAAAATCCTCTGGGTTACTGGGTCTTGAGGATGGATCACTGGCCAGAGCTTGCACAGTATGCAATTGAGCTATTGGCCTGTCCTGCATCCAGCATTCTTTCGGAACGCACATTCAGTGCTGCTGGAGGCTTTGTAACCGATCACAGGGTGCATCTGTCCACCAACTCGGTCGATCGACTGACCTTCAAAAAAGTGAATCAGTCTTGAATCACCACCAGCTACCAAGCACCTTATGCTGATGTAACCGAATACTTTTTTTTAAAATCTCAGATCCCTTCAAAGACTGCCTATGCTGATCCTGAGTAATTATCGTCTTCCTCCTCAATGATCATGCTGATAGCTTGTAAGAACATTTTTGGTTCTGGGCGCCGCCACCAGTGCCTAAGGCCCAATTTTTCAGCCCCTGTCTAACAGGGGCGTGTAATTACAATTTTTGATGCAATACTTTGCAGCAGGGTCCGTTCTGCGTTCCAGCTAGAGTATCTGTGAGGGGTTGCAGTGTTGTGGCACCAGCACCAGTGCCTAAGGCCCAATTTTTCAGCCCCTATTCAACAGGGGCATGTAATTACAATTCTTGATCTAATATTTTACAGCAGGGCCCGTTTCTGCGCCCACCAAGAGCGAGTGAGGACTTACAGTGTTGTGGCACCAGCACCACCACCACCAAAGACCCAATTTTTCTGCCCCTGTTCAACAGGGGCATGTAATTACAATTCTTGATCTAATATTTCACAGCAGGGCCCTGTGAGGGCTTACAGTGTTGTGGCCACAACACTTAAGGCCCAAATTTCTGCTGAGTATATAGGGCAGGCCCCTACTTTCAAACATCCAACTTACAAATGACTCCTACTTGCAAACGGAAGGAGACAACAGGAAGTGAGATGAAATCTACCCCTAGGAAGGGAAATTCTCTCCTGTAAGAGTTAATATGGGAAAAACATTTCTCCTTTCCACTGATGCTTTATCCCCAATCCTTGTTTCACAAAAAACCCCAAATTTTCAAAAAACATTTGTCATTGGGACAAAAAGTGAGGTGAAATCTTCTGAAGAGGAGCACAGACAGCAAAACAAATGTCACAGGGGTGATAACCCTTCCCTATGGCTTTCCAAAAAGCTTAAAATAGAGTTTTTAGGCTGGAGCTAAACACATTAAAAATGTACCAGTTCAAAATTACAAACAGATTCTACTTAACAACAAACCTACAGTCCCTGTCTTGTTTGCACCTCCTGTATACTGCTGTTCAGAGTACAGAGCCTGTATACTGCTGTTTCCTTTTTTAATTTGGGTGCTGGGTTCCCCTTAATATCCATACAGGACCCAAAGGGCCTGGTAATGGACTGGAGGGTACCCATGCCATTTGTCTCACTGATTTTCATCCATATTGCCAGGACCCGACATTACATTAAAGCCGCAAGCAGTTTTAAATGACTTTTTTTCTTTTAAGAAATGACATTTTGTGCAGGGACTGTTCTAAGCACGGGAAACATACGCCACTTTACAGGCATACTATAGACACCCCCCAGGTACAATATTTAAAGGAATATTTCACTTTTTTTTTTTTTACTTTAAGCATCATTAAAATCACTGTTCCCGAAAAAACGGACGTTTTTAAAAGTTTTTTTTGCATTGATACATGTCCCCTGGGGCAGGACCCGGGTCCCCAAACCCTTTTTAGGACAATACCATGCAAATTAGCCTTTAAAATTAGCATTTTTGATTTCAAACGTTTGAGCCCCATAGACGTCAATGGGCTTCTAACGTTCGTGCAAATTTTCGGTCCGTTCGCAGGTTCTGGTGCGAACCGAACCGGGGGGTGTTCGGCTCATCCCTATATTGGCTTGCTGGTCTGTGGTGATGAGCCTCTATAGGTGATCATCCAGTTTTCCTTTTGCAAGGATTCGTTTATCATTGTGAATTGTGCATTCATCACACCATAACTAAACTGTGAGACCGTTGTTTGCAAGACTTTTCACAGATAGAAGGCTGCCTTCTAGTTCTGGAACATATAGCACTTTCTTTACAAGAATACTCTGCTTGTCTCCTTGTGGTGTAATGCAGTTCATGAAGCCCTGGTCTTTTTACCTTCTGATGTGATTCTTTTCACATTTGCTAGGAAAACTTTGTCTTTTGCACTGTAATCAATGTTTGTGAAGAAGCTGTCATCACTAGTCATGTGGCTTGTTGCTCCTGAGTCTATGCACCAACTGTGTGGCTTGCCGCTTTGTGTTACTTTAATCACTTCAGCCCTGGAAGGATTTTCCCCCTTAAAGACCAGGCCATTTTTTGCGATACGACACTGCGTCACTTTAACTGACAAAATTGATGTCCTTTTTCCCCACAAATAGAGCTTTCTTTTGGTGGTATCACCTCTGCGTTTTTTTATTTTTTGCGCTATAAACAAAAAAAGAGTTACAATTTTGAAAAAAAAACGATTTCTTTTACTTTCTGCTACAATACATATCCATAAAAATATATAAAAAAACATTTATATATATATATATATAGGCAGGCAAGTGTTTTTACAGCATTTACAGCTACCTGAAGAAAATTGCCGGTGTTCTGATCCTATTAGTCCTATTAGCTACAGTATTTACAGTTAGTGTAGTGCGTCCTCTGCACAGTGTGCACCTAAAGCTACCTGAAGAAAATTGGTGGTGTTCTTCTGATCCTATTAGTACCGCAGGCAGCGGCAGTATTTACAAGTTAGTGTAGTGCATCCTCTGCACAGTGTGCAGCTAAAGCTACCTGAAGAAAATTGGTAGTGTTCTTCTGATCCTATTAGTACCGAAGGCAGCTGCAGTATTTACAGTTAGTGTAGTGCGTCCTCTGCACAGTGTGCACCTAAAGCTACCTGAAGACAATTGCTGTTGTTCTGATCCTATTAATACCACAGGCAGGCAGCTACAGTATTTACAGTTAGTGTACTGTGTCCTCTGTAGGGATGAGCCGAACACTCCCCGGTTCGGTTCGCACCAGAACCTGCGAACGGACCGAAAATTTGCACGAACGTTAGAACCCCATTGACGTCTATGGGACTCGAACGTTCAAAATCAAAAGTGCTCATTTTAAAGGCTAATTTGCATGGTATTGTCGTAAAAAGGGTTTGGGGACCCGGGTCCTACCCCAGGGGACATGTATCAATGCAAAAAAACTTTTAAAAACGGCCGTTTTTTCGGGAGCAGTGATTTTAATGATGCTTAAAGTAAAAAAAAAAAGTGAAATATTCCTTTAAATATCATACCTGTGGTGTGTCTATAGTATGCCTGTAAAGTGGTGCGTGTTTCCCGTGTTTAGAACAGTCCCTGCACAAAATGTCATTTTTAAAGGAAAAAGTCTCATTTAAAACTGCTTGCGGGTTTAATGTAATGTCGGGTCCTGGCAATATGGATGAAAATCAGTGAGACAAACGGCATGGGTACCCCCCAGTCCATTACCAGGCCCTTTGGGTCTTGTATGGATATTAAGGGGAACCCCGCCCCCAAATTAAAATAAGGAAAGGTGTGGGGCCACCAGGCCCTATATACTCTGATCAGCAGTATACAGGCGGTGCAAACAAGACAGGGACTGTAGGTTTGTTGTTAAGTAGAATCTGTTTGTAATTTTTAACGGGTACATTTTTAACGTGTTTAGCTCCAGCCAAAAAATCTTTTTTAAGCTTTTTGGAAAACATAGGGAAGGGTTATCACACCTGTGACATTTGTTTTGCTGTCTTTCCTCCTCTTCAGAAGATTTCACCTCACATTTTGTCCCAATGACAAATGTTTTTTGAAAATTTGGGGTTTTTTGTGGAACAAGGATTGGAAAGCATCAGTGGAAAGGAGAAATGTTTTTCCCATATTAACTCTTACAGGAGAGAATTTCCCTTCCTAGGGGTAGATTTCATCTCACTTCCTGTTGTCTCCTTCCCTTTGCAAGTAGGAGTCGTTTGTAAGTTAGATGTTTGAAAGTAGGGGCCTGCCCTATATACTCAGCAGAAATTTGGGCCTTAGGTGTTGTTGTGGCCACAACACTGTAATCCCTCACAGGGCCCTGCTGTGAAATATTAGATCAAGAATTGTAATTACATGCCCCTGTTGAACAAGGGCAGAAAAATTGGGCCTTTGGTGGTGGTGGTGGTGCTGGTGCCACAACATTGTAAGTCCTCACTCGCTCTTGGTGGGTGCAGAAATGGGCCCTGCTGTGAAAAATTAGATCAAGAATTGTAATTACATGCCCTGTTGAGCAGGGGCTGAAAAATTAGGCCTTAGGCACTGGTGCCACAACACTGCAACCCCTCACAGATACTCTAGTTGGAACGCAGAAATGAGCCCTGCTGCAAAGTATTGCATCAAAAATTGTATTAACACGCCCCTGTTAAACAGGGGCTGAAAAATTGGGCCTTAGGCACTGGTGCTGGTGCCACAACATTGCAACCCCTCACAGATACTCTAGTTGGAACGCAGAAATGAGCCCTGTTGCAAAGTTTTGCATCAAAAATTGTAATTACAGGCCCCTGTTAAACAGGGCCTGAAAAATTGGGCCTTAGGCACTGGTGCTGGTGCCACAACACTGCAACCTCTCACAGATACTCTAGTTGGAACGCAGAAATGAGCCCTGCTGCAAAGTATTGCATCAAAAATTGTAATTACACGCCCCTGTTAAACAGGGGCTGAAAAATTGGGCCTTAGGCACTGGTGCCACAACACTGCAACCCCTCACAGATACTCTAGTTGTAACGCAGAAACGAGCCTTGCTGCAAAGTATTGCATCAAAAATTGTATTAACACGTACCTGTTAATCAGGGGCTGAAAAATTGGGCCTTAGGCACTGGTGCTGGTGCCACAACACTGCAACCCCTCACAGATACTCTAGTTGGAACGCAGAAATTAGCCCTGCTGCAAAGTTTTGCATCAAAAATTGTAATTACAGGCCCCTGTTAAACAGGGCCTGAAAAATTGGGCCTTAGGCACTGGTGCTGGTGCCACAACACTGCAACCTCTCACAGATACTCTAGTTGGAACGCAGAAATGAGCCCTGCTGCAAAGTATTGCATCAAAAATTGTAATTACACGCCCCTGTTAAACAGGGGCTGAAAAATTGGGCCTTAGGCACTGGTGCCACAACACTGCAACCCCTCACAGATACTCTAGTTGTAACGCAGAAACGAGCCATGCTGCAAAGTATTGCATCAAAAATTGTAATTACACACCCCTGTTAAACAGGGGCTGAAAAATTGGGCACTGGTGGTGGCGCCCAGAACCAAAAATGTTCTTACAAGCTATCAGCGTGATGATTGAGGAGGAAGAGGATAATTACTCAGGGATAGTCACTCAGCATCAGCATAGGCAGTCTTTGAAGGGATCTGAGATTTTAAAAAAAATTATTCGGTTACATCAGCATCAGGTGCTTGGTAGTGTCAGGGGCATGTCAGTAGCCGTCGGGCGAATCTGCATGCACGCAGTTGCACGAGGAGTCTTTCTAGAACAATTCAGCTCAATTCCCCACCAGGGGGTGCCGGAGCGCTCCCGCGTGTGCCCGTATGCGCGTTCGCACGTTCGCGGGTACGCGCGCGCGCCTGTTCGCGCTAGCGCTGTTTTGGCGCCAAGGTCCCTTTACAAGAGTGACAGGTGCTCATGTCAGGTGCTGTTTGTCTGCAGCTCTGCACCTGAAGTTCCTGTATCTGCCTGTCTGTTATTTTGCTAGTGACCCGGCTACGTCTGACCATTCTCCAGTCTCCTATCCGATCCGGCTTGCCTGACCTTGCTTATTCTGTTACCTGTTGCCGAACTCCTGCCTGCCTGACTATCCTTGGATCATCCCTCCTGTTTATACCTGCCTGATCTCCTGCCAAAACGGACTGTCTGACCTTGCTTGCCTGTGTCCTGTGACGCCGCTCTCAGCCTGCTTGTTTTGCATCCAGCTGCTGTCTTCGCATCTGTCTGCCTGCCTCCCGGCCTGCACCAGCTTACCTGCATCCGCAGCTCAGCCATCCCTGAGGGACATCCTTCCAGTTCCGGTATCTGCTTCTGCTGCAACCTGCATCAGGCCCTCCTACCCACTGCGCTCAGGAGACCACTGTTCCCACTTCCAGCGGCTCCTGAACCAGCGTTTAAGAGAGGTCTCCTTCTACCAGTCAGGCTCAACTACCAGGTACCTAACAGGTAGCTGGTGGTGATCCAAGACTGATTCATTTTTATGAAGGTCAGTCAATCGACCAAGTCGGTGGACAGACGCACCCTGTTATCGGTTACAAAGCCTCCAGCAGCACTGAATGTGCATTCCAAAAGAACGCTGGATGCAGGACAGGCCAGTAGCTCAATTGCATACTGTGCAAGCTCTGGCCAGTGATCCATCCTCAAGACCCAGTAACCCAGAGGAATTTCGGTGGGAAAGGTGTCCAAGTCAGATCTTGCCCCTAGGTATTCCTGCACCATGTAAAACAGACGCTGGCGATGGTTGCTGAAACCGATCATACCTTGGGGCTGCGGACCAAAAAATTGTCTGAATGCATCAGTCAGACGGCCACCTTCTCCACCACTCCTTCTTTGACTAACCGAAGCCTCAGCAACACGTTGCCCAGAAACAGGAGTTTGTAACCTCCCAGTCTCTGGGAACGCGTTGCACAGACCTTTCTGCAAGGCCTCCCGAAGATGTTTCATCCTCTGCTCCCTCTGCGATGGCAAGATAAGGTCAGCAACCTTACCCTTGTAACGTTGATCAAGGAGGGTTGCCAGCCAGTATTGGTCCTTCTCCTTGATACCACGAATACGAGGATCCTTACGCAGGCTTTGCAGGATCAGGGAGGCCATGCAGCATAGGTTTGCTGAGGCATTCGATCCGGAGTCCTCTGGGTCACTAAGAACGACATGGTCCGCAGCCACCTCCTTTCAGCCACGTACAAGTCCATGTGTTTCTTGGGACTGATCCCTTAAAGACTGCTGCTGATGATGAGTGCCAGGCTCCACCTCCATACTGACACAATCTTCCTCCTCTTCCTCCTCCTCCACCTCGTCCTCTTCCTGTGTGATCGGCAGGCACGCAGGAACACTGTCTGGATAAAGGGGGTCTTGAGAGCTAAGGAAGTCCTCCTCTTCCTGCCTCTGTTCTGCCTCAAGTGCCCTGTCCATTATTCCAGGCAGCGTGTGCTCCAACAGGTGGACAAGGGGGACAGTGTCACTGATGCATGCACTGTCACTGCTCACCATCCCCGTGGCCTCCTCAAATGGTGACAGGACAGTGCATGCATCGCTGATCATGGCCCACTGGTGTGGGGAAAAAAACAAGCTCCCCTGACCCTGTCCTGGTGCCATAGTCGCACAGGTACTCATTGATGGCCCTCTGCTGCGTGTGCAGCCGCTGCAGCATGGCCAACGTTGAGTTCCACCTGGTGGGCATGTCACAGATTAGGCGGTTCTTGGGCAGGTTAAACTCCTTTTGGAGGTCCGTCAGCCGAGCACTGGCATTATATGACCGGCGGAAATGCACACAGACTTTCCTGGCCTGCCTCAGGACATCCTGTAAGCTCGGGTACCTGCCCAAGAACCGCTGCACCACCAAGTTAAGGACGTGAGCCAAACAGGGCACATGGGTCATTTGTCCCTGTCAGATGGCAGAGAGGAGGTTGGTGCCATTGTCGCAAACCACCATTCCTGCCTTAAGTTGGTGTGGCGTCAACCACCTCTGAACCTGCCCCTGCAGAGCTGACAGAACCTCTACCCCAGTGTGGCTCCTGTCCCCCAAGCACACCAGCTCAAGCACCGCATGGCATCTTTTGGCCTGCGTACTTGCGTAGCCCCTTGAACGGCTATGGAGCACCGCTGGTTCAGAGGACAAAGCACAGGAAGAGGCCATGGAGGAAGAAGAAGAGGAGGGGGTGGAGGAGAGAAGAGTGTCACAATCATTAGCATTTTGGAGGTGTGGTGGCGGAACAACCTCCAACACTACTGCACCTTGTCCTGCATCCTTCCCAGCTGCCAGCAGAGTCACCCAATGCGCCGTGAAACTTAGGTAACGTCCCTGTCCATGCCTGCTGGACCATGAGTCAGCGGTAATATGCACCGCTGACCGCCCTGTCCAGCGAGGCATGGACATTGCCTTCCACATGCCGGTAGAGAGCCGGAATCGCCTTCCGTGAGAAAAAGTGGCGTTTGGGTACCTGCCACTGAGGAACCGCACATTCCACAAACTCACAGAAGGGGGCAGAGTCTACCAACTGAAAAGGCAGCAGTTGAAGTGCTAGCAATTTTGCCAAGCTAGCATTCAACCGCTGGGCATGTGGATGGCTGGGAGCGAACTTCTTTCGGCGGTGCAGCAGCTGGGGCAGGGAAATTTGCCTGGTACAATCTGACGTCGGTGTACCAAAAGCAGATTGCCAACAAGTACTTGGCTGTGACACACCTAATTATACACCTTCATTCCTCTCAGTGCAGGTCTCAGAGAGGACTGAAGGTATAGTGGGGTTGGAGATCTCAGCTGATGAGGAGCAAGGAGAGGTCCTCTTTGTTCTTTGGTGTGGGTCTTTTAGATACGCTTGCCAACGAACTGCATGGCAGGTCAACATATGTCTGGTCAAGCATGTGGTACCCAAGTGGGAGATGTTTTGGCCATGCGAGATACGCTTGAGACACATGTTGCAAATAGCAGCGGTGCGATCTGATGCACTCGTCTCGTCTGGCAGTATGCTGCAGCAGGGGGAGCATGACTGCCAGATTGCTGTCCTTCTTGGGCACCCCCTCTGTCCGTGCTCACGTTACTGTCTTCATCTAGCTCAATATCATTATCAGAGCCTTCTAAACACTGGGCATCCTCTTGGAGCATGTACCCAACACTGTGGTCAAACAGTTCGAGGGACTCTTCAGGAGGACATGGTGGGGCTAGGGAAGGAGTCACTGATGCCATTGAGCCGAGGGAAGAGGCCGCGTTGGATGCTTTGGATGCTTTGCCAGACAAAGTACCCTGAGCATGGGTGAGAGAGGATGAGGAGGATGAGGATGGCTTGGTCATCCAACACGGCCAGCTGCCGAAAAAAAAGGCCAAGCGTGTCCCACGGCCACGTGCTGATGAGGATGCACCGTCTCCACGACCAGCACTAGACACAGAGACTGCTTGCCCTCTCTTATTGGCTTGTGACTGTCTGCCTCTCCTTCTTGGCCTTCCAGACATACTAATGGCCTGTAGCTGCACTAAGCTGGGATATATATATATATATATATATATATATATATATATATATATATATATATATATGGACTTATACTGCAGCTAGCAAATTCAACTGCCTGCCTGTAGTATGAGAACACCACCAACCTTCTACAGGTAGCTTTATGTGAACACTGTGCAGAGCTCGCAAAAAACTAACTTGTAGCTTTTTTAGCTGCCTGCGGTAGTGATAGGATCAGGAAAACACCACCAACCTTCTACAGGTAGCTTTAGCTGAACACTGTGCAGAGCTCGCAAAAAAATAACTTGTAGGTTTAGCTGGACACTGTGAGGAGGACGCACCACACTAACTTGTAGTTTTAGCTGAACACTGTGAGCAGGACGCACCGCACTAACTTGTAGGTTTAGCTGAACACTGTGAGGTGGACGCACCGCACTAACTTGTAGTTTTAGCTGATCACTGTGAGGTGGACGTACCACACTAACTTGTTGTTTTAGCTGAACACTGTGAGCAGGACGCACAGCACTAACTTGTAATTTTAGCTGAACACTGTGAGCAGGACGCACCGCACTAACTTGTAGGTTTAGCTGAACACTGTGAGCAAGACGCACCCCACTAACTTGTAGTTTTAGCTGAACACTGTGAGCAGGACGCACTGCACTAACTTTAAATAGTCTAGCTGTCTGACTGTGGTACTAATAGGATCAAAAGAACACCAGCAATTTTCTTCAGGTAGCTGTAAATACTGTAACAAGACAAGCCTGCCTGTCAGTGAGAAGATAACAGGAACGGATCTAGCTGAACACTGTGAGCAGGACGCACTGCACTAACTTGTAGCTTTAGATGAACACTGTGCAGAGGTCTCACTACACTAACTTGTAGGTTTAGCTGAACACCGTGAGCAGGACGCACAGCACTAACTTGTAGTTTTAGCTGAACACTGTGAGCAGGACGCACCGCACCAACTTCTAGGTTTAGCTGAACACTGTGAGGTGGATGCACCGCACTAACTTGTAGTTTTAGCTGAACACTGTGAGCAGGACGCACCGCACTAACTTGTAGGTTTAGCTGAACACTGTTAGCAGGACGCACCCCACTAACTTGTAGGTTTAGCTGAACACTGTGAGCAGGACGCACCCCACTAACTTGTAGTTTTAGCTGAACACTGTAAGCAGGATGCACTGCACTAACTGTAAATAGTCTAGCTGCCTGACTGTGGTACTAATAGGATCAAAAGAACACCAGCAATTTTCTTCAGGTAGCTGTAAATACTGTAACAAGACAAGCCTGCCTGTCAGTAAGAAGATAACAGGAACGGATCTAGCTGAACACTGTGAGCAGGACGCACTGCACTAACTTGTAGCTTTAGATGAACACTGTGCAGAGGTCTCACTACACTAACTTGTAGGTTTAGCTGAACACTGTGAGCAGGACGCACAGCACTAACTTGTAGTTTTAGCTGAACACTGTGAGCAGGACACACCGCACTAACTTCTAGGTTTAGCTGAACACTGTGAGGTGGACGCACCCCACTAACTTGTAGTTTTAGCTGAACACTGTGAGCAGGACGCACCGCACTAACTTGTAGGTTTAGCTGAACACTGTGAGGTGGACGCACCACACTAACTTCTAGGTTTAGCTGAACACTGTGAGGTGGACGCACCACACTAACTTGTAGTTTTAGCTGAACACTGTGAGCAGGACGCACAGCACTAACTTGTAGTTTTAGCTGAACACTGTGAGCAGGACGCACCGCACTAACTTGTAGGTTTAGCTGAACACTGTGAGCAGAACGCACCCCACTAACTTGTAGGTTTAGCTGAACACTGTGAGCAGGATGCACCACACTAACTTGTAGTTTTAGCTGAACACTGTGAGCAGGACACACAGCACTAACTTGTAGTTTTAGCTGAACACTGTGAGCAGGACGCACTGCACTAACTTGTAGGTTAAGCTGAACATTGTGAGCAGGATGCACCCCACTAACTTGTAGGTTTAGTTGAACACTGTGAGCAGGACGCACCCCACTAACTTGTAGTTTTAGCTGAACACTGTGAGCAGGACGCACTGCACTAACTGTAAATAGTCTAGCTGCCTAACTGTGGTACTAATAGGATCAGAAGAACACCAGCAATTTTCTTCAGGTAGCTGTAAATACTGTAACAAGACAAGCCTGCCTGTCAGTAAGAAGATAACAGGAACAGATCTAGCTAAACTGAATACAGTGTATATATATATATATATATATGCAACACCTGGGATGCATATATATACACAATACACTGTAAGTGCAGCAAACTGACTGACTGTTCTGCCTAATCTATCTAACTCAAATCAAATGACACTGTCTGTCTCTTTCTCTCTCTATCTATGAACGCCGGAACACACACTACACAGGGCCGCCGTGCAGGCGGCCTTATATAGTGTGGGGTGTGTACTAAATCCCCTGAGCCTCAATTGGCCAAAGCCTCCTTGGCTTTGGCCAATTACGGCTCTCTGTTCAGACGGCGCTTTGATTGGCCAAGCATGCGGGTCATAGTGCATGCTTGGCCAATCATCAGCCAGCAATGCACTGCGATGCAGCAGTGAATTATGGGCCGTGACGCGCCACACGAATTTGGCGCGAACGGCCCATATTGTTCGCAATTCGGCGAACGGGCGAACAGACGATGTTCGAGTTGAACATGGGTTCGACTCGAACACGAAGCTCATCCCTAGTCCTCTGCACAGTGTGCACCTAAAGCTACCTGAAGAAAATTGGTGGTGTTCTTCTGATCCTATTAGTACCGCAGGCAGCTGCAGTATTTACAACTTAGTGTAGTGCGTCCTCTGCACAGTGTGCACCTAAAGCTACCTAAAGAAAATTGGTGGCGTTCTGATCCTATTAGTACCACAGGCAGCTGCAGTATTTACAAGTTAGTGTAGTGCGTCCTCTGCACAGTGTGCACCTAAAGCTACCTGAAGAAAATTGGTGGTGTTCTTCTGATCCTATTAGTACCGCAGGCAGCTACAGTATTTACAAGTTAGTGTAGTGCATCCTTTGCACAGTATGCACCTAAATCTACCTGAAGAAAATTGGTGGTGTTCTTCTGATCCTATTAGTACCACAGGCAGCTGCAGTATTTACAAGTTAGTGTAGTGCGTCCTCTGCACAGTGTGCACCTAAAGCTACCCGAAGACAATTGCTGTTGTTCTGATCCTATTAATACCACAGACAGGCAGCTACACTATTTACAGTTAGTGTACTGTGTCCTCTGCACAGTGTGCACATAAAGCTGCCTGAAGAAAATTGGTGGTGTTCTTCTGATCCTATTAGTACCACAGGCAGGCAGCTGCAGTATTTACAGTTAGTGTACTGCGTGCGCTGCACAGTGTGCACCTAAAGCTACCTCAAGACGATTGTTGTTGTTCTGATACTATTAATACCACAGGCAGGCAGCTACAGTATTTATAGTTAGTGTACTGTGTCCTCTGCACAGTGTGCACCTAAAACTACATAAAGAAAATTGGTGGTGTTCTTCTGATCCTATTAGTACCGCAGGCAGCTGCAGTATTTACAAGTTAGTGTAGTGCATCCTTTGCACAGTGTGCACCTAAATGTACCTGAAGAAAATTGGTGGTGTTCTTCTGATCCTAATAGTACCACAGGCAGCTGAAGTATTTATAAGTTAGTGTAGTGCGTCCTCTGCACAGTGTGCACTTAAAGCTACCTGAAGAAAATTGGTGGTGTTCTTCTGATCCTATTAGTACCGCAGGCAGCTGCAGTATTTACAAGTTAGTGTAGTGCGTCCTCTGCACAGTGTGCACCTAAAGCTACCTGAAGACAATTGCTGTTGTTCTGATCCTATTCATACCACAGGCAGGCAGCTACAGTATTTACAGTCAGTGTACTGTGTCCTCTGCACAGTGTGCACCTAAAGCTACCTGAAGAAAATTGGTGGTGTTCTTCTGATCCTATTAGTACTACAGGCAGGCAGCTGCAGTATTTACAGTTAGTGTACTGCGTCCGCTGCACAGTGTGCACCTAAAGCTACCTGAAGACAATTTCTGTTGTTCTGATCCTATTAATACCACAGGCAGGCAGCTACAGTATTTACAGTTAGTGTACTGTGTCCTCTGCACAGTGTGCATCTAAAGCTACCTGAAGAAAATTGGTGGTGTTCTTCTGATCCTATTTGTACCACAGGCAGGCAGCTGCAGTATTTACAGTTAGTGCACTGCGTCCTCTGCACAGTGTGCACCTAAAGCTACCTGAAGACAATTGCTGTTGTTCTGATCCTATTAATACCACAGGCAGACAGCTACAGTATTTACAGTTAGTGTACTGTGTCCTCTGCACAGTGTGCATCTAAAGCTACCTGAAGAAAATTGGTGGTGTTCTTCTGATCCTATTTGTACCACAGGCAGGCAGCTGCAGTATTTACAGTTAGTGCACTGCGTCCTCTGCACAGTGTGCACCTAAAGCTACCTGAAGACAATTGCTGTTGTTCTGATCCTATTAATACCACCGGAAGGCAGCTGCAGTATTTACAGTTTATGTACTGTAGTCCTCTGCACAGTGTGCATCTAAAGCTACCTGAAGAAAATTGGTGGTGTTTTCATACTAATAATACTACAGGCAGGCAATTGATTCTGCTAGCTGCAGTATCAGTATATATATACATCCCAGATTTGTGCACCTACATCTCACTGCAGGCCATTAGTATGTCTGGAAGGCCAACAAGGAGAGGCAGACAGTCACAAGCAAATAAAAGAGGGCTAGCAGGCTCTGTGTCTAGAGGCAACAGTGCTGGTCGTGGAGACGGTGCATCCTCATCAGCACGTGGCCGTGGGACACGCTTGTCCTTTTTTTCGGCAGCTGGCCGTGTTGAGCTGCAACATGCGGAAGACTTGGTAGAGTAGATGACCAAGCCATCCTCATCCTCCTCATCCTCTCTCACCCAGGCTCAGGGTACTTTGTCTGGCAAAGCAGCTGCCAATGCAGCCTCTTCCCTCGGCTCAATGGCATCAGTTACTCCTTCCTTAGCCCATCCATGTCCTCTTGAGGAGTCCCCCGAACTGTTTGACCACAGTGTTGGGTACATGCTCCAGGAGGATGCCCAGCGTTTTGAAGGCTCCAATGATGGTACCCAGCTAGAAGAAGGCAGTAACCTGAGCCCAGAGAGAGGGGGTACCCAAGAAGGACAGCAATCTGGCAGTCATGTTCCCCCAGCTGCAGCATACTGCCAGCTTTGCTCCAGTGATGAGAAGGGGGGGATGATGAGGTCACTGACTCCACGTGGGTACCTGATAGGAGAGAGGAGGAGGAGGCACATCTCCAACGAGGCAGGATTCCCCCCAGGGGCCAGCTTAAGGGCAGCACACCGACTGCATCACACCGCAGAGCTCCGCATGTGCAGGGCGCTGCTGTCTCTGCACGTTATTCCAAAAGTTCTTTGGTGTGGGCCTTTTTTGAGATGAGTGCATCAAATCCCACCGCTGCTATTTGCAACATATGTCTCAAGCGTATCTCGCGTGGCCAAAACATCACCCGCTTGGGCACCACATGCTTGACCAGACATATGTCGACCTGCCATGCAGTTCATTGCCAAGTGTACCTAAAAGACCCACACCAAAGAACAAAGCGGACCTCTCCTTGCTCCTCATCAGCTGGGATCTCCAACCCCACTATACCTTCAGTCCTCTCTGAAACCTGCACTGAGAGGAATGAAGGTGTATAATTAGGTGTGTCACAGCCAAGCACTTGCGGGCAATCTGCTATCAGTACACCAACGTCAGATCGTACCAGGCAAATTTTCCTGCCCCAGCTGCTGCACCGCCAAAAGAAGTTCGCTCCCAGCCATCCACATGCCCAGCGGTTAAATGCTAGCTAGGCTAAATTGCTAGCACTTCAACTGCTGCCTTTTCAGTTGGTAGACTCAGTGGCAGGTTCCCAAACGCCACTTTTTCTCATGGAAGGTGATTCCGGCTTTCTCCTGGCATGTGGAAGGCAATGTCTTGGCCTTGCTGGACAGGGCAGTCAGCGGCAAGGTGCATATTACCGCTGACTCATGGTCCAGCAGGCATGGACAGGGACGTTACCTATCTTTCACCACGCACTGAGTCACTCTTCTGGCAGCTGGGATGGATGCAGGAAAGGGTGCGGTAGTGTTGGAGGTTGTTCCGCCACCGCGCCTCCAAAATTCTACTAGTGGTGATTCTGCCACACCTCTCTCCTCCACCCCCTCCTCTTCTTCTTCCACCATGGCCTCTTCCTGTGCTGATTTGTCCTTGGAACCAGCGGTGCTCCGTAGGCGTTCAATAGGCTACGCAAGCACGCAGGCAAAAAGATTCAATGCAGTGCTTGAGCTGGTGTGCTTGTGGGACAGGAGCCACACTGGGGCAAAGATTCTGTGAGCTCTGCAGGGGCAGGTTCAGAGGTGGTTGATGCCATGCCAGCTTAAGGCAGGTATGGTGGTCTGTGATAATGGCACCAACCTCCTCTCCGCCCTCCGACAGGGACAACTGACCCATGTGCCCTGTTTGGCTCACGTCCTTAACTTGGTGGTGCAGCGGTTCTTGGGCAGGTACCCGGGCTTACAGGATGTCCTGAGGCAGGCCAGGAAAGTCTGTGTGCATTTCCGCAGGTCATATAATGCCAGTGCTCGGCTGGCTGACCTCCAAAAGGAATTTAACCTGCGCAAGAACCGCCTAATCTGTGACATGCCCACCAGGTGGAACTCAATGTTGGCCATGCTGCAGCGGCTGCACATGCAGCAGAGGGCCATCAACGAGTACCTATGCGATTATGGCACCAGGACAGAGTCAGGGGACCTTGGTTTTTTTCCCATGCCAGTGGGCTATGATCAGGGATGCATGCACTGTCCTGTCACCATTTTAAGGAGGCCATGGACTTGTCGTGGCTGGGAAGAGGTGGCTGCGGATCATGTCGTCCTTAGTGACCCAGAGGACTCTGGACCAAATGCCTCAGCAAACCTACGCTGCATGGCCTCCCTGATCCTGCAAAGCCTGCGGAAGGATCCTCGTATTCGTGGTATCGAGGAGAAGGACCAATACTGGCTGGCAACCCTCCTTGATCCACGTTAGAAGGGTAAGGTTGCGGACCTTATCTTGCCATCGCAGAGGGAACAGAGGATGAAACATCTTCGGGAGGCCTTGCAGAAAGGTTTGTGCAATGCATTTCCAGAGCCTGGGAGGTTACAATTTCCTGGTCCTCCTGGACAACGTGTTGCTGAGGCTTCGATCAGTCACAGAAGGAGCGGTGGAGAAGGTGGCCGTCTGACCGATGCGTTCAGACAATTTTTTTAGTCCACAGCCCCAAGGTCTGATTGGTTCCAGCAACCATCGCCAGCATCTGATTAACATGGTGCAGGATTACCTAGGGGCAAGATCAGACTTGGACACCTTTCCCACCAAAAATCCTCTGGGATACTGGGTCTTGAGGATGGATCACTGGCCAGAGCTTGCACAATTTGCAATTGAGTTACTGGCCTGTCCTGCATCCAGCGTTCTTTCGGAATGCACATTCAGGAAGTTTTGTAACCGGTCACAGGGTGCGCCTGTCCACCGAATCGGTCGATCGGTTGACCTTCATAAAAATGAATCAGTCTTGGATCACTAGCTACCAAGCACCTGATGCTGATGTAACCGATTGATTTTTTTTTAAATGTGAGATCCCTTCAAGACTGCCTATGCTGATGCTGAGTGACTATCCTGTTATGCTTAGTCACAATCCTCTTCCTCCTCAATTTTCATGCTGATAGCTTGTAAGAACATTTTTGGTTCTGGGCACCGCCACCAGTGCCCAAGGCCCAATTTTTCAGCCCCTGTTTAACAGGGGCGTGTAATTACAATTTTTGATGCAATACTTTGCAGCAGGGCTCATTCCTGCGCTCCAACTAGAGTATTTGTAAGGGGTTGCAGTGTTGTGGCACCAGTGCCCAAGGCCCAAATTTTCAGCCCCTGTTTAACAGGGGCATATAATTACAATTTTTGATGCAATACTTTGCAGCAGGGCTTATTCCTGTGATCCAACTATAGCATCTGTGAGGCGTTACAGTGTTGTGGCACCAGTGCCCAAGGCCCAATTTTTCTGCCCCTGTTCAACAGGGACATGTAATTACAATTCTTGATCTAATATTTCACAGCAGGGCCCAATCCTGTGCCCACCAAGAGTAACTGTGAGGGCTTATAGTGTTGTGGCAACACCACCACCACCAAAGGCCCAATTGTTCTGCCCCTGTTCAACAGGTGCATGTAATTACAATTCTTGATATAATATTTCACAGCAGGGCCTGTTCCAGCACCCACCAAGAGTAACTGTGAGGACTTACAGTGTTGTGGCACCACCACCAGCACCACCAGCACCACCAGAGGCCCAATTTTTCTACCACTGTTCAACAATGGCATGTAATTACAATTCTTGATCTAATATTTCACAGCATGGCCCGTTCCTGCACCCACCAAGAGTAACTGTGAGGGCTTACAGTGTTGTGGCAACACCAACACCTAAGGCTCAAATTTCTGCAGAGTATATAGGGCAGGCCCCTACTTTCAAACATCCAACTTACAAACGACTCCTACTTGCAAACGGAAGGAGACAACAGGAAGTGAGATGAAATCTACCCCTAGGAAGGGAAATTCTCTCTTGTAAGAGTTAATATGGGAAAAACGTGTCTCCTCTTCACTGATGCTTTATCACCAATCCTTGTTTCACTAAAAACCCCAAATTTTCACAAAACATTTGTCATTGGGACAGAAAGTGAGGTGAAATCTTCGGAAGAGGTGTACAGACAGCAAAACAAAGGTTACAGGGGCGATAACCCTTCCCTATGTTTTCCAAAAAGCTTAAAAATAGATTTTTTGGCTGGAGCTACACTTCAAAAATGTACCAGTTCAAAATTACAAACAGATTATACTTAACAACAAACCTACAGTCTCTGTCTTGTTTGCACTGCCTGTTACTGCTGTTCAGAGTATAAAGGTCTGGGGGCCCCACGCCTTTCCCTTTTTAAATTTGGGTGTGGGGTTCCCCTTAATATCCATACAAGAGCCAAAGGGCCTGGTAGTGGACTGGGGGGGGGGGATTGTACCCATGCTGTTTGTCTCACTGATCTTCATCCATATTGCCGGGACCCGACATTACATTAAAGCCGCAAGCAGTTATAAATGACTTTTATTCCTTTAAAAATGTCATTTTGTCCCCAGGTATGATATTTAAAGGAATATTTCACAATTTTTTCACTTTAAGCATCATTAAAATCACTGCTCCCGAAAAAACGGCCGTTTTTAAAACTTTTTTTTGCATTGATACATGTTCCCTGGGGCAGGACCCGGGTCCCCAAACCCTTTTTAGGACAATAACTTGCATATTAGCCTTTAAAATTAGCACTTTTGATTTTGAACGTTCGAGTCCCATAGACTTTAATGGGGTTCTAAAGTTCGCGCAAACTTTTGGTCCGTTCGCAGGTTCTGGTGCGAACCGAACTGGGGGATGTTCGACTCATCCCTATTCAGCACTATATAGGGGGGAATAGGAGCTGGGATGGGTGTTGTTAATGGAGTGGACATCGGTATCCTGAGGAACAAACTCTCAGCCATATCTTCAGACAGTAAGCTGGGCTTTGTTACTCAGAGAGATTGGTGGCATCCTTAATAACATTCAACAAAATCACATAAATACCCAGGTTAAATTGGCTCCAGATTTTGTCAACCATGTTGAGAGGTTATGGTACAGGACAGAAATCTGTCATGGGCTCTGGCGTGCACGCAGGGGCAGGCGGAGGGGAGGTATCAACCGACTTCAAGCTGATTGTACAGTCTCTGTATAAGGGGCAGTGGCTTTATGGGTTAGCATCACAGCTCAGTAAGATTTTGCCAAAACACGTCACCTACACTAATCCAAAGTGGTGGTCGAATGCCTGGATGGGCTGTGCTAGTTTGGATTGGGAAAGATGTTATGCTGCCTCATTGATCTCATATACAGAAGTGCAGACTCGGTCTGTATATTTGGTGGCATCAATGGGCTTACTGACTGGGGATTCTACCTTGTTGCATCGGAGCCTAAATGGCAGGCAGGTTGATATTTCCCTCTGTCGGAAGCATGACCATGATGTCCTTGGTGTGCCAGGTCAATACACGGTGGTGAACGAGAAATGTTGGGAAGAGATTTCACTCTGTGTTCTGGATGGAGAGATCATTGCTGGGAAGAAAGCACTTGGGTATTATTTGGGACATAGGCGAGTTTGTTTCTTTGTCTTAAAGGATACCGATATAACATTAGTCATGGAACTGGGGTGTTCCTTGAACCTAACAATAGATAGAGGTGCATTGTATACCCTGGGTATGGTCTTTGAAATCCAGGCACAGGGATGGAATTTTGTGGTTTGTCATTGTTTCAGGTTTATATGTGTTAGACTCAATATTTATATAGAAGGGTCTCCCATTTATCTATGCCAGTTGAGGGACGAATTGATGGTAAGGTCTCTTTGCTGCCAATTCAGAGCCCTGAAATACTGCTGACGTGCTAGAATTGCGCTAGGAAAGGCCATTGTGAGCAAGCCTGCCTAATCCCGACCCGTATTTACAGTCAAGGGTTAGAGGAGGTTGGATGCATATATTATGGTGATGGGTTGATTTATGTTATGGTATAGTGTGCCAATACAGCAGGACGGAGAGTAATATAATATATTAAGGAGGACTGCCCCATAAATACATTGATTCATCAAAGGTCTAGATGGGCCGGCAATGGGGTTGGGTCTGAATGGTGTATGATTGAACTATAAAAAGGGCTGACTGAGACAGAGAGCTCTCTCTGTTACAATCGCACTTTTTCACTATTGGCCCATGCCTGATGGCTCTCTGAGCCTCATGGCTTTCTCTGTTACCATCATTTTGAGCCCAGCTGAGGAGACAATATCTAGAGGACAGACTTGCGATAAGTATATTTGATGTTCTTTTGTTATATGCTTTGTAATATCTTCCTTTAGTATTTTCATGTAAGAATTTTCCTATTTTCTTGGAGAAAATTCAGTACTGTCTATGATACTTTTTTATTTGGACTAATATATCATTTTTTATGGATGAGCTTTCGGGGTGTGTCCCCTTCTTCAAGGTCCAAGCTGTACTGATTCACAAAAGAAAGTAGCTAAACTTTTTTTCCAAAAAAAACAAGTTTATTGAGATGCAATCAGCATATACATGCACACATTCTAGTGAATCTTATTAAGCGATACAAACGTCATAGAAAAGATAATGCCAACAGATTAACACATAGTTTTGAAAAGAGTAAAGTACACATAAGCTATAACTCAATGTTAACATACAATATACTCCTAGGTGTTTTATACACGTAGGTGCGGGGTCATGAAGTGCAAATCTCTCCATCTTCCAGCCATCTATCCCAAACACTAGCAAATTTCTGTGGACGACCTCTGTGGATGTATATAATTTTCCTATACGGAAGGGTAGAATTGATTTCTCTTTTCCACACCTGTAGTGTCGGGGGCACTGCCTGCATCCAGGCCTTAGCAACAACTTTTCGTGCCAAAAATAGGGATTCATACAAAAATATTGCTTGATATTTGTCTATATCAGTGTCAGGCAGTAGGCCCAAAAGGCACAACTTCAGGTCCAGCACTACTGGAGAGCCCATATTATCATGCAGATATTGAATCACCTGGAGTCAATAAGTTTGTATGTTCGGACAACTCCATATTAAGTGATAAAATGTGCCAGAAGTCAGCATGCACATGGGACATAAGGGGCTTCTATCAGTTTGAAATTTAGCGAGTTTCAATGGCATTAAGTATGCTCAATGTACTATATATAATTGTGTCAGCCTATCCGAGAGCTTAGGGGATGCTGTCTTAACTCTTTCCAGAATCTCCTCCCATTCCCTGTTATCAATAGGACCAACATCCTGCTCCCATGCTAATTTAGCTGTCTGAGAAACCTTATGTGCACTGTGGAGTCTAAGAATATAGTACAAGTTGGATATAAGCTTAGTTGGTTCTGCCCCAAGTATAACATTATGGACCAGTGGGGTGTCACGAGCATTGGTAATATTAGCAGACTGTGCTCGGACCGCATGCCTAAGCTGCAGGTATCGAAACAATAGGTGATTCGGAAGTGCAAATTCTTCCTTGAGTGTTTGAAAGTTTTTGGGTCCAGTTTCTGTCAGAATTTGGGATAGATAAATTATTCCATATGCAGCCCAAGGCTGCGGGTCAGGTACAGTACACAACTCAGGCAAGCGGCCATTAAACCATAATGGGGTATAAGAATAGATGTGATTCCGATTTTGTTTCGAAGATTTAAGTCCAAAATGTCCCTTTCAAAAGGTAGTTTGAATAGGTGTGTACAAGGTGTTTTCCCAGTTTGTCTCACGCTAATGTCTTATATCTCTGGGATTCTCTAGTATGAAAGTAGTACAGGTGTGAGAGTTGCGCTGCCACATAGTAATCTTGAATATCTGGGAGGGAACATCCGCCTTCCAGAATATGCCAGGCTAATTTGTGCCTACCTGAGCCCCATACGAATGAATTTAAAATGGCTTCCATCTGTTTGAAAACTTTAAGGGGGATGTACAAAGGGGCATGCCACACTGCATTAAGAATTTTAGGCAATAGGATCATTTTTATTAAATTTATCCTACCCATTACTCCTAGAGGTAGTTTGACCATGTTTGGGTTTTGACTTAAGAACCGCGAACAAGGGCTCCACATTCAGTGAGACATAATCCACGAGATTCCTAGTAACCTTCACTCCCAAGTATTTAATTTCTGCCACTCTTTTTAGGGGAAGTTCCGGGGATGTAGGAGGAAAATAGTCCAACCGGAGAATTTGGGACTTGTCCCAATTAATTTTTAGTCCCGAGTATTTACCCATTGTCTCTATTATGTTTAGCGCTGCTTGCAGCGAAGGACCCTGGACAGCTAGGTATAGTACTGTATCGTCAGCATGAAGGCCTATTTTTTCCCAGGAATCCCCGCGTCTGAGTCCTATTACATTTACGCTCGCTCTAATGGCAAAGTAGCCAAACTTTAAGTTTAGCTTAAACTTTTGTGAATCAGTACTGCTTGGACCTTGAAGAAGGGGACATACCCCGAAAGCCCGTCCATGAAAAATGGTATGTTAGTGCAAATAAAAAAAGTATCACAGACAGTACTCAATTTTCTCTGTCACAATTGCACTATTACGGCTTCAATCACTTATTTTCTTGGGAAATAAATAAAATGTTGTTTTACTAAGAAGTGTGTTTTGTTTTCATAGCTAACCTTATATTATTGTGCTATCAACAGTAACTATTAGAGTTTTAATAGGCTAGCTAACTATAGAAATAGACAAATTAATACATATATGAAATAAATAGATAGAATCCGTAACCACCTTCGGCTATTATTTAGTTTAGAAGTTATTTCAATTTCAGTATCTATTTCATTAGCACACAAACCTATGTTATATAAAGCTTGCAGATAGCATTCTTTACCTTGCCCTGAAAAGAGGCAAGATTGCTTGATGGTCTGAATTTCTCTTTGCCGAGCTCCATAGAGCGAAAGGGGATTCAGAACACCCTGCCGTTTCAGATTATGCCTGGTCATTTGCATAAAGTGAGTTTGGAGTTCCTTGTGCAGGATTTGCTGGAGAAATCGGTTGGAGTGGAACCACGACACATCTATTGTATCCAGAACCATGAAGCACCAAGGTACTATGATGTTTCTTTTGTGCGTAGCAATTTTTGCACAGGAGTTATTGAGAAGTGTAAGGAATTGGAAAAAGCTAACCATGAGTCTATAAGGCCTTTCATAGTGGAACCCTTGTATGCTATGGGGGAGAAACCATTGGTTCCTTAACTGTTTAACCCCTTCACAGACATTGCCTTGGTAGTGGCCTTTTTGAAGAGATACTACTCTTCAGTGAAGGGATGCTTCAGGCTGACAAATCATCTGGGGATCTTTAATGGCAAATTGAAGTTTTTTGTCAATTTGAAAGTGGATTCTGCAGGGATTGGTGGAGTGCGGCATTCACCAGCTAATTTTTCAATAGCAGGGAATAGAGGGTTCCTCTACTACACTGATCAACCGACAAATGCAGGAGATATCATAAGTTTGGGCATACCAGAGATGAATGTAATGTGGAGATGCACTGCTGGAACTGTGGGGAGAAGGGACATGAGGCTGGGGCTTGCTTTGTTAAGCGGGCCTGTGATATATGTGGACAGTGTGATCACACAGTGAAGAATTGTCCAAAAGTAAGAAGGGCCTATGTCTCTTATGCTGAAGCTGTCAGGCGCACAACTGAGAGTGGATGTCCAGTGTCCACACAGGTGCCGTCTGACTCACCTAAAAGACAGGAAGAGGAGGTGGAGGTGGAAGATTAAGAAAGCGGACACCAGGGTGTGGTGGAGAGAGTGGAAGAGAGAGTAGAAGTGCCACCCACCAGTGTGGAGCCATTAACAGCGGAGAGTGGAGCAGAGGTGGAGAGGGCAGTGGAGGAGGCTATGGAGGAGTTGGCAGCAGCCTTACAGTGGGAGCCGGAGGTGCAGGAAGCTCAAAAAGAGGAGGTGGAACAGATGGAGACACTGGGTGCAAAGACCAAGGTAGATGCTTTGGAGAGCCCCAAGAAGAGAAGGGCTAAGAAATTTTAAGTAGAGGCAGCTGGAATTGAAACAAGTAACCCCTCTGAGGTCCTGGGGGATGTCAGAGTAGAGGTAGAATCATCAGCACTAGGTCTGGGGATTCCAGCAATTTTTCAGCCGGCCACAATGTCACCTAGACAGGATCTTCTGATGCTGATGAAAGCATTGTGGCCCTGAGGAATGTATGTCAGTTTTCTGGCTTAAGTGATAGGACTGGGGGTAAATGATGCACATCTTCATGTGAATGAGCATTAAGCTGGTGTCCCTCAATGTGAGGGGTTTTGGGTCTCCTGCTAGACAAAGTGTAGTTTTTGAGGATTTAAGGGTCAATAGAGGAGACATCACCTGTCTACAGGAGTGTTTTTTAATCGACCGCCCAAGCCTCCAGAGTGGGTGGTGGATTACATATGGTTGGCAGTTGGGGACAATAGGAATGCTGGGGTAGGCATTATCATTACAAAGATTACCAGCGCCCAGACAGACGAAAAAAATTAAAAGAAAAAAGGAAAGAGAAGGAGGACAAATGGAAACTCCATGGTCAAAGAAAATGAGTTCGATCATTGTTCAAGTCAAGAACACAGGTCAGCTATCTCTCATTTAAGAAGCATGTAAATGATAGGTTGGCATCGAGTCCTCCGGGATGGACCGAGCCCAGGGTATGGATCCAATAGGCTTCACTTTGTAGCAGTTGACGGTCATGGTCACCGCCTCTAATGGGCTGTTGGACGTGTTCAATGACCATGCCCCTTAGTTCATGTATTTGATGTCTGTATTTGACAAAATGCACTGCCACTGGTTTGTTAAGATTGATCTGCAAATCCTCCTCTGTTTTAGACAGTGCGAGTATAATGTTGCTTTTGTGTTTTTGAAACCTCCTTTTAAAAGGGCCGGTTGTTTTGCCAACATAAGTGAGTGCGCATAGGCATTTGAGGATGTAGACACAGTAGCCAGTGTTACAGTTCAGGTGCTCTTTAATGCGATAGCGGTTACCCCTATGTGGGTGCATAAAGTGTTCACCACATATAAGGGAATTACACACATTGCAGTTGTGGCATTTGTAGCAGCCAGGCTTCTGGGAAATTCTTTGTATAGTTCTGGCATATTTATGTCTGGGATCAGCTTGTATGATAAAATCACGAAGTGTTTTGTTGCGTCTATGTGCAATTAGGGGCACCGTTTTAAGTTTATATGTCAATGCGTTGTCAGGTTGTAGAATATGTTGATTTTTCGTCATGGCCTGTTTGATATGATCAGACTCCTGGTTGAATGTGTGGATGAACAATGGTCGATCCAAAGGCCCAGAGGGCTTGGTGCAAGTGGTCCTAAACTTGGTTAAGGCATGGTCAAGAACTTCTGCAGGATATCCCCTTTCCCGAAACTTGTCATACATCTTATTAAGTTGCTGTAGGTTATTATCTTCATCAGAACAGATACGTGACACTCTCATAAGCTGAGATATTGGCAGACTATTAAGAAGATGTTTGGGATGAGCACTTTGACAGTGCAAGAGTGTGTTTCTGTCAGTGGGTTTTGTAAAGAGAGATGTAGAGTTAGTGATCATTACATCCAAGAAGGAAATGTTACATGGTGAAATTTCAGGCGTAAACACAGCCCCTGTAAAGATACTGTTTAGAAAATCAACAAAGTCAAAGAACCAAGCATCCTCGTCAGTCCAGAAAAGGAAAATGTCATCGATGTACCTAAACCAACATTTGATATGGTTGGTAAAGGCATTAGATGGATAATTATAACGTTCCTCAAGTAGGCCCACAAAGAGGTTGACAAAAGATTGGGCTGCTGAGCTCCCCATGGCTGTACCTGGGATCTGTGCATACTTGATGCCCTCGAATGTAAAATAGTTGTTTGAAAGTACAAAATCGAGACATTTGATAAGAAACTCTTTGGGTATTATTGTTGATTCCATACCAGTCAGAAAATGTCTAATGACCTGCAATCCAGCATCATTGGGTATGCATGTATACAGGGATCCTATATCCTTAGTTGCATGTTTCCATCCTTCACTGAAGTCTGTGAATGCACTAAGTTTGTATCCCTAATATAGGCTGGTAACTTTTTTACCAAAGGTTGTAGGAGCTGGTCAAGGAGCTGGGCCAGAGGTTGGGTGATCAACCCTGTGCCAGACACAGTGGGTCTAAATTTCAAAGGGTTCGTACCTTTGTGGATTTTTTGTAGGCCATAAATGACTGGACAGCGAGGGTGTTCATTGCATAAAAATTTGTCAGTATTGTCAGATAATCAGCCGTTCAGTCTCCCAAGGTTAATCAAGGAGTTTAATGCGTTTCTAATACTTGGTATGGGGTTCTGTTTAAGTACAACATAACTTGCTGTGTCTGACAGCATGGCAGTCATACCCTCCTTGTAGTCAACGTAGTCCATGACCACTATAGCACCGACTTTATCGGTGGGTTTAATGATGATACTTTTGTCTTCTTTAAGTGTCCTTAGTGCAATAAACTCATCCGGGCTTAGGTTGGTATACGTTTTATTGGAAACATTGTTACACACATCATGTTTGATTGTTCGTATAAAACTATCAATAGAGTGGAAATGTCCCGGTGGAAAAAAATTGCTTTTAAATTTAAATGGTGTCATTGTTCTTGTGGAAATTGTATCGGGTACTGTATGAAAATATTATTGTTCTTGTGGAAATTGTATTGGGTACTGTATGAAAATATTGTTTAATTTTGAGTGTTCTTTCAAATTTAAACATATCAACCTCAAAGTCAAAGTTCTCAAATCTAGCAGTAGGGCAAAAGAAAAGGCCCTTTGATAAAAGTCGTAACTCACCATTCACCATAGATCTAGACAACACAATCACTGGGCACTCCTTGTGTTGTGATCATGCAAAAACTATCAATTTGTGTTGATCCATGGTGTGCTGGCAAATATCTATTTACTGTCTGTTTGTGGGTGCAATCCTTTTAACTCCTTTTATATTCCTCTGCAAAATAGTCAGGCCTCAAATCCATATTCTGTTAGTGTCTCAAATTAACATACATGTGTTTTTCGCTTTCCTTGCTCTTTTCCAAGTCCTGTTTTGTTGACCAATAAAATTTGTAGCAAATTTTTATGTTTTTTTGTGTTTTGTTAATAATTTTTTTTGCAAATGCATGCTCAATCCAAGTAATGCATTTTACACTCCCCCCCTAAACAATTTTTATGCAACAGATTTCCCAGCTGCAGTTTAACCACTTGCTTACTACTGGGCACCTAAACCCCCCTCCTGCCCAGACCAATTTTCAGCTTTTAGCGCTGTCACTCTTTGACAATTGCGTGGTCATGCTACACTGTAACCAAATGAAATTTTTATCATTTTCTTCCCACAAATAGAACTTTCTTTTGGTGGTATTTGATCGCCTCTGGGTTTTTTATTTTTTGTTAAAAAAAAACACAAACACGTTTTATATTTTGTTAATAAATTTTGCAAACAAGTAATTTTTCTTCTTCATTGATGTATGCTGATGAGGCTACGCTGATGGGCACTGATAGGCTGAGAAGAAAAAAAAAAGATTACCGATTCTCTGTTTACATCACGTGATCAGCTGTCATTGGCTGACAACTGATCATGTGGTAAGGGGATGGGATCGACCCCTTACTCTGATCTGTGATCACCCGAGTCTCGGTGACTCGGGTGATCACAGCACATGCCGCGCGCGCCCTGCAGGGGGGCGCGGCCAGCTTGCAAACGGGAGGACGTCTATTGACGCCCTCCCGGCAAAGCAGATCCGCGCTGTAGCAGTCATTAGGCTATAGCGTGGATCTGAAGGAGTTAACTAGGCTAATTGGCATGACAAAACAAAAAAAGGTGTGATTTGTCTAAAAGCTACTTTCCTGGTGCCTTCATGGTAGCATATGCATGGATTGTGCGTATGCTGCCATGGATAGGCACCAGGTAAGGAAAATTACAGAGAGGTAAGTATTCACTTTTCCATTTTAGCGCAGTGGTTCTCAGCCTCAGTCCTCAACTACCCCCAACAGGACATGTTTTGGGAACTTATCTTAGCTAAAATAGCTGTCCAAAATACCAAGCCATTGACTGTGATTTAAAGCACCTGTGCAAGATGAAGGAAAACCTGCAAACATGGCCTGTTGGGGGTACTTGAGGACAGGGTTGAGAACCACTGATTTAGAGCGTTGAGCTAAAATCTAGCTCAAGACAATCCTATTCTAATTGTGGGCATTTGAGGGAAACCAATTGAGTGTTACCCCTGCTTGTCTTTTTAGGTTGGGCTTTGTGTCCCTTTTCTGAAAAAATTGGCTTCACTTCCTGTCACATAGCCAAACAGGAAGTGAGGGTAAAACCCTACCAATTACTTTCCTTGGGGACACACAGGTCAATCTAACTAGTGTCCCCATTAGGCAAATTGCACTCTAGCACTTTGTTGTGTACACCCCAAATTATTAGGTATTTTGGGGTTTATTAAAGGCAAATCCACTCTGCAATACCAGTGTACTCGCTGTAAATCTGAGGGGAAGCATTGGTGATTTTATCATCCAATCATGTAGAAGCAAAGATGCTGTTTTTTAATTTCCATTGCATGTCCCCCTCGGATCTCCAGCAACTGCACTTCCAAGTGCACTTGTAGTGCAAAGTGGATTTGCCTTTAGTAAATAAACCCCAAAGTCCAAGATACCTAATAATTTGGAGTGTATACAGCAAAATGCTAGCGTGCAATTTACCTAATGGGGAAACTCTTCAGATTGCCCTGTGTGTCTCCAAGGAAAGACATTGGTAGGGTTTTACCCTCACTTCCTGTTTGGCTAAGTGAATCAATTTTAAGGAGAAACTGGCAAAATTTGGGAAGTGTCTTCACCCTATCAGGGGTGCAGACATCCCCAAAAACTGACAAGATTTCTAATCACTTTGCATTCTATCTCCAAGCAAAATTAAGAAAGGATTTCATTTAGTTTAACTTTGCAAAGACACATTCCTAAGTTCAACTGTGATGCATGTCAATGGCCCATTTAGACCTTGTTTAATAGAAAACACCAGTTGCCTTTCACTATAAACATTTGTTAGTACAGTCCTGGAAATCTACATCTGCTTTACTACCGTGTTTCCCCGAAAGTAAGACATTCCCCAAAAATAAGATCTACTTCCAGTTTTGCTTCTCACTGTAATATAAGGCATCCTCCCGATAATAAGGCCTCCCCGATAATAAGGTCACCTCAATAATAAGGCCTCCGAAGCTACCCTAAAGCACCTGACTCCTCTGGACCGTAGCGGCAGGCGCCGCCGCGCAGCTCACTGATTGGCCACAGAGCAGCGGAGCTTTTCAGCCAGTGTGAGGTCTCTTTAAATCAGAGAGCCCATGCTAGGACAAGCTGCCGTCTTCTGCTCGCTCTGCCCTGACGGAGTCTGGCTGACTCACAATTAGACAGTGAGTGAGTCGGGCACATTGTGGGGAATCTGGCCGGCACAGATACACAGGGGTGACTGAGGTGGGGGGGATGTCTGATAAAGGGTTGGGGAGGAAGTCTGGTAAAGGGGGGGTGGAATGTCTGGTGAAGGTGGGAGAGGGGAGAGACTAAATAATCCACTGTCCACTGGCACAGGATTGGGGGGAGGGGAACTCAAACTTAAACTCAACTTAAAATGACACAGGGTGGATTTGAGGGGGGGAATCAAAATGGCACAGGAGGATCAAAAGGGGGGGGGATCAATAAAAATGGCACAATAAATGTATACCACATTCTTCTTCATGGAAAACTAAGACATCTCCTGAAAATAAGACCTAGCGCATCTTTGGGAGCAAAAATGAATATAAGACACTTATTTTCAGGGAAACAGGGTATTCATTTCCCTAAAAATTGGGTTCCTGCAGCTAGATGCGCCAAATGCATCTAGATGTGCGGCCACTGTGTGCGCAGAGGTATGTACCCGTGGCACATATCTGATACCCAGAAGCAGTGGCCAGCACACAGGAATCACGCCCCTCCAAGAAGTTGCTTGTACTGCCACTAATTTCTTCCCATCACCATGCCCCAATCACTGTTCTCTTTATTTGCAAATTAGGATAATTTTTTCATTTATTTTTACATGGGGTGGTGTTTGAGTGGGTCATGTGTGTATGTTTAAATGATTTGGCCTCAAAACACACACCTATTTCCTGTGTACAGATTCACTTCCGGGCCAATGTGCATTGCTTCCTGCTTCAGTGTGTGTGTATATATAGATACAGTCAGGTCCATAAATATTGGGACATCGACACAATTCTAATCTTTTTGGCTCTATACACCACCACAATGGATTTGAAATTAAATGAACAAGATGTGCTTTAACTGCAGACTTTCAGCTTTAATTGGAAGGTATTTACATCCAAATCAGGTGAACGGTGTAGGAATTACAGTTCTCAATGTTGAAATATGTTGCACTTGTAATGTACCTTATGTACGCCCTCCCTTTCTTTTCTACATTCTGTATCTTCTATTTGCCTTAAGTTATTATTCAATAAAATAAAACAGAAAAAAATAAATGTCCTTTTCTGCACAATTCTGCCACAGATCAGAACAGGTCCAAGTACTCCATGCACCCGATCTCCTAGGAAATACCAC
This sequence comes from Lithobates clamitans, assembly GCA_037952925.1. Lineage (NCBI taxonomy): Eukaryota > Metazoa > Chordata > Amphibia > Anura > Ranidae > Lithobates > Lithobates clamitans. The sequence continues at coordinate 1,972,546 of JBBGZY010000265.1, read as the reverse complement.
AAGGATAACAAAAAGTATGGTTATACTTCTTAATTAAATCTTAGTAAAACGAGAGGTAGTTAATCTGTTATGCCATGTACACAATCGGACATTGATCGGACATTCCGACAACAAAATCCTAGGATTTTTTCCGACGGATGTTGGCTCAAACTTGTCTTGCATACACATGGTCGCACAAAGTTGTCAGAATTTCCGATCGCCTAGAATGTGGTGACGTACACAACGTACGAGGAGACTAGAAAAGGGCAGTTCTGAACCAAGCGCGGCACCCTTTGGGCTCCTTTTGCTAATCTCGTGTTAGTAAAAGTTTGGTGAGAGACGATTCGCACTTTTTCAGACTCGTGGTTTTCAGATCGTTTTCTGCTGTTCAGTTTGTGCTTGTGGGTTTGTATATGCTCTTCAGTTAGTGCAGTCAGTTCGTATTGTATTATTCAGTGCATTCTTGTCCACTCGTTGCTGTTTTTCAGGTCGCTCTTCACAGGCCTTGCTGTTCTTCAGTGCGTTCTGTTACTTCGTTCTGAGCAGCCGACCGTTTTCTAGCCATGTTGCGTATACGTATTCCTCGTAGAGTTCGTGCTGTGTGGGGGCTTGGTGTTGGGGTCCTTACCTTGACACAAGTCCAGTCCATGAACAGGGTGGGGAGAGTTCATGAACCAAGAATTGGTTGCTTTAGCGTGACCAGTTCTGTCATATGCCTTTGCTCCGTGAGATCCGTGAGAATAATCCTGATGATTTCAGGAACTTTCCCCGGATGACGGACCCTGTATTTCACCGTTTGTTGGCTTTGCTGACCCCTTATATTACATAGTTACATAGTAACATAGTAGGCGAGGTTGAAAAAAGACACAAGTCCATCAAGTCCAACCTATGTGTGATTAGCAGGCAGGATACCTGCATGAGGCAAGCCATCACTCCGGAGCAGAGGCTCGTCGCCACCTTGCGGTACTTGGTGACGGGGAGAAGCCTGCAGGACTTGAAGTTCTCATTATCCCAGAGACCTGTTCTGCCATCATCCAGGTCCTGCAGAAGGAGTATATTAAGGTAAGATTTTTATACTTTTATATCACATTTTATTGTATTTAATGTTTCATAATATATTGTATTTCTTTCCTCATTTCCTAATTACCATGATTGTAATATGCTGTGAATGTCCCCTTTGTCCTCATGCATGCTGGATTTTTATGTACTTATTTTTTTGTCCTTCATGCATATTTGCCTTCACTTACCTCCCCAGCATGCTCTCCTGGCCCTATATTCACCTCATGTAGTCACTTAACAATGTATTTTGTCAGCTCCATAGTAGTGCTTTACTCTAAAAACCCCCTAAAATGTTTAAAAATGTGATTTGTGCTTTAAATTCAGGCAGAGTGCCAGAGGCTTTTTTTTGGGGGTCCCCAAATCATTTGGAACCCTCCCTTCCCCCAAATGCTAAGTCAGCTGATACAAATTCTCTATCTACCCTCAATCATCTATCTGCTGACTTTGCCAAACCCATACACACTATACCCATCTCTTTTGTGGTCATATTTATGGATGAATTCCCCAAAGCATGTAGTGCAAGGGCCTGCCTGTATACTTTCAAATGGTACTGTTTAAAGTTTTTGTATACTATTATTATCTTGATAGGTAATAGCAGAATGTGCAAATGTGCTAAAATGTGTACAATGTGTATTTATATCTTTGTATTATGACACTTCTTACCTGTCCAGTGGGCTGTCAATAGTGTAAGTAAGGAGGGGTTGGCCAAAGTAATACACATTATTTAGGCATTCATCTCTCAATATAGTGGAGAGGGTTACCTGTCAAAAAGATCTCCCCCCCTAAAATGTTAGAAATGGCCCATGGGGGGGGGGATCTGATAGGTGGACCTTATACCTTGGTCTTTCAAAACTCCCTCAAATAAATGTTATACTGATGTTGGCCAAGAATGTTTGAATGTTTGTGTCTAATCTGCTTTCCCTGTTTAGGTGCAAAGTGATTAATTTTTTTTTCTTGTTTGACTCCACAGTTTCCTTCCAACCAACAGGAATGGCAAACTGTGGCCTCCCACTTTGCCCAGCGGTGGGACTTTCCTAACTGCGGAGGGGCAATTGATGGGAAACACGTCCACATCGTCCCCCCACCCAACTCGGGGTCATACTATTATAATTATAAGGGGTTCAATAGTATTGTGATGTTGCCGGTGGTGTCGGCTACTTATGAGTTCCTGTATGTGGACGTGGGGAAGAATGGCCGGATGTCCGATGGTGGAGTCATCGCCCAGACGGAGTTCTACAGGCATCTCCAGAATGGCAGCTTGGACTTGCCACCTCCAGAAGACAATGAGGAAGGACTCCCATTCGTCTTTGTTGCTGATGAAGCGTTTGCGCTGGGGGACCATCTTATGCAGCCATTCCCTATGAGGACCCTCACCCTGGACCAGAGGGTTTTTAATTACCGGCTGGCCAGAGCCAGAAGAGTGGTGGAGAACACATTTGGAATCATGACCAGCCAGTTCCGCCTATTTCTTACACCCATATACATGGCGGAGTACAAACTAAATCATATCATCCTGGCGTGCTGTGTTCTACACAACATTTTAAGGCAAAATTCTGCCACCTATGCTGCCTCAGTTGGTGTCATAAACCAGATGTGACCAGAACTGTGTGACTGCAACAGAGTGAACCAGACATAAATAGGTGAAAGTAAGTTTATTAAGGAAAATGCATATGTGAACACACCACCAATACAGAGTGAACTACCAAACAGTGATATTAAACCAACCAGCATATGTAGCAAGAGGGAGTACCAGAATCATAGTCAAGCCAGGCCAGGGTCATTAACAGGGAATCAGTAGCTGGGAAGGGAGATAAACAGGACAAGAGAGGATGGATGGATCACAGGAGGGACAGGTGGGGTACTGTCAGGAAAGGTCTCCTCCGCTGGTAATATTGATCATTTGGCGTGCAGTACTGTGGTCCACCAGCAGGTGTCTCCTGGCAGTTCGGAGAAGTCAGAATAGCTCTTTCCTGCAAGTATTTTGTCACCTTTGGGCCGCAGTACTAGTGTCCACCGGTGGAGGAATCCTGGCAGTATTGAGCAGGTATTCCCCTCTGCAGACAGGTGTCACCTGACCTTAATTAGCAGAGCTGCAGTATAAATACCCGGCAATTGCACACTTATGTGGCCCTGGTTTTGTCCTTGAGCCCTGACCTGCATCCTGTTACTCTGATTCCTGATTCCTGAACCTGAAGCCTGAACCTGAAGCCTGATTCCTGGAACCTGTTGATCCTGTTTCCTGTCTGTTACCTGAAACCTGGACCCTGGACCCTGAGCCTTGTACCTGACCCGTCCCTCCTGTGATCCATCCATCCTCTCTTGTCCTGTTTATCTCCCTTCCCAGCTACTGATTCCCTGTTTATGACCCCGGCCTGGCTTGACTACGATTCTGGTACCCCCTCTTGCTACATATGCTGGTTGGTTTAATATCACTGTTTGTTTGGTTGTTCACTCTGTATCGGTGGTGTGTTCACATATGCATTTTCCTTAATAAACTTACTTTCACCTATTTATGTTTGGTTCACTCTGTCGCAGTCACACAGTTCTGGTCACATCTGGTTTATGACAGAATACCAGGGCCATCCCTGACAGGAAGTGGCTGCACAGGGGAACCATTTTGACTCAGTTTGGTTGCAAACATGAATGCAGATGAGGTTATATATTTTTCTCTGCTGGCATCTGAAAGTGGTGATTATTGCTGCCAGGCTTTGAAAGGATGGTCTAGTAACCAGTTGTTTGCAACTATACGTTTGGCTCACTCCCTGGTCGATCAGGGTTATATATTGTTTGGGGAAGTGCAACCTTTGATCAAGATATGTACTGAGCTGGCCCTGCCCTGTATTCCAGAGGGCCGTGATGATTTCACTCCTCCTTTTGATATGAATAAGGTTGTATCCCTAGTATGGCTTTTTGAAGTAGATCCAGCCGATTTTTGTGAGCACTACTCAGCCTGTTCCCCACAGGTGATTGCTGATTGCATTGTGTCTGCTTAGTTTTTTGTTAGACAGGGAGTTTTTAAAGCACAGTTTGTACAACCTATAGTTTCAGCATGGTCTGACATGGTGCAAGCAGCTCCAGCCAAACAAACCACCTCTGCCACCAAACACCAGCCTACCCAAATGTATGTTTCCCCATCACCCATGTCAACCTCAGTTGCAGCTCAGTATACGCTGCTCCCAACCAAATACTCATATCCAGGCACTGCTCCTGTACCTACCCTGCATTCAATCCACCTGCCGCTTCTCAGCTGCCTATAGACCCACAGGAACTTCCCCCAGCTACTGTTACCTCTTCTCTATAATATCCCTATCCTCCTCTCCAGTCTGCTGCACCCCTCACCTACAGAGCTTCAGTGGCTAAGCCAAAGAAAAAACGAAAGTTTTTTCCAACCAAGAAGATCCTGCCAGTAACCCAACCTGCCTCCGCACCAGCTAATCCAATCCAGTCTGACGTCCCAGTGCCTGTTATCCAGTTCGATGTCCTGATACCCACCTTCCAGCCTGAGGGGCCAGTGTTCCAGCCTGAGGGGCCAGTGTTCCAGCCTGAGGTGCCAGTATTCCAGCCGTAGGTGCCAGTGTTCCAGCCTGAGGTATCAGTGTTCCAGCCTGAGGTATCAGTGTTCCAGCCTGAGGGACCAGTATTCCAGCCGGAGGTGCCAGTATTCCAACCGGAGGTGCCAGTGTTCCAGCCGGAGGTGCCAGCACTCCAGCCCGAGGGGCCAGTGTTCAAGCCTGAGGGGCCAGTGTTCCAGCCTGAGGTGCCAGTGTTCCAGCCTGAGGTGCCAGTGCCTACTTTCCAGCTTGATGAGCCCGCTTCCCAGCCTAATGTGCCCGCTCTCCAGTCTGATGAGCCCGCTTTCCAGCCTGATGTGCCACTGTCTGCTGCCCAGCCTGATGACCCGAAGCTTGCTGCCCAGCCTGATGACCTGGAGCTTGCTGCCCAGCTTGATGACCCAGAACTTGCTGCCCAGCCTGTGCCCGTGCCTGCTGCCCAGCTTGAAGTGCCCGTGCCTGCTGCCCAGCTTGAAGTGCCCATGCCTGCTGCCCAGCTTGGAGTGCCCATGCCTGCTGCCCAGGTTGGAGTGCCCGTGCCTGCTGCCCAGCTTGAAGTGCCCGTGCCTGCTGCCCAGCTTGAAGTGCCTGTGCCTGCTGCCCAGCTTGAAGTGCCCGTGCCTGCTGCCCAGCTTGAAGTGCCCATGCCTGCTGCCCATGCCTGATGTGTCTCTTGCCCAGCTTGAAGTGCCCATGCCCGCTGCCTAGCTTGGAGTGCCCATGCCTGCTGCCCAGCTTGAAGTGCCCATGCCTGCTGCCCAGCTTGAAGTGCTCCTGTCCGCTGCCCAGCTTGAAGTGCTCCTGTCCGCTGCCCAGCTTGAAGTGCTCCTGTCTGCTGCTCAGCTTGAAGTGTTCCTGTCCGCTGCCCAGCTTGAAGTGTTCCTGTCCGCTGCCCAGCCTGGTGTGTTCCTGTCTGCTGCCCAGCCTGGTGTGTTCCTGTCCGCTGCCCAGCCTGATGTGTTCCTGTCTGCTGCCCAGCCTGGCGTGTTCCTGCCTGCTGCCCAGCCTGGTGTGTTTCTGTCCGCTACCCAGCCTGATGTGCCACTACTTTCTGCCCAGCTTGATGTGCCCGCTGCCCGGCTGGACACCATGGACGTTCCCCAGCAACGGCTAGTTGGAGCGTCCGGAGGTCGCTCCTTCGAGGGGGGGTACTGTCAGGAAAGGTCTCCTCCGCTGGTAATATTGATCATTTGGTGTGCAGTACTGTGGTCCACCAACAGATGTCTCCTGGCAGTTCGGAGCTGTCAGAAGAGCTCTTTCCTGCAAGTATTCTGTCACCTTTGGGCCGCAGTACTGGCGTCCACCAGCGGAGGAATCCTGGCAGTATGGAGCAGGTATTCCGCTCTGCAGACAGGTGTCACCTGACCTTAATTAGCAGAGCTGCAGTATAAATACCCGGCAATTGCACATTTATGTGGCCCTGGTATTGTCCTTGAGCCCTGACCTGCATCCTGTTACTCTGATTCCTGATTCCTGAACCTGAAGCCTGAACCTGAAGCCTGATTCCTGGAACCTGTTGATACTGTTTCCTGTCTGTTACCTGAACCCTGGACCCTGGACCCTGAGCCTTGTACCTGACCCGTTCCTCCTGTGATCCATCGAGAAATGGAAATTTGATCCTCTTAGGGGACTTTAAAGGGGACACCTACTCATAAGTAATAGAGTATAATAAAGAGTATAGTAGATGTAGGTATGATTGCAAAAGTTTGGGTGTTTATTGGGGTAAGGATACGGGTAAATAGGGGGTACAATAGATGAGGCATGAGGTACAGGATACAAGTTATAAACATGGAAACATGGCAATACAACATGCAAAAAGATCCACAATCATGGGACGCCAGGTGTGTATGGAGCACACACCCAGAGAGTAACTGACGCGTTTCGAGATAAAACTCTTCCTCAGGGGTGTCTGATAGGGATCAGCAAGCACAGAGGTATGTCTATAAATTAAAGAGACAATAATGAACAAGCTATACAGTAATGTATGTACAAAAAGGTCGGTAACATCATAGGATAGTGTAGCTATACTACTATGGGAGTATGGTAATTTGTACAAGGTGAGAAACATTTGAGGTAATGACCATATTATGTTGCTTGGAGGGCATGTGTTACTGTTTTGTATCCAATGAAGCACTCAAAAGAAAGGGGGGGTATGGTTGGTTAGGGGGATAAAAAGACACACCACTGGACCTCCACACTTATGTGGCCCTGGTTTTGTCCTTGAGCCCTGACCTGCATCCTGTTACTCTGATTCCTGATTTCTGAACCTGAAGCCTGAACCTGAAGCCTGATTCCTGGAACCTGTTGATCCTGTTTTTTGTCTGTTACCTGAACCCTGGACCCTGGATCCTGAGCCTTGTACCTGACCCGTCCCTCCTGTGATCCATCCATCCTCTCTTGTCCTGTTTATCTCCCTTCCCAGCTACTGATTCCCTGTTTATGACCCCGGCCTGGCTTGACTACGATTCTGGTACCCCCTCTTGCTACATATGCTGGTTGGTTTAATATCACTGTTTGTTTGGCTGTTCACTCTGTATTGGTGGTGTGTTCACATATGCATTTTCCTTAAAAAAATTACTTTCACCTATTTATGTTTGGTTCACTCTGTCGCAGTCACACAGTTCTGGTCACATCTGGTTTATGACAGTTGGGCCTAAGGCCGGAATTCATAATGAACCAACCCTGACGTCACTTGAAAGTGGCCGTCCTGGCTTGCCCCCCCTGAGTGCCCATGAGGTCCGTCTTAGATACCTTGATTACTTTGCGGGTAGGGGGGCCATCAATATGCCAGACAATATCTGAAACATTTTTAAAATAAAAAAATCATTTTAACTACTAAAATCTTTGGTGACATTTACTGCTTGTGTTTCTTTTAACTGACCCTGACAGAAATATGGTGAGTCCTGAAAATGGCATGATTGTGTAACATTACAAAGCACTGTTGGGTGTTATTTACTAAAGGCAAAGATACTTTGCACTACAAGTGCACTTGAAACTGCACTGAAACTGCACTTGTAGTGCAAAGTGGATTTTCCCTTAGGAAATAACCCCCATTGTCACAGAAAACACCAATTTGAGCACACAAAGGTTTTTAAAACAAACCAACATGTTTGTTGTATAACAATTTTTTGGGTCACATTAATAAAAGTAGAAATGTCCATTTAAGGTAAAACAGGCATGTTTAAAACCAACATGAAAAACACAAATCTGGAACTTACAAAGTTCAACTTTTAAAGAAATTGAAGGCAATATCAGACCTAAGTATTTATAAACTGTGTTTGATATTGCGTTCAGATGGGGTGAAGTCACCCCTGGAAAAGCCAAATTTTGAAGATGCACACAAATTGCCAAATGTCAACATGTGCTACCTGCCATCACGGGGGGATCAAGGGACGTGTTTTGGGGGTGCAACCCCTTCCTCCCAGCTACTTTATTATTGAGAAAGGGGTTGCACCCCCAAAACGCATAATTGATCTCCCGTGATGGCAGGGAGCACATGTTGACACACTGTGTGCATCTTCAAAATTTGGCTTTTCGAGAATATGTAAAAGAATGTGAGAAATTTTTAGATTCCATAAAGCACAAAAAAGGGAAGGGATTTGGAGGGGTTTTAAACTCGCCCTAAAACATCAATGATGTTCTTCATTTTTTTTTGAACATCATTGATGTTTTTCTGGATGTTTTCCAAGTCCCTATTACACCCCATGATCTCCCCGATCAGGATCTGTGCACTTTAAGAGGTGAAATGACCTGGATCCACAACATCACGATCACCTAAAAAGATAGAAACAAAAACACACCATGTATTATAAATATGCTGGCATCCATCTCTTACTTGAGCCTGTGGTCGCAGACACTCACCTGTTGTGGTGACAATTTCCACCACATCTCCTTCCTCCTCCTCCTCCTGTTGTCTTCGGTGGGTCTCCACTTCTTCCTGAGGTGGGGGGTCTGTGGTCTCCTCAGATAAGGGGTGTCCTCCGAGTCTTTTCTCCCCTATGTAAAAGAAAATAGGTATACCTAGCACACAGATATTTCATGGCAGAACTAGGAATATGAAACATTGCTTGGAAGTGGGGTACAATTGTCTATTTGGGCAGAGTTCCAAGATGAAGAAATATTTTTTCCCTCTGTCAAGCTTGAATACTTACCTGTTTTGTACAAGCTTCTCAGATGGAGACAGCCCTATAGTATACACTGGTACACCTGTGTGGGACCCCCTAATAAAAAGGGTGTTCTGGTGTCCCACACTAGTGCTCCAGTGTCCAGATGTGTAAACAGCTGCTGAGTGTCCTCTCCTTACACAGAATCTAGTTTGCATTACATTTTACTTACAAACCCATCTAGACAACAAAATTATTTGAATAGAAGTAGGGCCGAAAAAATGTATTCAAATGCATATGGCCAAAACAATGGTGTTTTCTAGGCTGAACGAACAATGTTTCATACGAACGAACAATGTGCCCATGAACATGAAATTTGCCATTTTAAACTGTACAACAGTAAAGAAAAGCACATGGAGCAGCATGAACGTAATAAAAAGAAAGAATAGGAAGACAGGACAACTACTTACTTTTTTGCAGCACTCTCCTGATCCTTCTGTACTGCTCGTGCTCCCTTAATTTCAGGTCCAACTACCGCTTCCTGAGCTGATCCTTGGATCGTCGTACCCCAAAATTCCGGTGCAGACTCTTGACCACTTTCACCATGATCTTGGCCTTTCTGACATTGGGGTTGGGGTAAGGTCCATACTTCCCGTCATAGTCGGCCTTCTTCAGTATGTCCACCATCTCCAACATCTCCCCAAAGGACATATTTGATGCCTTAAATCGTCTCTTTCTGGATCCAGACGTTTCTGACTCCGGGCTTTCCTCCTCCTCCTCATTGGTGTAATTATCTGACACCTGCTGTGTCTCCGCCATGTGCTCTTCCCCACTGCACCGAACGAGAAGGGACGGGGAATAGACTAGAAAGAACGTCACGGGCAGGCGGAGTTTCACGCATGCACAGTGTATATAAAGCGTAACACGCGTGCGTCTTACGTATGATCTGTGAGCAGAGGAAGGAGTATCAGAGGCACCGATCGTGATAACGAAGGTAAGATTTAAAATTGGGCCTATACTGCTTATAGATTGAGGCCTATATTGGGACAAGATTAGGAGACTTTAGCCTGACATTAGGGTTTATCTTGTGTTGTGTCTTGCAGATAAAATGGATGGCTTCAATGACCACAATTTCCTCCCCCTGTTCATAGACAAATACAGGGAGCTGCCCTGTCTGTGGCAGGTGAAACATCCTAATTATAATCATAAACAAAAGAGGCAGGCAGTGCTGGAGAAACTGCTGGAGTTGGTGAAGCCGGTGGTCCCCACAGCAACCATCCCCCTTTTAAAACAAAAATTGGTGGCCTGAGGAGCACTTATCTTAGGGAGCGCAAGAAGGTCACAGATTCCCAGAGACCGGGAGCTGCAGCAGATGACGTTTATGTCTCCAGGCTGTGGTACTATGAGAGACTGCGATTTCTGTCAGACCAGACTGGAGTCAGGGAATCCCTCTCCACTCTTCCTTCCACTCTTCCTTCCACCCTATCTTCCACCCCAGCTGAGGCTTCTGATGTCCAACCTGCGATTTCCAGCCAGGAAGAAGTGGAGGAGCCCAGCTGGAGCCAGGTATAGCATTCTTCTACAGATTTCTGGTCAATAAATAAATGATGTTTACTAGATGTTATTATTGATCACTAATTGCTGATTTCATAAAGTGTTTTACATATCAATAGACAGTAGTGGGCAAAAGTAATTGGGACAAGAATGAAAAATGCTGGGCTCAGAATGATAGTCTGTTATATTTGATAACATTCAATTGGCAACAGCCATGAGATGAAAATTGTGTGTGATTGATGAAGAAGAAACTAAAACTATGTCCCTTTTTTATACACAGGAAGACCTCAGCCAGGAGGAGGAGGCTGTGGAATGTGGCACACAGGAGGAGGCTGTGGAATGTGGCACACAGGAGGAGGCGGGGGTAAGTGTCAGCCAGGAGGAGACGGGGCTAATCTGCAGCCAGGAGGAGGCGGGGGTAAGTGGCAGCCAGGAGAAGGCTGGGCCCAGTAGGAGCCTGACCGAATCGCAGGTTCCTCCCCTCCACCCTCCAAACAAAAGACCCAGGAAGGGGAGTCACGTGCAGGATTCAGCACTCAGGCTTATTCAGGAGGCTTCTGCGTCCTTCAGAGCCACCCCCACTCCTGAAGAGGCCTTTACCTGCATGGCTGCCACCAAACTGCAGGGCATGCAGGAGGGCCAACGCCTCCTGTGTGAGGACCTTCTTTATAAAGTCTTAACAAAGGGGGTGAGGGGTGAAATCACACACAAAACCCACCAGTGAGTTGGACCATCCTCCTCCTCCTCCTCTTCCTGCCACAACTCCACCACCAGAGCCACAGCGTGGAAGGAAGCGTGAAAGGAAGACCAGAGAGTGATGACTTGGGTTCAGTCTTGTCTGGCAAAATATGTAGCCTCTTGTACTACCACAGCCTGGGAACATACATGTCATCTGCTGCTGTTCAGAATCTCTTGGACTTCTGAACCAGACCGCACTCCCTTAGATATGGACTCCTCAGGCCACCAATTTTGTTGTAAAATAATTGATGTGTGCCCTGGGGGCCAAAGGCTTCACCAATTTCTGCTGTCTCACCAGTGTTGCCTCCCTCTTTGTTTGGTTCTGAACCCTTAATAAAGGAATTTGTGTTTCAATCATACTCGCCTATGTGTGTTTTCCTTCAAAAAGGACAGTTTGTTTGTGAGGATTCAGGTACATTTCAAAAATACAATGTGAAATTAACAATAGACACCAACACCAAGCCATCTCCTTGAGATTAAATAATACGAGATAATAATGGTGTTGTGGTAACTTGATGCACAAAGCACACACAAAAATATTCTGGAGTAGATGTGACAAATCAAAATATATTGAGGGAATCACGATAAATAATAAAGAAAGAAGTTTGTGAGAAGTCTGTGTGAATATGAGCAGCAAAACTACGTCATTCTTGTAGCATTATAAAGAAGAGAGTGCGCTGTATTAAACTATTTTAAACATTGTAGAATGACGAAAGTGCTCTATCCATTCTGAATGCTAATTTTACCAGACCGAGCTGTTCCGTCTCTGAATTTCTTCTGAGCATGCGTGGCACTTGATTGGCAATTGATTTGTCCACACACGGTAGGAATTGACGCGATCGGATTTTGTTGTCGGAAAATTTTATAGCCTGCTCTCAAACTTTGTGTGTTGGAAAATCTGATGGAAAATGTCCGATGGAGTCCACACACGGTCGGAATTTCCGACAACAAGCTCCGATCGCACATTTTCCGTCGCAAAGTCCGACCGTGTGTACGGGGCATTAGAGAAACTGGCATCAATTTAAATTTGGGTTGGACTAAACATTAAATAACAACATAAAAAATAAAACATTTATTATATATAAACTTTTTTTAATGTGCACAGGTGTGTATTTTTTTTGATGTGTGCATGCATTTCCTTTCCTTGAGATATTCTCAGATTAAACTATTGCCTCTATATACTGTATGTGTATCACTTGCTACTATTTTCTAAACTACAGTAAACAGACATAAGTTGTATCACTGCCAGTTCTGCTAAGACTTGCCAAGTAAAGCTCTGTATGGGATTACACACTGCACGCTATTAATTAGTTCTGATCCGGAATCTCATTAAGATCATTATTTGATACAGTCTAGTCCTCAAAGAAATTTTGCAACTGGTGATTCAGCTTGGAGGTTAAAGAAACATACAGTGGGCTCAATACAAAGAGTTATTTTCCTCTGAGATAAAAAAATCTCTGAGCATTTTTCAAAATGTTTTTTTCATATTTCAAAAAAAACTCTATCAAAATAAAACATTATTTCATCAAATTTGAGGTATTTATCCCATGAAACCATTTAGTATTTTATCTCATGATGTGATATTCTTTGGGATGGATACAGTGGCAAAGGATTCTAACCCCTGTCAGTTTTTATTGCTAGTAAAGAGGTAAAATGGGTTAAACCGTAGAAAAATGCCACCTCACTAAGACATTGTGGTCTCTGCAGCAGATGGATTAATACAAAAGAAAAAAGGTGAATGAAATTATAATACCAGTCAAAGGGAAGCTGCTTTTACAGAACATGTATTACAACAACTAAGTTAAATGAAGTAAATACAAAATATCATTATAAATGTCAAATATTGAATGAAAATAGTATCCAAAATCACACACACACACACACACACACACACAAATACCCTTCTCTTCCACCAATACAAAAGACAACCGTGTCATTGGGGAGATTTCCCTTCACTTCCTGTCCCATAGCCACAACAGAAAGTGAGAGGAAATCCCTTGGGGACCCCCAGGTCACCAGAGCCAGTGTCTCCATTGGAAGATTTCCCCTCTATATACATTTATGAGAAAAACAACACTATAGGATTTTCTGTTAATTTTACTTGCAGTGATAATGGTAAACAGGACAAATAGAGAGGGTGCATTTCCATAACAGGGGCACAGACAGCAATAAAAACCTGTTTTATGAGGTATTTAAGGAGTGTTTTTTCTTTCTGAGGTGAATACCTCCTAAGGTGTAAATTTACTTTTTCATTATGAGGTAATGGGGAAAAAAGTGTCACCTGATTCAATTATCTCATGAGATATTCTTTATTCAAATGAGCCGAGTGTCTGTAACAACAGAAATACCTCTTCATCCTCTACACTTGATTTTGGTTAGTAATGTGTTTTATCTCAGATAGGAAAGAGACAAACCTTTGACTGCATAACATGCCTAAACTTTCAGGGGAATCAATTAAAAAAAGTGCAGGTATAAAGTCCAGGTATCTAGAGGAGCTTACACATACTTGCCTCCCAAACTCTACTGGGCTGAATTCCTGGTCGTTCTGACAGGCATAGTTTCAGCACTCTTTGACAGTACCAAAGCTTCCTCACCTCTCCCTAAGGCAGTGTTGCCACCCATCAACATATTGACCGGCAGCCAGTAAAAAACAGGCCAGTGACAGGAAAAGGTTGCCAGCAAATGCCAGTGACAGGAAAAGGTTGCCAGGTAAAAATATGGCAATATTTTTATACAGTATATGTGATGCTCGACAAATATGTGATGCTTGGCTCGGAACTGCACATGTCCAGTTCCAGGCCAGAGGCAGCTGGGACCATCCCAGTGCCTGCTACAGTGTGTTCAGGCGGCACCAGCAGCGGGTCTGGCAGCCGTGGTGCACGAGTGTGCCGTGTGATGTCACAGGGCAAGGGAGCTGAGCGGAGCATCCGATGCTTCATGTACAGGTCTACAGGATGAAAGAAAGGCAAGCAGAAAGCGGGAGTGTCAGTGCTGTTTGAACTGGACTCAGGAGGGGACGTGTCGATGAGGTGTCATCATCTTCTGTGCTGCTGCACACTGCTGTCAGTGTCACTGTGAGAGTCAATTTCATGTTTTTGTCTGCCCATTCTAATTTCTTGCCCTCCTGAGTCCTGTCGCTAAGCTATTTACTTACTATATCAAAAAGAAAAGAAGAAGTTTGTTTTTTGCCTTAATAAATCACATTGCTAATTGCATATTGTAATTGTTTGTAGCCTAAATACTGAAGTTTGCACTTAAAACTATAATTTTGTAACTTTTGGAAATGCCAATAAAAACTTGGCGTGCGCCAGTAAATTTTGGGTATCTTGTCAGTAAATTTCAATCTGGTAGGTTGGCAACAGTGTCCTAATGCCTATGTATTCCTCCTGGACCAGTAGGGTTTAGCACCATCTCCAAAGGCAAAAGACTTTTGCCTTTAAGAACAACCCAGAAATATGACAAGTTCCTGCAGATATGGTAGGTGCTTGCATTTCATACCTAAAGCTGTGTCCCTCCCTTCCCCCCTCTTCCTGGAGCATTCACTATACACAGAGATAAATTTACAGGAAAAATGTATAGCAAACATTGTTTACATTTAGAAATTATGTCATCTGAACAAATTTTTAAACTTATACTTCTGCAGTTAATTTTGAGCTTGTCACTGCCCCTCCCACCTCTCCAGCCTCTTTATTGGTCAGTGACACTGCCTAACACATTGAATGACAAGTTGCCTATATGCATAGTATATTCAGCTGGGTGAGGGTGATATTTGAATGTTTTATTAACCACTTCAGCCCCGGAAGGTTTTACCCCCTTCCTGACCAGAGCACTTTTTACAATTCGGCACTGCGTCGCTTTAACTGCTAATTGCGCGGTCATGCAATGCTGTACCCAAACGAAATTTGCGTCCTTTTCTTCCCACAAATAGAGCTTTCTTTTGATGGTATTTGATCACCTCTGCCGTTTTTATCTTTTGCGCTATACACGGAAAAAGACCGAAAATTTTGAAAAAAAATGATATTTTCTACTTTTTGTTCTAAAAAAAATCCAATAAACTCAATTTTAGTCATACATTTAGGCCAAAATGTATTCGGCCACATGTCTTTGGTAAAAAAAATGTCAATAAGTGTATATTTATTGGTTTGCGCAAAAGTTATAGCGTCTACAAACTAGGGTACATTTTCTGGAATTTACACAGCCTTTAATTTATGACTGCCTATGTCGATTCTTGAGGTGCTAAAATGGCAGGGCAGTACAAAACCCCCACAAATGACCCCATTTTGGAAAGTAGACACCCCAAGGAATTTGCTGAGAGGCATGTTGAGCCCATTGAATATTCATTTTTTTTGTCCCAAGTGATTGAATAATGACAAAAAAAAAAAAAAAAAATTACAAAAAGTTGTCACTAAATGATATATTGCTCACACAGGCCATGGGCATATGTGGAATTGCACCCCAAAATACATTTAGCTGCTTCTCCTGAGTACGGGGATACCACATGTGTGGGACTTTTTGGGAGCCTAGCCGCGTACGGGGCCCCGAAAACCAAGCACCGCCTTCAGGATTTCTAAGGGCGTACATTTTTGATTTTACTCCTCACTACCTATCACAGTTTTGAAGGCCATAAAATGCCCAGATGACATAAAACCCCCCCAAATGACCCCATTTTGGAAAGTAGACACCCCAAGCTATTTGCTTTGAGGCATGTTGAGTCCATGGAATGTTTTATATTTTGACACAAGTTGCGGGAAAGTGACAAATTTTTTTTTTTTTTTTTTTTTTTTTGCACAAAGTTGTCACTAAATGATATATTGCTCACACAGGCCATGGGCATATGTGGAATTGCACCCCAAAATACATTTAGCTGCTTCTCCTGAGTACGGGGATACCACATGTGTGGGACTTTTTAGGAGCCTAGCCGCGTACGGGACCCCGAAAACCAAGCACCGCCTTCAGGATTTCTAAGGGCGTACATTTTTGATTTTACTCCTCACTGCCTATCACAGTTTCGGAGGCCATGGAATGCCCAGGTGGCACAAACCCCCCCCAAATGACCCCATTTTGGAAAGCAGACACCCCAAGCTATTTGCTGAGAGGCATGGTGAGTATTTTGCAGCTCTCATTTGTTTTTGAAAATAAAGAAAGACGAGAAAAAAAAATTTTTTTTTTTCTTTTTTCAATTTTCAAAACTTTGTGACAAAAAGTGAGGTCTGCAAAATACTCACTATACCTCTCATCAAATAGCTTGGGGTGTCTACTTTCCAAAATGGGGTCATTTGGGGGGGGTTTGTGCCACCTGGGCATTCCATGGCCTCCGAAACTGTGATAGGCAGTGAAGAGTGAAATCAAAAATTTACGGCCTTAGAAAGCCTGAAGGCGGTGCTTGGTTTTCGGGGTCCCGTACGCGGCTAGGCTCCCAAAAAGTCCCACACATGTGGTATCCCCGTACTCAGGAGAAGCAACAGAATGTATTTTGGGGTGTAATTTCACATATTCCCATGGCATGTTTGAGCAATATATCATTTAGTGACAACTTTGCGCAAAAAAAAATAAAAAAAATAAAAAATTGTCTCTTTCCCGCAACTTGTGTCACAATATAAATTATTCCATGGACTCAACATGACTCTCAGCAAATAGCTTGGGGTGTCTACTTTCCAAAATGGGGTCATTTGGGGGGGTTTTGAACTGTCCTGGCATTTTATGCACAACATCTAGAAGCTTATGTCACACATCACCCACTCTAACCACTTGAAGACAAAGCCCTTTCTGACACTTATTGTTTACATAAAAAAATAATTTTTTTTTGCAAGAAAATTACTTTGAACCCCCAAACATTATATATTTTTTTTAAAGCAAATGCCCTACAGATTAAAATGGTGGGTGTTTCATTTTTTTTTTTCACACAGTATTTGCGCAGCGATTTTTCAAACGCATTTTTTGGGGAAAAAACACACTTTTTTACATTTTAATGCACTAAAACACACTATATTGCCCAAATGTTTGATGAAATAAAAAAGATGATCTTAGGCCGAGTACATGGATACCAAACATGACATGCTTTAAAATTGCGCACAAACGTGCAGTGGCGACAAACTAAATACATTTTTAAAAGCCTTTAAAAGCCTTTACAGGTTACCACTTTAGATTTACAGAGGAGGTCTACTGCTAAACTTACTGCCCTCGATCTGACCTTCGCGGCGATACCTCACATGCATGGTGCAATTGCTGTTTACATTTGACGCCAGACCAACGCTTGCGTTCACCTTAGCGCGAGAGCAGGGGGGACAGGGGTGCTTTTTTTTTTTTTTTTTTTTTTTCTTTATTATTATTATTTTTTTATCTTATTTTTAAACTGTTCCTTTCATTTTTTTTTTTTTTAAATCATTTTTATTGTTATCTCAGGGAATGTAAATATCCCCTATGATAGCAATAGGTAGTGACAGGTACTCTTTTTTGCAAAAATTGGGGTCTATTAGACCCTAGATTTCTCCTCTGCCCTCAAAGCATCTGATCACACCAAGATCGGTGTGATAAAATGCTTTCCCAATTTCCCAATGGCGCTGTTTACATCCGGCGAAATCTACGTCATAAAATGCTCGTAGCTTCCGGTTTCTTAGGTCATAGAGATGTTTGGAGCCACTCTGGTCTCTGATCAGCTCTATGGTCAGCTGGCTGAATCACCGGCTGCATTCTCAGGTTCCCTGTTGAGACAGGAGAGCCAGAGAAAAACACGGAAGATGTTGGGGGGGGGGGGGCATTCCCTCCCACTGCTTGTAAAAGCAGTCTAGAGGCTAATTAGCCACTAGGATTGCTTTTACATGAAAGCCGACCGCTGGCTGAAAAGAATGATACCAAGATGATACCTAAACCTGCAGGCATCATTCTGGTATAACCACTCAAAGTCGTGAATGGCATACCTGAAGACAAAAAAATGGTTAACAATAATACACAGTAAACAGTAAAGTATAAATAATTACATACCTGAAAAGCAAACGTGATAAAACATAACAACAATAAAACATTGCAGAATAGAATACAGTAAAAAAGAGCAGAACAATAGAGAGAGAATAGAGAGAGAGAGAACAATAAAACGACAACTATTTTTATTTTATATTTTTGTTTGTGTTTTTTTTTTTTTTTTTTTACACTTTTTTTTGTAACTAACTTTTATAACTGTAACCGGTTCCAGGTTCGGGTCTCTCAAAATGCGATGGCATCTCGGGAGACCCTGTGAAAGTGTGCCTAGTCTGTGCAATGCTGTACCCTACGCTAATAGTCAACTAGTGCATGGTAGCGTTCAAAACATTCACCAATGCAAAGACCAGGATTGTCAGGACAGGAGGGACAATAATAGTGGGTGTCACGCCTATATCCGCGCTTGCTGCAGACACAACATCTTTTTTGGGGGGTTCGTTGGGTAGGGGTACTCGGGAGGACATAAAAATGCCTCTCATGCAGCCGACTGCATTTGGTTGGGAATGTGAATGGGGGAAGTACGGGCGCTGCAGAAGCGGTGGGTTCCCAATTAGGATTGGCGAATGCAGCAGGAAGGGCATTATGGGCACGACGGGCCTGTGTTTGTCTTTTTGGTGGCAGCGGGACACTACTTGTGCTTGCCACCTCACCAGCTTGAACTGCACTTATGGGACTCGCCACGTCACCAAGTGTTACTGCAGTGCTGGTTTGACTACGACCGGGGTGTACTAGGCCGCTGGCGCTTGCCAGTTCACCAAAACGCTACAAAAAAAACTGTTAGCGATCACAGGGATCCGGCCTGACTCTGCGAACGCTGCAGTTATGCGTTTAGTGTTTTGTAAGTGACAGTGATCGATCGATACTGCACTTGGGTGGGCTGGGCCGGGCCGGGCGGAGGGGCAAAACGCAGGTGCTAGCAGGTATCTGGGCTGATCCCGCTAACACTGCGTTTTTGGGAACCCTAAACTGCTGGGGACGCTAGTATAGATCTGATCGGATCAGATATTGATGCGATCAGATACTATACCACTAAGGGAGGTGTACGGTGCGTGCGTGGGTGTTAGCGGTACTGGCGCTAATCTGACGCTGCCTGGGGCTGGTGCTTGCCAGTTCACCAAAATACTACCAAAAAAACTGTTAGCG
Organism: Lithobates clamitans; assembly: GCA_037952925.1. Classification (NCBI taxonomy): domain Eukaryota; kingdom Metazoa; phylum Chordata; class Amphibia; order Anura; family Ranidae; genus Lithobates; species Lithobates clamitans. The sequence goes on along the minus strand of JBBGZY010000265.1, from coordinate 1,953,444 downwards.
ATCGCAGGGATCAGGCCTGACTCTGCGAACGCTGCAGTTATGCGTTTAGTGTTTTGTAAGTGACAGTGATCGATCGATACTGCACTTGGGTGGGCTGGGCCGGGCGGAGGGGCAAAACGCAGGTGCTAGCAGGTATCTGGGCTGATCCCGCTAACACTGCGTTTTTGGGAACCCTAAACTGCTGGGGACGCTAGTATAGATCTGATCGGATCAGATATTGATCCGTTCAGATACTATACCACTAAGGGAGGTATACGGTGCGTGCGTGGGTGTTAGCGGTACTGGCGCTAACCTGACGCTGCCTGGGGCTGGTGCTTGCCAGTTCACCAAAACGCTACCAAAAAAACTGTTAGCGATCGCAGGGATCAGGCCTGACTCTGCGAACGCTGCAGTTATGCGTTTAGTGTTTTGTAAGTGACAGTGATCGATCGATACTGCACTTGGGTGGGCTGGGCTGGGCTGGGCGGAGGGGCAAAACGCAGGTGCTAGCGGGTATCTGGGCTGATCCCGCTAACACTGCGTTTTCGGGAACCCTAAACTGCTGGGGACGCTAGTATAGATCTGATCGGATCAGATATTGATCCGATCAGATACTATACCACTAAGGGAGGCATATGCTGCGTGCGTGGGTGTTCGCGGTACTGGCGCTAATCTGACGCTGCCTGGGGCGACGCATATCACCGCCGGGCGATCAGGGGGCTAAACCTTTATTCGGTAATAAACGGCGGGTGCCCTGACACTATAAAAAATAAACGAACTAACCAGCGTCACCCGTAACAGTTATACAGTGATCAGTGGTGAAAGGGTTAACTAGGGGGCAATCAAGGGGTTAAAACATTTATTAGATAGTATATGGGGGTCCCTGTCGCTATAAAACACTGACGGCGAACCTAAATATTTACGTTCCTAACTACCGTCACCAGCGACACTAATACAGCGATCAGAAAAATGATCGCTTAGCGACACTGGTGAGGGGGGGTGATCAAGGGGTTAAAACTTTATTAGGGGGGGTTAGGGGGGTATCCTAGACCTAAAGGGGGCCTAACACTAACTGCCCTAACACTAACTGTCACAAACTGACACTATGCAGTAATCAGAAAAAAAAAAAAAAAAAATACTGCTAATGTCAGTTTGTGACAGGGGGGGGGGGTGATTGGGGGGGGATCGGGGGGCGATCGGGGGGGGGATCGGGGGTGTAAATATGCCTGGCATGTTCTACTGTGTGTGTGTGTGTGTTGTGCACTCACTTGTCATCTCTCCTCGGCGCTGGAACGGAAACTGCCAGACCGGGGAGAGATGACATCACATCCTCTGCCTGTGTGAAACGACACACAGGCAGAGGAGGATTCCTATTGGCTGGGAGCGATCGCGAGGGGGGGGCCACGATCGGATGGTCTCCCCCTCGCCTCCCGACGCTCCCAGTCAGATGCCGACCGCCGATGGCACCGGGGGGGGGGTCCGATCGGACCCCCCGCCCGCGGGAGGCAGATCACGTATGGGTACGTGATTTTGCCTGCCCGTGCCATTCTGCCGCAGTATATATGCGGTAGGCGGTCGGCAAGTGGTTAACCACTTGCTTAAACCCCCCTCCTGTCCAGACCAATTTTCAGCTTTTAGTGCTGTCGCACTTTGAATGACAATTTCGCGGTCATGCAACACTGTACTCAAATGAAATTTTTATCATTTTTTTCCCACAAATAGAGCTTTCTTTTGGTGGTATTTGGTCACCTCTGCAGTTTTTATTTTTTGTTAAAAAAATTGAAAAATACAGAATTAAAAAAAAAAAAAAAATTATATTTTTTTAATATTTTGTTATAAAATTTTGCAAACAGGTAATTTTTCTCCATTGATGTACGCTGATGAGGCGGCACTGGTGGGCACCGATAGGTGGCAGTGATGGACACTGATGGGTGGCAGTGATGGGCACTGATGGGTGGCAATAATGGGTACTGATTGCTTACACTGATGGCAGCACTGCTAGGTGGCACTGATTGGCACCACTGGTGGGCATTGATAATAGGCACTTGCGGGCATTGATAGGTGGCACTGCGGGGCACTGTGGGCACTCGCAGGTGGCAATGTCAGGTGGCACTGGTAGGCACAGATGAGGCATATGTGCCTTCTTCCTCTTCGCGACCGATGTCCTTCTAACATAAGCCGGCGATAAACTTTTCTTTTCTCCTCACGCTGTCAGCGTGAGGAGAAAAAAAAACGATTACCAAGCTTTTGTTTACATCATGTGATCAGCTGTCATTGGTTGACAGCTGATCACATGGTAAGGGGTCGGGATCGGCCCCTTACTCGGATTTGTGATCACCTGATTCTCCGTGACTCGTGATCACAGCGCGCGCACCGCGCACCCTGCAGGGTGCGTGCGGGGCGCCTGCACAGGGGAGGACGTCCTATGACAGCCTCACAGAAATTGACGTCCGCGCTGTGGCCGTCTTCGGCTATGGCCCGGACCTCAAGTGGTAAATGCTCAGTTTGATTTATTCAGGTTTGTAGCAGGTTTAGTTTAATCCATATGCGAGGAAAAATGTGTACCCTTAGAAGTTGTTTGTGTAGCGATAACCCCCCGGAGGGGCCGCTGGAAAAAACTGTGTCCCCCTTACCTGTCCAGAGGCTGCACATCCAGTTTTCAATCCCAGAAACACACCAAAACTGAGACCCTATAAGAACAGTCACAGTCCTTGCAGCAAATTCTGCCGTTTCAACCCAACAAGTACTTCTATACCTGAAGCTACAGGCAAAAGGCACCCACCTCTCCAGGCAAGCATCTATAGGAAAATTTCCTTCAGGCAAGTCTTCTTTCAGGCCCTCTGCTCATAGCGCCTGCTGAGGCCTTTAGCAGTTGTTCTCTGGAACACATAAATGCCTTCTCCCAGAGAGGAAAGTCCCAGAGTAAGAGAGAGACTGATCAGATCCTCTCAAATATTTATCTTCTCCCCAGCCACAACTTCCTGGTCAGCCTCCCAGGGATTAGCTAGGGTCAGATAACTAGTCATACACCCAGGAATTGATCCCCCCACACTATTTCTGGAACATAAATAAGGAGTTCTTTTTCTTAAAGTGGAACTATTCTTACCTCGGCTCCAGCAATGCCGCATCCTTGAGCTCTCCGCCTGCCGCTGACATCTTCTAGTGGCTGGCTTCCGAGTATCGAGTGGCGGCCGCTTTCACTGGCCTGGCAGATATGATGTTACGCCCATGCATGCTGAATTTCTACAGTGAGCTGCATGTGTGGGGCTCACTGTAGAGGGGCGAACAGGCAGGTGGGTGATTTTAATGCAGAAGAGACAAAGCATGTCTCTTCTGCATTAAAAATTCTCCCTGTTTGCCATTTCTGTTTTGACCATAAAGTTCCACTTTAAGTGTCGGGACCTAAAGCAACCAAGGTTCATTCATATAAGGCCAAACTAGTTGTGGATTGTTTCTGATTGCTGTGGTTTGCTATAGCCCTTCATTCAAAAGGCCACAAATTGGAGAAGTTATTAAACTGCAACTGCTCCAAATGAGCTTTTCATTACTGATGTTTAGTGAGTAAAACACTACCAAAGGATGCAATTTTGCAAGTGATATTACAAGCCTAATATTTACATTATCCCCACATTTTTGTATTTGTTCTTCATTTTCCTGGTTCACAAATGAAAAATTGACTTTATACTTTTTATTTGGAACTATTTCAAATCTTGAACAAAGACATCCTTAAAGTGTCACTAAACCCACAACAACCCACAAATCATTCTGTATTTGTAGTGAAACATGCTTGTTATACTCACTGTGGAACCTAAGGGGTTAATCCTATGCATTGTGTAAAAAGGCTGTTCGATCCTGTCTTCTCTGATCCTCCCCTCCTTCCACTTTCCTAAAAATACACAGCCAGGGGACAGGCTGCTCATGCTCAGTTTGGTATGTAATGTATTGCTAGAGAGTTTCTATTTCTTGGGAGGGTGCATGTGATCAGTGCAGGGCCAATCAGCACTGTCCAGATAGAAGGTCAGGGGTCCTGCATCCTGACAGGACAGTCAGTGCAGAATGAAAACTCCTCCTACAAGCTTTAACCAGACATTCATAGAAGTCACAAGGCTGCTATATACTACTGATGAGAAAAGGTATTTAGCAGTTTATATTTAATAAAATAATTGCATTTCTTTGTACTGTGGGAGACCAGATATAGTGAATGCTGGGTTTAGTAACACATTTGTATGAAAAAAAGGACAAAAAATTAATTTGGGTACAGTATTACATGACTGAGTAATTGTCATTCAAAATGTGAGAGCGCTGAAAGCTGAAAATTGGTCTGGGCAGGAGGGGGGTTTAAGTGCCCAGTAGGCAAGTGGTTAATTCATAAAATCTATCAATTTCAACAATAAACTTAAAACAGCTCAGTCTTAAAGGACTCTAGCATACAGAATATTTTAAAACCAAAGTCCACTCTACACTTATGCAGGGCGACAGACCACATAACGTGCTTAGCAACTAGGAAGGGGGGGTGGGGAGCTTGTTGCACCTACACTGACTAGGTGGGCACTGGCGGGAATACCTGTGAGAAGATGCTCCTTTTCCAGAACATTCCCCAGAGGTCACGTGACTATCTGGGAATTACCCAGTCAGCCTTTTCACCCTAATCCCACCCCCATACCTATTTTAAAACCTCTTAAAGGGACCCTGTCCCTAATACATTAACCTGCGCATAACTTCCTAATATTATCTTATTATTTAAATCTATCCTATGTTTTATAAAGGGAGGGCATAGTTGCCAACATTGGGAAAAAAAAATTCGGGACACTTTTTTTGGCTGTAGGCGGAGTCAGCCTATAATTAGGAGGCGGGGCATGCGTTAGTAGGCGTGGCACAGAAAAAGGGAAAAATGCGTCGCGCGAAGCGCGTCGCGCAAAAAACTGGGCGTGGTTTACGTGAAATAGTGGGCGTGGCTTACATGGGCGTGGCTAAATGGTGTGTGGTTAGAGTCTGAGATGAATGAGGGATGCAGAGGGAAAGGGGGGTAGAGGGATGGAGGGACAGCAGACCCAGATCCTACACCATAATAGCAATGTGTATTCCAGAGTTTAACAATCAGCAGATAAAGATACTCCAAACACCTGGTGTTAGCACTTCAATCATCCCGGCACCATGGTTGTTATAATGTCAGGATGATTGAAGCGCATTATTACAATTATTACATTGTAATATAAATAATGAAATCATTCAACTCACCATAATGCAGAATCAGTGGGACCCCTGAGCGCGTCACCTGCCACGTCGCCTGCCACCAGATGCCATCAGGTTCCCCCAGCAGAGTCTGTCCTTACATAAGGTGCCCCCAGCAGAGGGGGGAGAAGGGGGTGCAGGTATGTTGGTGACACAGGGGGGGAGAGGGGGGTGCAGGTATGGTGATGACACAGGGGGGGAGAGGGGGGTGCAGGTATGGTGGTGACACAGGGGGGGAGAGGGGGGTGCAGGTATGGTGGTGACACAGGGGGGGAGAGGGGGGTGCAGGTATGTTGGTGACACAGGGGGAGGGGGGAATCAGGTATGGTGGTGACACGGGGGGGAGAGGGGGGTGCAGGTATGTTGGCGACACAGGGGGGAGGGGGGAATCAGGTATGGTGGTGACACAGGGGGGAGGGGGGAATCAGGTATGGTGGTGACACAGGGGGAGAGGGGGGTGCAGGTATGTTGGTGACACAGGGGGGAGAGGGGAATCAGGTATGGTGGTGACACAGGGGGGAGAGGGGGGTGCAGGTATGGTGGTGACACGGGGGGGAGAGGGGGGTGCAGGCATGTTGGTGACACAGGGGGGAGAGGGGAATCAGGTATGGTGGCGACACAGGGGGGAGGGGGGAATCAGGTATGGTGGTGACACGGGGGAGAGGGGGGTGCAGGTATGTTGGTGACACAGGGGGGAGGGGGGAATCAGGTATGGTGGTGACACAGGGGGGAGAGGGGGGTGCAGGTATGTTGGTGACACAGGGGGGGGAGAGGGGGGTGCAGGTATGGTGGTGACACAGGGGGGGAGAGGGGGGTGCAGGTATGTTGGTGACACAGGGGGAGGGGGGAATCAGGTATGGTGGTGACACGGGGGGGAGAGGGGGGTGCAGGTATGTTGGTGACACAGGGGGGAGGGGGGAATCAGGTATGGTGGTGACACAGGGGGGGAGAGGGGGGTGCAGGTATGGTGGTGACACAGGGGGGGAGAGGGGGGTGCAGGTATGTTGGTGACACAGGAGGGAGGGGGAAATCAGGTATGGTGGTGACACAGGGGGGAGAGGGGGGTGCAGGTATGTTGGCGACACAGGGGGGGAGGGGGGAATCAGGTATGGTGGTGACACAGGGGGGGAGGGGGGAATCAGGTATGGTGGTGACACAGGGGGGAGAGGGGGGTGCAGGTATGTTGGTGACACAGGGGGGAGGGGGGGAATCAGGTATGGTGGTGACACAGGGGGGAGAAGGGGGTGCAGGTATGGTGGTGACACAGGGGGGGAGGGGGAATCAGGTATGGTGGTAACATGGGGGGAGGGGGGTGCAGGTATGATGGTGACATAGTGTGCAAGAGGGGAACCAGGACCATCAATGTCCCCAGCCAGCGGAGCCCCAGTCCATCCATGCTGGACCTCAGCCTTTGAGAAGTGTACTGCAGGGAAAGCTCCAAGCCTCCCATACACTGAGTACACCCCCTCCCCCTATCTCTCTTCTCCCCCACTACACTGACAGGCCACTACTCACAGGTCAGACAACTCCTGAACAGCCAGATGAAAGCCTCCCTTCTTCCCTCCCGTCACTCCCACTATTCCCTGAGCTCCGTTGGACACACGGGTGCGGAGGGTGATGGCAGTGGAGGCTGATCACGTCTTCCTTGTGTGCAGTGTAGAGCGGGGAGGGGCAGCCAATCCCTCCAGCCAATAGGTTTCAGTGTACAATAGAATTTTCTATTTGTACACTGAAGAGAGAAGCGGATTGGCTGCCCCTCTCCCCTGCACTGAACACAAGGAGAACTTTGTGACTGACTCGTGGAGGCAACGGCGGCCATTTTTGTGGAGCCGTTGCCGTTTTTTACAAAAACACTCACGATTTTCTCGGGACAAACCCAAAAATTCGGGAAAACACCCGGGACAAAATTAAATCGAGACAAGGGTCCCAAAATCGGGATTGTCCCGGGAAAATCGGGACTGTTGGCAACTATGGGAGGGGTGACCGCATGCCCATGCTTGTCAGGCTCAAAGCTTTAAGCTTTCCTAGTCCATGGGAATGCAGGCTGCACCTACCCTCCCCGAATACTAAACTTTTAATACTTATTTAACTGGTTCCCGACCGGCACACGCCAATGTACGTCGGCAGAATGGCAAGGCTGGGCAAATGGGTGTACCCGTACGTCCCTTTGTATTTGCCGCTGTGCCATTGCGTGCGCACCGGCTGGGAGCTCCGTGAGTCAGGTCACAGGTCCCGCGGACTCGATTGCCGCGGGGATACCCGCGATCGCCTCACGGAGAGGACGAACGGGGAGATGTAAACAGCATCTCCCCGTTCTGCCTAGTGACAGTGTCACTGATCTCTGCTCCCTGTAATGGGGAGCAGAGATCAGTGACGTGTCACAGCTAGCCCATCCCCCCTACAGTTAGAATCACTCCCTAGTACTGACTTAACCCCTCCCTTCCCCCTAGTGGTTAACCCCTTCACTGCCAGTGTCATTTACACAGGAATCAGTGCATTTGTATAGCACTGATTGCTGTAAATGACAATGGTCCCAAAAATGTATCAAAAATGTCCGATGTGTCTGCCATAATGTCGCAGTCACGATAAAAAAACACTGATCGCCGCCATTACTAGTAAAAAAAATTAATAATAAAAAAGCCATAAAGCTATCCCCTATTTTGTAAATGCTATAACTTTTGTGCAAACCAATCAATAAACGCTTATTGCGATTTTTTTTTTTTTACCAAAAATATGTAGAAGAATATGTATCGGCCTAAACTGAGGAAAAAAAATGTTTTTTTAAATATTTTTTAGGGATATTTATTATAGCAAAAAGTAAATAATATTTCTTTTTTTTTTAAATTGTCGCTATTTTTTTGTTTATAGCGCAAAAAATAAAAACCGCAGAGGTGATCAAATACCACCAAATGAAATCTCTATTTGTGGGAAAAAAAGGACATCAATTTTGTTTGGGAGCTACGTCGCACGACCACGCAATTGTCAGTTAAATTGATGCAGTGCCGAATCGCAAAAAACGCACTGGTCAGGAAGGGGGTAAATTCTTCCGGGGCTGAAGTGGTTAAATAAAACACAAACTACTTTTTGGCAAAGATTGGCCGCAGCACGTTTACTAATATATTTAGATCAATAAATAATAATAACAATATTCTTGATAATTTTATTAATTCATAAAATCCAAATCAATTTCAACAATAAACTTAAAACAGCTCAGTCTTAAAGGACTCTAGCATACAGAATATTTTAAAACCAAAGTCCACTCTACACTTATGCAGGGTGACAGACCACATAACGTGCTTTGCGACTAGGAAGGGGGGTGGGGAGCTTGTTGCACCTACACTGACTAGGTGGGCACTGGCGGGAATATCTGTGAGAAGGGTCCTATATATAATAAGCCCCTTTTCCAGAACATTCCCCAGAGGTCACGTGACTATCTGGGAATTACCGAATCAGCATGTTCACCTTAATCCCGCCCCCATACCTATTTGAAAACCTCTTAAAGGGGCCCTGTCCCTAATACATTAACCTGCGCATAACTTCCTAGCATTATCTTATTATTTAAATCTATCCTATGTTTTATAAAGGGAGGGGCGACCGCATGCCCATGCTTGTCAGGCTCAAAGCTTTAAGCCTTCCTAGTACATTCTATTCATTTGCTGTTTTCTATTTTCAGTGTCTTTTATGACATTGTAATGATATTGGAATATCTACGAGGTCTGTAAGGTCCTGAGGGTGTGGGGGTTTCCCGCAAAATCCCCTCGACCTTCTCACAACGACCGCCATGACGCCCCATCTGGGTTTTCAGGAGTTGGTTGTTGATACAATCATGACCTCAAACATGTATTTTAATATTTGTCAGTATGGTTTTAATGTATACTAATAAAATAAAATTTTTATAATTTTTAACTGACTTTGGAGTTACTATTGGAGACCAGTGGCGGCCGCTCATACAGCGCCGCCCCCTAATCTATGGGGTATGTTTTTTTTTTTTAGAAGCACGTGATTAGGGGCTCTAATTGGCTTCAAAGTAGGTGGGTTTGGGGGCAGAGCCCTGCGCCCCGAGCTCCCAGCCACTTGTGTGACATTAGCGAATTAGTATTCGCTATTGTCTTTCTGCTTCTCCCCCCAGCCAGTCAGGAAGCAGGTCTTAAGACCCAATTGGCCGGGAGAAGAAGCGACCGGATTGGCTGGTAGGAGAAGAAATGGTGAAGGTGCCGAAGCCACCCGGGAAGCCGTTGAAGAGGAGAAGCAGCTGGGAAGCCGCTGAAGCCGCAGAGGATGAGAAGCAGCTGGGAAGCAGCCAAAGCTGCTGTGGAAGCCGCCAAGAAGGAGAAGCAGTGGGGAAGCCGCCGAAGCCGTCCGTGACCTAGATGTGGTAAGTAGTGCAGGACAATCGGGAGGGGGGGGCTGGGAGATTTGTTTGGTACCCCCTCAAAAATTGAGCACCAGCCGCTACTGTCGGAAACCGTGTAAAGTTCCATCATTTTGCTTTTTGTGTTTAGGGCATGTAGGGCATATGTAGGGATGATACAAAAAAGGGTAGAAAATACCGCGCCAGTCAAAAAAATGTAAAAAAGCAGCCAACACTCCAATAAGACCAAATTGTGCAAAGTGTATAAACATAAATAGTGTAGCGCTAGAATATAAACCTCTATATAGTAATTGATATTCAAACAAGGAAGAAATAATAAAGAAATATTCCACAATGAAGTGGAAAGTGATCTTATCTTATCTCTGGATTACATATTAGTGTAAAGTATCAAATGTGCAATGTAACAACATATAAAAGAACACTCATGTATTAGTGAGGATAAAATAAGAAAAAATTCCGTGTTATGCTTAAAGTGTCCACATTTCAATAGAACATAAATGAAAGCTTGGAAACTGGTATTTGTTAGAAAATTGTCCAAAATTAAAGGGTGTAGCCACCAAATGAGTTCTAATCTCAGTGATATATCATGCAAACAAGGTGGGTTCCATACAATGCAGATGGTCCATAAATATCTTCTCCATAGATATCTGATCAACACAAAAGATAAGGTACTCTTACCAACTTTGGTGGACTCACAAGCCGTTGGCGGTGAGTCGGAAAGGCTTGCACTGTCTCAAAATGGAGGACAGTATGGAAACAGGTCATGTGCTGGAAAGCCTCTTCCTCCAAATGGGGTGCCAGGATCCTAACCGGATGGTCCGCACAATCTCCGTTTTGGTCAGAAGTGGTAACCATGTATAAAGAAAGAAAAAAGGAGCCTCCACATGGTGTATATCCAACAATTTAATTGGCATTTATTTGATCAATCATGACCATTAACAGTCCATAAAAGTAAAAAACGTTATAAATAGAATCGATTCCAAAGTTAAAAAAGCAAGCGTGGTGTGGGTGGCTGGGTACAGCAAGGAGACCCGACGCGTTTCGTCTGAAGGGGACCCCAGCAGAAGTCTCTTCAGACGAAACGCGTCGGATCTCCTTGCTGTACCCAGCCACCCACACCACGCTTGCTTTTTTAACTTTGGAATCGATTCTATTTATAACGTTTTTTACTTTTATGGACTGTTAATGGTCATGATTGATCAAATAAATGCCAATTGAATTGTTGGATTTACACCATGTGGAGGCTCCTTTTTTCTTTCTTTATACATGGTTACCACTTCTGACCAAAACGGAGATTGTGTGGACCATCCGGTTAGGATCCTGGCACCCCATTTGGAGGAAGAGGCTTTCCAGCACATGACCTGTTTCCATACTGTCCTCCTTTCTGAGACAGTGCAAGCCTTTCCGACTCACCGCCAACGGCTTGTGAGTCCACCAAAGTTATACAAAGTAAGGTGCAGCGCTCAAATAATAAACTAAAAAAAGGAAATAAAAAATATAACAACAATGAGAGCAGTCCTGTAGTAATATTAAAATGTCCAATATTAATAATTCGTGAGTCTCCTCCACACGTGACAGCACGCCAAGATATGGTGACTGATAAGTAGTGCCCAACACCGGTGTACAGAGTGGCCTCTCACCTGATTAACAGGTTAATCATGCATTCCCAGAATGGGTCAATCAAAACGAAATCCTAGTCAAGATGATGATCCCACAGGACAATGCTGGAACTGTCAGTCACGATGGCTCTCAGGCTAGGCTGTAGGCAAGGGTGGCTCTCCCATGACATATAAAATGTAAAAAGGACAGGGATAGTGCTCTCTGTATACTAAAATTTTAATAAGGTAATAAAGGACAAACTTACAAAAATGGCACTTCACAAGTGCAAGACGAACACAGCATCGAAATACAACATCGAAACTTCAGTGCCGAGACACAGCATCGGAACACAGCATCGAAACTTCCGTGCGGAGACACAGAATGGAGCATGCGCGGTAGTAGCGGGTGACGTCACGTCGTTACGTTCTGGACGCGTTGCGTCCCAGTGGGCGGGGACTTCTTCAGCAGATGACGTGACGACGAGACTACGTGGGTACCCGCGCTATAAAGAGGTGAGTTGCCATAACGACAGAGAACGCTTTACAACAGGGAGAGACCGGAAATGTCCCCTGGTAATATAAACGGGGAAAACCGGGATCCACCAAAGTTGGTAAGAGTACCTTATCTTTTGTGTTGATCAGATATCTATGGAGAAGATGTTTATGGACCATCTGCATTGTATGGAACCCACCTTGTTTGCATGATATATCACTGAGATTAGAACTCATTTGGTGGCTACACCCTTAAATTTTGGACAAGTTTCTAACAAATACCAGTTTCCAAGCTTTCATTTATGTTCTATTGAAATGTGGACACTTTAAGCATAACACGGAATTTTTTCTTATTTTATCCTCACTAATACATGAGTGTTCTTTTATATGTTGTTACATTGCACATTTGATACTTTACACTAATATGTAATCCAGAGATAAGATAAGATCACTTTCCACTTCATTGTGGAATATTTCTTTATTATTTCTTCCTTGTTTGAATATCATATGTAGGGATGATGCCTCCTTTTGTAAGAAGTCTTATATGAAGACTTATATGTAAGAAGTCTTATATGAAGATCACCACACATATACTTGTTTTTTTTTTTTCATTTCGTCAGTTACAGAGGCTGTAATTTGTTTCTAGAATGCATCAATTGTAGGGCAATATCATATTAGACACATAAGAGATGCATACATCCACTTTCATTTGGGACAAACATTTCAGGGGGTTTCATTAAATTTAGCTAAAAGTTAAATAAACACAGTACATACAGTAATATGTGTATGAATAGGCCATTCTCTAATGACCATGATTACGCACATAGGAAGGTCAAGGCACTCCTCCCTTTGATCAGCATCCAAATCGGGGATATCCATCCAGACAGCAAGCACTGTAGTGGGATTCCCAATACCTTCTATATCAAAGAGCTGTATAGATTACCAGCTAGCCCAAAGGTGGGAATTTGGGAATTCAACAATTACTTGCTACTTCCCCAGTGTATGGTGGGGGGGGGGGGGGGGTCACAGGCTGCTAAAGTTACAGTACAGGATCAGTCCCAATGTTGCAATAAGAAAATAACCCCTAAGAAAAAATGCTGATCAAATAATGCCACAAATGAGTACTTGTGGGGTGCTTGTTGGTTGGGGGATACAGCTCACCTGTTATGCCCCGTACACACGGTCGGACATTGATCGGACATTCCGACAACAAAATCCTCAGATTTTTTCCTACGGATGTTGGCTCAAACTTGTTTTGCCTACACACGGTCGCACAAAGTTGTCGGAATTTCCGATCGCCAAGAACGCGGTGACGTCAATCACGTACGACGAGACTAGAAAAGGCCGGTTCAGAACCAAGCGCGGCACCCTTTGGGCTCCTTTTGCTAATCTCGTGTTAGTAAAAGTTTGGTGAGAGACGATTCGCGCTTTTTCAGACTCGTGGCTTTCAGATCGTTTTCTGCCGTTCAGTTTGTGCTTGTGGGTTTGTATCTGCTCTTCAGTGCGTGCAGTCAGTTCGTATCGGAGTTTTCTGTGCGATCTTGTCCGCTCGTTGCTGTTTTTCAGGTCGCTCTTCACAGGCCTTGCTGTTCTTCAGTGCGTTCTGTTACTTCGTTCTGAGCAGCCGACCGTTTTCTAGCCATGTTTCGTATGCGTACTCCTCGTAGAGTTCGTGCTGTGCGGGGGCTTGGTGTTGGGGTCCTGACCTTGACACAAGTCCAGTCCATGAACAGGGTGGGGAGGAGTTAATGGACCAAGAATTGTTTGCTTCAGCGTGACCAGTTCTGTCATATGCCTTTGCTCCGTGAGATCCGTGAGAATAATCCTGATGATTTCAGGAACTTTCTCAGGATGACGGACCCCGTGTTTCACCGTTTGTTGGCTTCGCTGACCCCCTATATCAGCAGGCAGGATACCTGCATGAGGCAAGCCATCACTCCGGAGCAGAGGTTGGTCGCTACCCTGCGGTATTTGGCCACAGGGAGAAGCCTGCAGAACCTCAAGTTCTCGACAGGCATCTCCCCCCAGGCTCTTCTTTGTGGACATTTACTGCTTGTGTTTGTTTGAGCTGACCCTGACAGAAATGTGTGGAGTCCAGAAAATGGCGTGATTGTGTAACCTTATACAAAGCACTGTTGGCTGTTATTTACTAAATGCAAAGACACTTTTCACTACAAGTGCACTTGCAACTGCACTGAAACTGCACTTGTAGTGCAAAGTGGATTTTCCCTTAGGAAATTACCCCCATTTTCTCATAAAACAACAATTACATCACCCCAAAAGTGTTGTAGCGTGAGACAATAATCCACACATTCTTGATGAACAATCTTTTTAATACCAGCACAATCACATGTGCATTTACCAAAGGTTTTTCTGACAAACCGACATGTTTATTGTATAACATATTTTGTGGTGTCATTATCCAAAATCAAAATGTGCATTTTATAGTAAACAGGCCTGTGTAAAACCCACAAGAAAGACACAAATCTTGATCTTACAAAGTTCACATTTGGTAGAACTTGAAGGCAATATCAGACATGAGTATTTAGGAACTGTGTTTGATATAGCGTTCAGATGGGGGGAAATCACCCCTGGAAAAGCCAAATTTGGAAGATGCACACAAATTTCACAATGTCAACATGTGCTATCTGCCATCAGGGGGGATGAAGGGACGTGTTTTGGGGGAGAAAGCCCTTCCTCACCGCTACTTTATTATTTAGGAAGGGGTTGCACCCCCAAAACGCGTCCATTGATCTCCCGTGATGGCAGATAGCACATGTTGGCACACTGTGTGCATCCTCCAATTTTGGCTTTGGGAAAAATCACAAAAACATTTCGCACATTGTAGCACACAAAAGAAGAAAGTGATTTTGAGGGGCTTTAAACTCTCCCCAAAACATCAATGATGTTTTTATATTTTGGAATAACATCATTGATGTTTTGCTGGATGTTTTCCAATTGTAAATTACACCCCATGATCTCCCCGATCAGGATCTGGATGTGAAAGGATCTTCATCCACAACCTCACGATCACCTAAAAAGAAAGGAAACCCAAAATAAATTAGGTCTAAAAAAAATGCCGCCATCCATCTCTTATCTGAGCCTGTGGTTGCAGACACTCACCTGTTGTAGTGACTACTTCCACCACGTCTTCTTCCTCCTGCTCATCTTGTGTTGGGGGGATTTTCCCTTCTTCCAGAGGGGGGAGGGGGGGGGGCTCTGGTCTCCTCGGATGAGGGGTGTCCTCCGAGCCTTTTATCCCCTATGTAAAACAAAAATGGTATAATTAGCACACAGATATTTGATGGCAGAACTATAAAGATGAAACATTGCTTGGAAGTGGGGTACAATGATCTATTTTAGCCGAGTTCCAAGATGTAGCTTTTTTAGTGTCCTTTGTCAAGCTGCAATACTTTACCTGTTTTGTACAAGCTTCACAGATGTAGCCCCCCCTATAGTATACACTGGAGCACCTGTGTGCCCCCCCCTAATAAAAATGGTGTTCTGGGGTCCCACACTAGTGCTCCAGTGTCCAGATGTGAAAACAGCTGCTCAGTGTCCTCTCCTTACACACAATCTAGTTTGCATTTCATTCTAGTAACAAAGCCATCTACACAACCCAATTCTTTGAAGACAAGTATAGGGCGTCAAAATGGTGGCCAAATGCATATGGGCTAAACAATGGTATTTTATATTTGCAACGAAAAATGTGTGATCCGAACGAATAATGTGCCCATGAACATGAAAGTTGCCATTTTAAACTGTACAACAGTTCCTAAAAGCACATGGAGCAGCACGAACGTAATAAACACAAGAACAATAGGAACACAGCACAACTACTTACTTTTTTGCAGCACTCTCCGGATCTTTCTGTACTGCTCATGTTCTCGTAATTTCAGGTCCGACCACCGCTTCCTGAGCTGATCTTTCGATCGTCATACCCCGAATTTCCGTTGCAGACTCCTGACCACATTCGCCATGATCTTGGCCTTTCGGACATTGTGGTTGGGGTAAGGCCCATACTTTCCATCATAGTCGGCCTTCTTCAGGATGTCCACCATTTTCAACATCTCCCCAAAGGACATATTTGAGTCCTTCAATCTCCTTCTGGATCGGGACGTTTCAGGCTCCAGCCTTTCCTCCTCCTCCTCGTTGCTGTACTTAGCACTATCCTGCTGTCTCTGCAATGTGCTCTTCCTCCACTGCGCCGAACGAAAAGGGGCGGGGAATAGAATAGAAAGAACGTCAGGGGCGGGCGGAGTTATACGCATGCGCAGTGTGTATAAATCGTAACGCGTGCGTCTTACGTACGATCTGTGAGCGGAGGAAGGAGCATCGGAGACGCCGATCGTGCTAACGAAGGTAGGATCTAAACTTGGGCCTATACTGCTTCGAAATTGAAGCCTATATTGTAACAAGATTAGGGGAGTTTGGCCTGACCTTAGGGTTTGTCTTGTGTTGTGTCTTGCAGAGAAAATGGATGGGTTCAACGACCACAATTTCCTGCCCCTGTTCATAGACAAGTACAGGGAGCTGCCCTGTCTGTGGCAGGTGAGACACCCCCACTATAACCATAAACAGAAGAGGCAGGCAGCGCTGGAGAAACTGCTGGAGTTGGTGAAGCCGGTGGTCCCCACAGCAACCATCCCTTATTTAAAAGCTAAAATTGGTGGCCTGAGGAGCACTTATCTGAGGGAGCGCAAGAAGGTCACAGATTCCCAGAGGTCCGGAGCTGCAGCAGATGACGTTTATGTCCCCAGGCTGTGGTACTATGAGAGACTGCGATTTCTGTCAGACCACACTGAAGTCAGGGAATCCCTCTCTACTCTTCCTTCCACTCTTCCTTCCACCCCAGCTGAGGCTTCTGATGTCCAACCTGTGCCTTCCAGCCAGGAAGAAGTGGAGGAGCCCAGCTGGAGTCAGGTATAGCATTCTTCTACTGATTTCTGGGCAATAAAGAAATGATGTTTACTAGATGTTATTATTGATCACTAATTGCTGATTAAAAAAAGTGTTTTACATATCAATAGACAGTAGTGGGCAAAAATAATTGGGACAAGAATGCAAAATGCTGGGCTCAGAAGGATAGTCTGTTATATTTGTTAACATTGAATTTGCAGCAGTCAGGAGGTGAAAATTGTGTGTGATTGATGAAAACAATACTAAAACTATGTCCCTTTTTTATACACAGGAAGACCTCAGCCAGGAGGAGGCTGTGGAATGTGGCAGTCAGGAGGAGGCGGGGATTAGTGGCAGTCAGGAGGAGGCGAGGATTAGTGGCAGCCAGGAGGAGGCGGGGCTAAGTGTCAGCCAAGAGAAGCCAGGGACAAGTCGCAGCCTGACTGAGTCTCAGGTCCCTCCCCTCCGCCTGCCATATAAAAGGGCCAGGAAGGCCACTCCCAGTCCTGTGCAGGATTCAGCGTACAGGCTGATCCAGGAGGCTTCGGCGTCCCTCAGAGCCTTCCCCAGTCCTGCAGAGGCCTTTGCCTGCATGGCTGCCACCAAATTGCTGGGCATGCAGGAGGGCCAACGCAAGATTTCTGAGGACCTGATTTATAAAGTCCTTCGGAAGGGGGAGAGTGGGGAACTGACACACAAGACGGATGTCATGGAGAGGGACGATCCTCCTCCTCCTCCTCCTCCTCCTGCTGCCACAACTCCACCACCACAGCCAAAGGCTGGAAGGAAGCGTGGAAAGAAGACCTGAGAGTGATGACCTGGGTTCAGTCTGGTCTGACAGAAGCTGCAGTCTCTCGTATGACCACAGCCTGGGGACATAGATGTCATCTGCTGCTTTCCGGATCTCTGGGACTTCTGGACCAGACTGCCCTCCCTTAGATAAGGACTCCTCAGGCCACCAATTTTGCTTTTAAATAATTGATGTCTGCCCTGGGGGTCCAAGGCTTCGCCCACTTCTGCAGTTTCTCCAGCGTTGCCTCCCTCTTTGTTTATAGTTGTGACCCCTTAATAAAATATTTTTAGGTAAATTCTACTCTCCTGTGTGTGTTTTCATCCAAAAAGGACAGTTTGTTGGTGAGTATTCAGGTACATTTCTAAAGTACAATGTGAAATTAACAAGGGACAACAACACCAAAGAATCTCCTCCTACAGATTAAATAGAACAACATATCAATGGTGTTGTGGGAACTTGTCACAAAAAACACACAAACATTTTCGGGAGTACAAATCAAAATCACCAAAAAAAAAAAAAAAAGAGAAACACAAAAAAAGATTCTACATTAAAGTAAAAAAACAAAAAAAACAAATATGTTGTCAGATGTGAGAAATCAAAATATATTGAGGGAATCCCGATAAATAGTAACGAAAGAAGTTTGTGAGAAGTGTGTGTGAATATGAGCATCAAAACGACTTAATTCTTGTCACATTATAAAGAAGAGAGTGCGCTGTATTAAACCATTTTTTACATTGCAGCGTGACGAAAGTGCTTTATCCATTACGAACGCTAAGTTTACCAGAACGAGCTGTCCCGTGTCGGAATTTCTTCTGAGCATGCGTGGCACTTTGTGCGTCGGAACAGGCCACACACACGGTCGGAATTGACGCGATCGGATTTTGTTGTCGGAAAATTTTATCTCCTGCTGTCCAACTTTGTGTGTCGGAAAATCCGATGGAAAATGTCCGATGGCGCCCACACATGGTCGGAATTTCCGACAACACGCTCCGATCGGACATTTTCCATCGGAAAATCAGACCGTGTGTACGGGGCATTATATGTAGAGGTGTAGTTATATTTTTTTAATATGTTAATTTTTGAATTTGTTACATTATAGACCATTGAGACCACTATTTTGAGATCTTTGGAATTACATGGATGTCTTTGAACCCTTTCACTGCTGAAAAAACAAAACCAGAGGGCTTAATTAATTTTCCCTATGCTACTTAGCAACTAGCAACTGTTATGCCCCGTACACACGGTCGGACTTTGTTCGCACATTCCGACAACAAAATCCTAGGATTTTTTCCGACGGATGTTGACTCAAACTTGTCTTGCATACACACGGTCACACAAAGTTGTCGGAAAATCCGATCGTTCTAAACGCGGTGACGTAAAACACGTACGTCGGGACTAAAAACGGGGCAGTGGCCAATAGCTTTCATCTCTTTATTTGTTCTGAGCATGCGTGGCACTTTGTCCGTCGGATTTGTGTACACACGATCGGAATTTCCGACAACGGATTTTGTTGTCGGAAAATTTTATATCCTGCTCTCAAACTTTGTGTGTCGGAAAATCTGGTGTAAAATGTGTGATGGAGCCTACACCTGGTCGGAATTTCCGACAACAAGGTCCTATCACACATTTTCCATCGGAAAATCCGACCGTGTGTACGGGGCATAAATGTATTGATTAATATATATCCTACAGCACAGTGCAGCAATGAGGGCTATTTCAGGCACAGGGAAAAACTTACAGAGTGCAGCAGTCAAAAGTATTTTCCCACAGCACAGCTTGCTAAGTGTAGTGGTCAGAAGTATGTGAGGGGTATTCACTATGCAGAATGGTAAGTGTAGTCTCTCTTTTATATTGGTGGTGGGTGTTAATGTGACTCTTTACATCAGGGGTAGGCAACCTTACAGAGGTGGAGATCTATCTGAACAACATGGGAGAGGTCAAAGATCACCGGTCACAGTGACGCCTCCTCACACCTGCTTTAAACCTCTAATTGCAGGACTACTGTGTTAAGTCAGGTGTTGAGAAGGCAATATATCACCTCCTCACCACGTATCAACACACACTTGGACCACTTTTTTTTAGAGAAGCAGCACTTGTGCTTGTCCACACGTAAAGTTAGAGGGTGGTAAAACAGCAGGATATAATAGAAGTCTATGGCTAAGCACAGCAAACCTGCCAGGAAAGCTGCAGGTACACTACACTACACCCATGGTGTGGGTATACCGCAGCACATCAGGGTGAAAGCAGACCTATACTATTATGCCCAGTGTTTTGCTTCACACTGACCTGAAGATCTCTTCTTTCCTGCTGCTGGCACCACTCTGGAGACCGCTATCTGGGATGAGAGGTGAAATACAGTTGGTATCACTCCGTATGGGACAGGAGCCAGCATTACAGAGGAGGCATCGGCTTATGTGGCTCTTGCTCCCTACTACAGCTCCAACTGTACAAGTAGCCCCTCTGCATTGTACTCTGTTTGATGCTCTGGAATGGTAGGTCAGCAAACCCAGACCAAGATCTACCAGTCACCTGTCCACGATCTACTGGTAGATCGCGATCTACAGGTAGCTGACCCCTGCTTTACATTGATGGTCAATGGTGAATAACACTCTATCCACCACTCTTACATATCCCCATGCCAAGCATAGCTCATGGGCCTAAGCCCTTCCTCCTGTTGTCTTAAATGTGGACATTCAGATGTGGCTCTATATCAGTGTTTCTCAACTCCAGTCCTCAAGGTGCCCCAACAGGTCATGTTTTCAGGATTTCCCTCTGATGAAACAGCTGTGGTAATTACTAAGGCTGATCAAATCACTTGTGCAAAATAATGGAAATCCTGAAAACATGACCTGTTGGGACGCCTTGAGGACTGGAGTTGAGAAACACTGATCTATATCATGCATTCTGGACACACCTGAAGATCAAACAATTCTAGATTACAAAAAAACGATTTGCTGTCCCACATCTCATTAATTATCTGCCTTTAACCCTGGAATAATATTTTTGGGTCTAATAGACTCCCCAGAAGTTAGAATTTCCAAGGGCTGTAAACAATAACTTACATCATTTCTCTAATAGCCAAAAAATAATGGATTTACCTTGAACCTCCCCCCAACTTATTCATAGAAAAGTTGACCTATATATTCCACATACAGTGGGGAGAGGTATCTTTTGAGGGAACTCAGATTTGAAAATGATTTGACATCCTTTATTCAAATTTAAACAACTGACACGCAAAAGTCACTAGCATAATGCTTTTGATACACACAATGGTATCAGATCAGATTACTTCTTCATTCTTGGTACTACTTTTTGGCTGTTATGTTGAAAGTATGCAGAGACATCTAGTGGCCTTTTGAGAAAGCTGTGATAGTTTGAATGAGTTTATCTGATCATCCAACTGCTCAGCAACAGGAATGCTTGCACGTAAACAGAGCATAATAAATATCATTTGGTACTGATTTTGAAAAAGCTGATTATGGTGGTTGACTTGATTTCCACGAATACTGAAGCTCTTTGAACTCTGCAAGCCACCAGGGCACATCTGATTGTGTTTTTGACTTTAGTAAATGCAGAGCATTCTAGGATGGTAAAGGGGGAAGACTTGCCCCCTCCTCAACTTGCTGACCACCTCTGCAGTGCTGTCCCAGCCAGCTTTCAGCGTACCACCCACAGCCTGACAGGGAACAGGAGTCCTATAGAAAGGCTTTTCCTGTTCCTCTGCAGCACATGGCCAATGCCATGAGTAAAACTGGCCATAGATGGATTGAAATTCAGCTGGTTCAGCAAAACAGAATTTAGCTTCTGTTAGACAGAAGTCGATCATTAGATTGACTTCTATTGAATTGAAAAACTGGAATGTTGCAAACATTTATCAATCAGCTACCACAGCCAATCAGCTGCAGCTGCTGATCAGTTTCTTCTGACAGCAGAGGAGTCCCAGCTGGAAGGCCCCTTTCACACTGGGGTTGTAGGTGCGTCGGCGCTTTACCATCGTTTCAGCGGCGGTATTCGGCCGCTAGCGGGGGCGGTTTTGCCCCCCGCTAGCGGCCGAGAAAGGGTTAAGAACCACCGCAAAACGCCTCTGCAGAGGCGCTTTGCTGGTGGTATTGCCAAGCTGCCCCATTGATTTCAATGGGCAGTAGCGGTAAAGGAGCGGTGTATACACCGCTCCTTCACGGCTCCGAAGATGCTGCTAGCAGGACTTTTCCCGTCCTGCTGGCACACCGCTCCAGTGTGAAAGCCCTCGGGGCTTTCACACTTGGAGACACAGCAGCGGCTGTTTCGGATCAGTTTCCAAGCGCTATTTTTAGCACAATAGCGCCTGCAAACCGCCCCAGTGTGAAAGGGGTAGAAGGGTTACTTTGTCCATCTCACTTGTGTGGATGGAGGATTCCATTTTTTTTCAATCAGCCCGCTGCTGATGAAAAAAAAAAGGGTCCTCTATAAACAGTTTTACTGTGGCAGAGGGTTGCATTCTTTGTATGTGTGTATGGGAGATGGGCTTCTGTATGTTGGAGGAGGATGTGGGGGAATGTATTTGTGTGCCCCACTGCAAGGGAGAATTTTCAGATTTCTCAGAAGTTCTCACACAGATATTTTGTTTCAAAGCCAATTCCCTCATACATAATAAATATGCACCAGCTATAGAAGAAACATCAGAGAATTCCAGAGAACTACAGATATATTCTTCAGCCAACAGATGGCAGTGTTTATATGTTTGTAGCTGTTCTATGGTAAACTCTATGTATTTACTCTGTATAATAAAGTTCCTGTTTCCAGTCTGCAGTTAAGCAGCAAAACCCATGTGGACTTTGCACTGTCTGTTCTGTAGTGCTATGTACAGAATTTCCAACAGGTTATGGGCCCAGATGTAGCCCTGACACCCACCCAAAGAGAAGCTGAGAACCCAGTTAAAGCCCAGTAATAAACTGCTACAGCAACAGTGCAAGATACAGAAACAGAAAGAAGACTCCAAAAGAATAAAAGAAAATGGCCAGTAACACAACTGCAACAAAGTTTTAATTTGCAAATCTGACAAACCAGAACAACCAGTCTTGGAAATTCAAGATGAAATGCTGCTAATAAGAGAAGGTACATGGAAAACTAGAAATGTATGAGTGAAGTCAGGACAGAACAGGTGAGATGAGTGGATAGAGAAAGACCGGACAGCTCCGAGCACAATCTCTCACATAGAAGATGATCAAATCATAATTATATGTAAGTGTGCTAAAGAAATGTGGGAAGGATTACAAAAGGTGCATCAAAGAGCGAATCTCAACAATAAACTGTATTTGATTAGAAAGCTATACCAAACCAAGCTGATGAAAGGCCAGAATATGCCGAATTACTAGACACATCTTGGAAATGGTTGAACGCCTGAGAGATATAGGAGAATAAATAAATAAAATATTTCCATGTCCCAGCATTATTACTTAGTGGTTTACCGCAAAGTTATGAAACACTTGATGCATGTCCAGATGATGAACTGACATTGGAATATGTTAAGGGCAAGCTTGTGGAGGAATATAAGTGTAAAAGAGAAAGCATGGATAGTGACGGTGCTTCTGTCGCAGAGTCTGCCTTAAAGACAAAAATAGTAATAAAAACAGTAACATGCAACAAGAAACATGTGAGTATTTTGTGTGCAAGAAACAAAGTCATTTAAAAGCAGATTGAAAAAAACAAACTAAACTACAAAAGGCCAAAAAGTGTGACAGAAGAAATGGATTTTTCAGATAATTACATCCACTTCCTCCACTTTTATCACATGGCAAAAATATAAATCGAAAACAAAAATGTACAATAATCACATGTATCAACAATAAACATAAATATGGATACAAAGATATAAACAATGCATAAAAGAGAACCATCAATGAAAATGCATGATCTCACTGAACCAACTCGTTTCAGAACTTTTCCTTCATCAGGGTTCATTTAGTGGAAGTACATCTAAAGGTTACAGAATAGGAAACATGATTAGTTCTAAGTATCCGCATCTCTAAAGGGAGCCAAGGGATGGAAAACACTTACTTCCAATGCATTGATAGTGCATAAGTATCCATATGGTTAAAAGCAGCTTCACGGGTGTCTCCCCAGCAACGTCCACTCAAAAGATGGATCAAACTTCCCCTAGGCTGTATCGGGAAATGCCAGGGGGAAACAATGCCCCCAATTACACTGGAAATTGTCGCACCCAGAAACCAGGTGCAGCATTTGTGGGTAAGCTGGGGTCCAGAAGGCTAAGGACCTAAGATCAGAAAGGCACACAGTCCGAGTGAATAAATCCCACCAAAGCTGTACAGTACAAAAAATAATTACATACCGAAAAGAAACAAAAGACAAAAAACACATAGACCCAGGCAAGAAATCAAAGTAATGCCAGGGAGCACATGATAAGCCCAGGATTTATATACGTGATAGGTCAGTACTGAATATATGTTATGTATATTTGCCCATAGGGTCAAAAACCAGTACTGATGTACTACATATAGTTGAATACACTGTCATGGACCACAGGCCATACCTGGTCGAAAGAAAGGGTGGGGCACGCTAAAATAACTGAAGGACAGGAGTAAAGAGCGAGAACATCCCGAGAGGAGGGGAAACGGAACAAATGAAGGTCCCAGGAGACCTATTTTTCCATGCCCCCGGAGTCAAAGCCCTCCAAAAATGGCTTAAAACAGACTGCATCATTGAGTCCTGGGGGTTTGGTAGCTTGTAAATTGTAAATCCACCGTAGTTCGAGTTGGAGGAGATCCTTGTTCCAATCCCCCCCCCTTGGACTCGGATGCACCCGATCGAGAATTAAAAACTTGATCCTTGGGAAGATCCCCTGGTGCACCAAGGTGGTATGTCTCCCCAATGGCAAGTCGGGATTACATGTCTGCATGCTCCAAATGTGATGGTATGCCCTATGCCAGAACTGAAGTTTAGTCTTTCTGACATAGAAACACCCACAGTCACATCGAAGCATGTATACAACACCTTCAGTCTTGCAATTAGCAAAATGTTTAGGCCTGAAGGTACTGCCATCAGGTAAAATAGGGTTCTTAGTGGTATACATGAATTTGCAGTACCCGCAAGACCCGCACATAAATGTGCCCTTATATTTACAGTGCTCAACATGATTTTCCCCCTTAAATTCACTCCTAGTCAACCTAGATGCCACAGACATGGCCCTCTTGAATGTGAAGAGCGGGCTAGCAGGGAGGAGTCTACCCAGACTGGGGTCCATGGTTAAGACATGCCAGAATTTGGACACAATTCGTTTCACTTCTGTATGTTGGTTACAGTACTTGGTGATAATACGGAGGTGATTGTCTTGGTTCTTAGATTTTTGTGAATAGATAAGTTTGTGTCGAGTATATGAGGTGGCCCATCTATATGCCTTTTTTAAGGATGTATGTGACTAGCCTCTCAGAAGAAGTCTATCACGTAAGTTGTCCGCCTCAATTTTGAAAGTAGCATCGTTGGTACAGTTCCTTTTCACCCTAAGATACTGACTATAGGGTATGGATTTTATTAAACTTTGTGGATGGAAACTTGAGGCGTGTAATATGGTATTGCCCGCAGTGGCCTTCCGATAGAGGCCACTGCTGAGTCCACCATCATTGTTCCTGGAGACCATGACATCCAAGAAAGTGATCTCACTGCGACTTGATGACATCGTAAAAGTGGGGTTAAATGAGTTTTTGTTCATATGATCAAGACAAAGATGTAAAAGCTCTAAGGGGCCATCCCAAATGGTGAAAATGTCATCGATGTATTGGAACCACATAAGAAAGTGGTTCGTATACATCGACAAGTCCTCATCATTCAGGAATGTGTTCTCCCACTCCCCCAGGTACAGGTTTGCATAGGATGGGGCACAACAAGTCCCCATCGTTACTCCCTGTACCTGGAGGAAGTGGGAGCCATCAAAAGTGAAGATATTGTGATAGAGGATATACTCCAAAAGCTGTAAAATAAATTTGTTATATGCCCAGTCACCATCGCCTCTCTGATAGATGGCATTTCTGACAGCTGTTAGCTCCCTAGAGTGGGGGATAGAGCTGTAGAGGGCTTCTACATTGATGGTGACTAGGTATGCATGCTCTGGTATGACAAGGTTTTCAATAATCTTCAAGAAGTGAATGGTGTCTTTCACAAATGAACGTAGACTTATAACATGGGGTTTTAGGTATTCATCAATCAAACGACTTGCGTTTTCACTGATGGACCCCCTACCTGATATAATTGGTCTTCCTGTTGGATTACGGCTATCCTTATGGATTTTAGGTAATGAATAAAACGTTGGGACTACGGTAAATTTGACTCTGATATATTCCGATATGGTCTTATTGATAATATTGTTGCTGTATGCTGAATCTACCAACGAATAATATTCCTAGTTGAATCTATTCACCACATCCCTAGTAATTCTCTTGTACCAGTTTTCATTCATTAGAATTTTAAGACACCTAGAGGTGTATTGGGCATTATCCATCAGGACAATGTTGCCCCCCTTGTCGGATGGCTTAATGACTATCAATTTGTTGTCACTAAGCTCCTTTAAAGCGTGTTTGTCTGCCTTGTCAATGTTGTTCACCCTTGGAGATCGAATAGAAAGTTTATAGATCTCTATGTTGACCAACTTCAAAAATGTTGAAATGTTAGGATTAGAACTTGGAGGTGGAAACTGTATTGATTTTTTCTTGAGTTTTGACCCCTTTCTGGGTTCTTGTGTCGACCTGCCATTGGTGTCCATAGGAAGAGAGAGTACCGTAGGCAAATCAATACAATCAATAAGATCAGTCATGTCGCTCTCTTCCAAGAGCGACACCAACTGGTCAATGGCTTGGTTTTCTTTGGGTGTTAAATATATAGATGCCTGAGGTTTCTGGTACATCTTTTTTAGCATAAGTTTGTGTGCAAACAATTCTAAGTCTTTCACGACTTCAAACCTATCCATGTTTTCATTTGGACAGAATCCGAGACCTTTTTGGAGTATACGAGCTTCACTGTCAATCAGTGTATGGTAGGAAAGATTGACAATATTAAAAGACAGGTCAGGTCCATCAGAAATCTCAACCGTTTGTTCCTCACTACATAAACCTAAATTTTGTTGGTGGATTTGTTTAAAAGCATCTCTACTAAAGGGATGCTGTCCTGTCTATCCCCTCCCTGGGTAGTTTTAGACCTCGTGACGAGAGGTGAACTTGTGTTGCCTCCCGAGGGTGGCATGGAGGGGGGAACCATAGAACTCATTGCCCCCATAGGTACCCTACCTGCAACCGGAGGTGCTCCCAGGGAGTGCTCTGATGCATTGGTGGTGTGGTTCTTGGGTTCCTGAGAACGATTATCAGCTCAATTAGGGTTGGGTGCCTTTTTATGCTTTGAGGAAATCTGTGAAGAGATGGATGATATACTCGAAGATGAATTAGAAATAGCAGAGTAATGCTCCTTATGATTCCTAAATTTATTATAATTTTAAGGTTGTTGTTGATTCCATTTATTAGCCCGATTATCTTTAAAGGCACATCGGTCCCTGCTAAATTTGCTCTCTTTTTTCATTAAGATATCTTTATTGAAATATTCTAAATGTTTCTTGAGTTTTGACTCCCTATCCGCAAATGTTTTGTGTGTTTGCAAGGGTTGGAGTTTTGAACAGATAGTTTGTATATCACCGTCCAAAATACCAGACCGTTTTTCATACTCCGTAATGAGGAGTTGCATCATGTCTTTAGAACATGTGCAGAGGACTTTCTCCCATGCATTTTTAAAATCAGCATCCAGACCATGCAAATTAGGGAAGATCTGGACCCTAAGTCCCAAACGGTTTATGTCATCCCTAATATAGTCCTGAAAAGATTTAATGTGCCAAAACAATGACGATTTTTTTCTCAAGGACTTTGGTAAGTTTAGAAAACAAGCCATTGACTTCAGAGTCCATGTGCTCATTTTTTCCATAATCTTCCAAATAGCCAGACATAAGACTGTCCCAGTTGCTCCCCATATAATTGGCCATGGTTGATACACCATACAGTTCTAGAAGAAGAATAAAATTCCCAGAATGTCAAATACACAAGTCACAACAACAAATAATAATGAGCAAAACTCGTAGTAAACAAATATATACAACCATATAAACATGTAAGTCAATGGTCGTTCAAAAAGTGAAGAACTACTCGCTGTCAGAAAAAGAACTACATACTACACTACACTATATCAGTTACACAACAACAGTGAAGTACCAGAGAAACTTGAACAGTATTTGGCACAAGTAAGCAACAAATGTGGCAAAATGGCAAGTGTATTGGGCACTAGGGATGAGCTTTGTGTTCGAGTCGAACCCATGTTCGACTCGAACATCGTGTGTTTGGTCGTTCGCCGAATTAGGAACGATATGGGCCGTTCGTGCCAAATTTGAGTGGCGTGTCATGGCCCATAATTCACTGCGGCTTAGCAGTGCATTGCTGGCTGATGATTGGCCAAGCATGCACTATGACCCGCATGCTTGGCCAATCACAGCGCCGTCTGTACAGAGAGCCATAATTGGCCAAAGCCAGGGTGGCTTTGGCCAAGTATGGCTTAGGGGGTTCAGTACACGCCCCACACTATATAAGGCCGCCTGCACCGCGGCCCTGTGTAGTGTGTTCCGGCATTGAGAGAGAGATAGATAGAGAGACAGTGTCACTTGATTTATGTTAGATAGAGTAGGCAGGCGAGTCAGTTAGCTGCACTTACAGTGTATTGTATATATATATATATATATATATATATATATATATATATATATATATATATATACATCCTAGGTGTTGTATATATATATATATATATATATATATATATACACTGTATTCAGTTTAGCTAGATCCGTTCCTGTTATTCTCTTCCTACTACTAACAGGCAGGCAGGTGTTTTTACAGTATTTACAGCTACCTGAAGAAAATTGCTGGTGTTCTTCTGATCCTATTAGTCCTATTAGCTACAGTATTTACAGTTAGTGTAGTGCGTCCTCTGCACAGTGTGCACCTAAAGCTACCTGAAGAAAATTAGTGGTGTTCTTCTGATCCTATTAGTACAGTACCGCAGGCAGCTGTAGTATTTACAAGTTAGTGTAGTGCATCCTCTGCACAGTGTGAACCTAAAGCTATCTGAAGAAAATTAGTGGTGTTCTTTTGATCCTATTAGTACAGTACCGCAGGCAGCTGTAGTATTTACAAGTTAGTATAGTGTGTCCTCTGCACAGTGTGCACCTAAAGCTACCTGAAGAAAATTAGTGGTGTTCTTCTGATCCTATTAGTACATTACCACAGGCAGCTGCAGTATTTACAAGTTAGTGTAGTGCGTCCTCTGCACAGTGTGCACCAAAAGCTACCTGAAGAAAATTAGTGGTGTTCTTCTGATCCTATTAGTACAGTACCGCAGGCAGTTGCAGTATTTACAAGTTAGTGTAGTGCGTCCTCTGCACAGTGTGCACCTACAGCTACCTGAAGAAAATTAGTGGTGTTCTTCTGATCTTATTAGTACAGTACCACAGGCAGCTGCAGTATTTACAAGTTAGTGTAGTGCGTCCTCTGCACAGTGTGCACCTGAAGAAAAATAGTGGTGTTCTTCTGATCCTATTAGTACAATACCGCAGGCAGCTGCAGTATTTACAAGTTAGTGTAGTGCGTCCTCAGCACAGTGTGCACCTAAAGCTACCTGAAGAATATTAGTGGTGTTCTTCTGATCCTATTAGGGCAGTACCGCAGACAGCTGCAGTATTTACCAGTTAGTGTAGTGCGTCCTCTGCACAGTGTGCACCTAAAGCTACATGAAGAAAATTAGTGGTGTTCTTCTGATCCTATTAGTACAGTACTGCAGGCAGCTGTAGTATTTACAAGTTAGTGTAGTGCATCCTCTGCACAGTGTGCACCTAAAGCTACCTGAAGAAAATTAGTGGTGTTCTTCTGATCCTATTAGTACAGTACCGCAGGCAGCTGCAGTATTTACAAGTTAGTGTGGTGCGTCCTCTGCACAGTGTGCACCTACAGCTACCTGAAGAAAATTAGTGCTGTTCTTCTGATCCTATTAGTACAGTACCGCAGGCAGCTGCAGTATTTCCAAGTTAGTGTAGTGCGTCCTCTGCACAGTGTGCACCTGAAGAAATATAGTGGTGTTCTTCTGATCCTATTAGTACAGTACTGCAGGCAGCTGTAGTATTTACAAGTTAGTGTAGTGCGTCCTCTGCACAGTGTGCACCTAAAGATACCCGAAGAAAATTAGTGGTGTTCTTCTGATCTTATTAGTACAGTACCGCAGGCAGCTGCAGTATTTACAAGTTAGTGTAGTGCGTCCTCAGCACAGTGTGCACCTAAAGCTACCTGAAGAAAATTAGTGGTGTTCTTCTGATCCTATTAGTATAGTACTGCATGCAGCTGCAGTATTTACAAGTTAGTGTAGTGCGTCCTCTGCACAGTGTGCACCTAAAGCTACCTGAAGAAAATTGGTGGTGTTCTTCTGATCCTATTAGTATCGCAGGCAGCTCTAGTATTTACAAGTTAGTGTAGTGCGTCCTCTGCACAGTATGCACCTAAAGCTACCTGAAGAAAATTAGTGGTGTTCTTCTGATCCTATTAATACCACAGGCAGGCAGCTACAGTATTTACAGTTAGTGTGGTGCGTCCTCTGCACAGTGTGCACCTAAAGCTACCTAAATAAAATTGGTGGTGTTCTTCTAATCCTATTAATACCACAGGCAGGCAGCTACAGTATTTACAGTTAGTGTACTGCGTCCTCTGCACAGTGTGCACCTAAAGCTACCTGAAGACAATTGCTGGTGTTCTCAAACTAATAATACTACAGGCAGGCAGTTGATTCTGCTAGCTTTGTGCAGCTACATCTCACTACAGGCTATTAGTATGTCTGGAAGAGGGCAAGCAGGCTCTGTGTCTAGAGGCAACAGTGCTGGTCATGGAGACGGTGCATCCTCATCAGCACGTGGCCGTGGGACACGCTTGTCCTTTTTTTTGGCAGCTGGCCGTGTTGAGCCGCAACATGCAGGAGACTTGGTAGAGGGATGACCAAGCCGTCCTCATTCTTCTCATCCTCTCTCACCCAGGCTCAGGGTACTTTGTCTGGCAAAGCAGCTGCCAACGCGGCCTCTTTCGTCGGTTCAATGGCATCAGTCACTCCTTCCCTAGCCCCACCATGTCCTCCTGAGGAGTCCCCCGAACTGTTTGACCACAATGTTGGGTACATGCTCCAAGAGGATGCCCAGCGTTTTGAAGGCTCCGATGATGGTACCCAGCTAGAGGAAGGCAGTAACGTGAGCCCAGAGAGAGGGGGTGCCTAAGAAGGACAGCAATTTGGCAGTCATGTTCCCCCAGCTGCAGCATACTGCTAGCTTTGCTCCAGTGATGAGGAGGGAGGGGATGATGAGGTCACTGACTCCACATGGGTGCCTGATAGGAGAGAGGAGGAGGAGGCACATCACCAATGAGGCAGGATGCCATCCAGGGGCCAGATTAAGGGCAGCACACCGACTGAATCATACAGCAGAGTTCCGCATGTGCAGGGCGCTGCTGTCTCTGCACGTTATTCCAAAAGTTCTTTGGTGTGGGGCTTTTATGAGACGAGTACATCAGATCCCACTGCTGCTATTTGCAACATATGTCTCAAGCGTATCTTGCGTGGCCAAAACATCTCCCGCTTGGACATTACATGCTTGACCTGACATATGTTGACCTGCTATGCAGTTCGTTGGCAAGCGTACCTAAAAGACCCACACCAAAGAGCAAAGAGGACCTCTCCTTGCTCCTCATCAGCTGGGATCTCCAACCCCACTATACCTTCAGTCCTCTCTGAGACCTGCACTGAGAGGAATGAAGGTGTAGAATTAGGTGTGTCACAGCCAAGTACTTGGGGGCAATCTGCTATCGGTACACCGACGTCAGATTTTGCCAGGCAAATTTCCCTGCCCCAGCTGCTGCACCGCCGAAAGAAGTTCGCTCCCAGCCATCCACATGCCCAGCGGTTGAATGCTACCTTGGCTAAATTGCTAGCACTTTAACTGCTGCCTTTTCAGTTGGTAGACTCTGCCCCCTTCCGTGAGTTTGTGGAATGTGCGGTTCCTCAGTGGCAGGTTCCTAAATGCCACTTTCTCACGGAAGGCGATTACGGCTCTCTACCGGCATGTGGAAGGCAATGTCTTGGCCTCGCTAGACAGGGCGGTCAGCGGTAAGGTGCATAATACCGCTGACTCATGGTCCAGCAGGCATGGACAGGGACGTTACCTATCTTTCACCGCGCACTGGCAGACTCTTCTGGCAGCTGGGAAGGATGTAGGACAGGGTGCAGTAGTTTTGGAGGTTGTTCCGCCACCATGCCTCCAAAATACTACTAGTGGTGATTCTGCCACACCTCTCTCCTCCACCCCTCCTCTTCTTCTTCCTCCATAGCCTCTTCCTATGCTGATTTGTCTTTGGAACCAGCAGTGCTCCGTAGGCGTTCAAGGGGCTACGCAAGCATGCAGGCCAAAAGATGCCATGTGGTGCTTGAGCTGGTCTGCTTGGGGGACAGGAGCCACACTGGGGCAGATATTCTGTCAGCTCTGCAGGGGCAGGTTCAGAGGTAGTTGATGCCATGCCAGCTTAAGGCAGGTATGGTGGTTTGTGACAATGGCACCAACCTCCTCTCTGCCCTCCGACAGGGACAAATGACCCATGTGCCCTGTTTGGCTCATGTCCTTAACATGGGGGTGCAGCGGTTCTTGGGCAGGTACCCAGGCTTACAGGATGTCCTGAGGTAGGCCAGGAAAGTCTGTGTGCATTTCCGCAAGGTCATATAATACCAGTGCTCGGCTGGCAGACCTCCAAAAGGAGTTTAACCTGCGCAAGAACCGCCTAATCTGTGACATGCCCACCAGGTGGAACTCAACGTTGGCCATGCTGCAGCGGCTGCACACGCTGCAGAGGGCCATAAATGAGTACCTGTGCGACTATGGCACCAGGACAGGGTCAGGGGAGCTTGTTTTTTTTCCCCACGCCAGTTGGCCATGCATGCACTGTCCTGTTACCATTTGAGGAGGCCACAAGGATGGTGAGCAGTGACAGTGCATGCATCAGTGACACTGACCCCCTTGTCCACCTGTTGGAGCACACGCTGCATGGAATAATGGACAGGGCACTTGAGTCAGAACAGAGGCAGGAAGAGGAGGACTTCCTTAGCTCTCAAGGCCCCCTTTATCCAGACAGTGTTCCTGCGTGCCCGCCGATAACACAGGAAGAGGAGGAGGAGGAGGAAGAGGAGGATTGTGTCAGCATGGAGGTGGAGCCTGGCAGTCGTTAAGGGATCATTTACAGTCCCAAGAAACCCATGGACTTGTACGTGGCTGGGAGGAGGTGGCTGCGGATCATGTCATCCTTAGTGACCTAGAGGACTCCGGACAGAATGCCTCAGCAAACCTACGCTGCATTGCCTCCCTGATCCTGCAAAGCCTGCGGAAGGATTCTCATATTCATGGTATCAAGGAGAGGGATCAATACTGGCTGGCAACCCTCCTTGATCCACGTTACAAGGGTAAGGTTGCGGACCTTATCTTGCCGTCGCAGAGGGAGCAGAGGATGACACATTTTTGGGAGGCCTTGCAGAAAGGTCTGTGCAACGCGTTCCCAGAGACTGGGAGGTTACCTGGGCTGTACTGGGACAGAAATTTGGCCCTGGACTTCATCCAGACCGATCCACTTAAATTTTGAGTGTAACATCAGCACCCCCTTACATCAGTGTCCCATCACCAGCCCCTTACATCAGAGTCCCATCAGCAGCCCCCTTACATCAGAGTCCCATCAGCAGCCCCCTTACATCAGAGTCCCATCAGCAGCCCCCTTACATCAGAGTCCCATCAGCAGCCCCTTACATCAGAGTCCCATCACCAGCCCCTTACATCAAAGTCTCATCACCAGCCCCTTATGTCAGAGTGTCCCATCAGCACTCCCTTACATCAGAGTGTCCCATCAGCACCTCCTTACATCAGAGTGTCCCATCAGCACCCCCTTACATCAGAGTGTTCCATCAGCACCCCCTTACATCAGAGTGTCCCATCAGCACCCCCTTACATCAGAGTGTCCCCCATCTCCTCCCCCTCCCACGTGTACTCACAGTTCTGAAGGCAGCTTCTCTTCTTCCTCTCTCCAGTCATGTGATAAGTGACAAGTCATAAGAGGAGAGAGGAAGGAAAGTCTGCCGGCTGTCTATCTCCCCCTGCAGGCTGGAGGGAGCAGAAAACCTAATGCTCTCTCCAGCATATGAGCATATAAGCTGCTCCCCCTGACAGGAGTGAAATCGCGATCACTCACTGTCAGAGATGAGCGGCTCCAGGACTGCACCTGACTGGCCCACTGAGCCATCAGCCCACCGGGAAACTCCCGGTAGTCCCGATGACCAGTACATGCCTGGAGGTTACCAACTCCTGTTCCTGGACAATGTGTTGCTGAGGCTTCGGTCAGTCAAAGAAGGAGCGGTGGAGAAGGTGACCATCTGACCGATGCGTTCAGACAATTTTTTAGTCCGCAGCCCCAAGGTATGATCGGTTCCAGCAACCATTGCCAGTGTCTGTTTTACATGGTGCAGGAATACCTAGGGGCAAGATCTGACTTGGACATCTTTCCCACCGAAAATCCTCTGGGTTACTGGGTCTTGAGGATGGATCACTGGCCAGAGCTTGCACAGTATGCAATTGAGCTACTGGCCTGTCCTGCATCCAGCGTTCTTTTGGAACGCACATTCAGTGCTGCTGGAGGCTTTGTAACTGATCACAGGGTGCACCTGTCCACCGACTCGGTCGATCGACTGACCTTCATAAAAATGAATCAGTCTTGGATCACCACCAGCTACCAAGCACCTGATGCTGATGTAACCGAATAATTTTTTTTGAAATGTCAGATCCCTTCAAGACTGCCTATGCTGATGCTGAGTGACTATCCTGTTATGCTGAGTGACTATCCTCTTCCTCCTCAATGATCATGCTGATAGCTTGTAAGAATATTCTTGGTTCTGGGCGCCGCCACCAGTGGCTAAGGCCCAATTTTTCAGCCCCTGTTTAACAGGGGCGTGAAATTACAATTTTTGATGCAATATTTTGCAAGGAGGGTTCGTTGCTACGCTCAACTAGAGTATCTGCGAGGGGTTGCAGTGTTGTGGCACCAGTGCCTAAGGCCCAATTTTTCTGCCCCTGTTCAACAGGGACATGTAATTACAGTTCTTGATCTAATATTTCACAGCAGGGCCCGTTTCTGTGCCCACCAAGAGTAACTGTGAGAACTTACAGTGTTGTGGCACCAGCACCACCACCACCAAAGGCCCAGTTTTTCTGCCCCTGTTCAACAGGTGCATGTAATTACAATTCTTGATCTAATATTTCACAGCAGGGCCCGTTCCAGCTCCCACCAAGAGTAACTATGAGGACTTACAGTGTTGTGGCAACACCACCACCACCAAAGGCCCAATTTTTCTGCCCCTGTTCAACAGGTGCATGTAATTACAATTCTTGATCTAATATTTCACAGCAGGGCCCGTTTCTGCACCCATCAAGAGTAACTGTGAGGACTTACAGTGTTGTGGCACCAGCACCACCACCACCAAAGGCCCAATTTTTCTGACCCTGTTCAACAGGGGCATGTAATTACAATTCTTGATCTAATATTTCACAGCAGAGCCCGTTAATGTGCCCACCAAGAGTAACTGTGAGGGCTTACAGTGTTGTGGCAACACCAACACCTAAGGCCGCAATTTCTGCAGAGTATATAGGGCAGGCCCCTACTTTCAAACATCCAACTTACAAACAACTCCTACTTGCAAATGGAAGGAGACAACAGGAAGTTAGATGGAATCTACCCCTAGGAAGGGAAATTCTGTCCTGTAAGAGTTAATATGGGAAAAACGTGTCTCCTCTCCACTGATGCTTTATCACCAATCCTTGTTTCACTAAAAACCCCAAATTTTCAAAAAACATTTGTCATTGGGACAGAAAGTGAGGTTAAATCTTCTGAAGAGGTGCACAGACAGCAAAACCTATGTCACAGGGGTGATAACCCTTCCCTATGTTTGCCAAAAAGCTTAAAAATAGATTTTTTTGCTGGAGCTACACTTTAAAAATATACCAGTTCAAAATTACAAACAGACTCTACTTAACAACAAACCTACAGTCTCTGTCTTGCTTACACTACCTGTATACTGCTGTTCAGAGTATATAGGGCCTGGGGGCCCCACACCTTTACTTTTTTTTATTTGGGTGCGGGGTTCCCCTTAATATCCATACAAGACCCAAAGGGCCTGGTAATGGACTGGGGGGGGGTACCCATGCCGTTTGTCTCACTGATTTTCATTCATATTGCCGGGACCTGACATTACATTAAAGCCGCAAGCAGTTTTAAATGACTTTTATTCCTTTAAAAATGTCATTTTGTGCAGGGACTGTTCTAAGCACGGGAAACACGCGCCACTTTACAGGCATACTATAGACACCCCCCAGGTACGATATTTAAAAGAATATTTCACTTTTTTTTCACTTTAAGCATCATTAAAATCACTGCTCCCGAAAAAACGTCAGTTTTTAAAACTTTTTTTTGCATTGATACATGTCACCTCGGGCAGGACCCGGGTCCCCAAACCCTTTTTAGGACAATACCATGCAAATTAGCCTTTAATTTTAGCACTTTTGATTTCGAATGTTCGAGTCCCATAGACTTCAATGGGGTTTTAAAGTTTGCGCAAATGTTCCGTCAGTTCGCAAGTTCTGGTGCGAACCGAACCGGGGGGGTGTTCGGCTCATCCCTATTGGGCACAGATAATTAAACTGAATATACAGGTGATAATACATAGGCAATTCTCAGAAAGCATGGCATAATATTTCAAGCTACTGTACCATACAAGCAAGAACTAAATGGGGTTGCAGAAAGAATTAACCCGTAGAGTGGAGTGAGAGTGGAAGAACCATGCTGTTTGATGAAGATTTGTGACCGCATGATATCTCCAAATTCGACCACCAGAAAAATCAACTGAGAAAACTCGATATAAACTGTGGAATGGAATGGAAGGGCCCCTAATTTGAACTATCTAAAAAATGTTGAAAGCAAAGCCCAAAAGAAAAACATACAAAATTCGATGCTCACGCAAAGGAAGGTGTTCTTGTGTACTCTCAAAAGGGATATAGAATTCTACACAAAGACACAGACAAGGTAACCATTAGTAGAAGTGTAAATGTAGATGAAACTTCAGTGTGTTCAGAATTTCATGAACTAACACATCCACTTCAAACTGAGAGAAAATTACCATTAGTGTCACATAAAAATAAGCAACAAAGAGAAACAGAAATAAAAATTAAACACAGACAATCTAAATGCTCTAAAAGAAGAAACCGGGCTACAAGAGTAGGGATGAGCTTCGAGTTCAAGTTGAACATGAGTTCGACTCGAACATTGGCTGTTCGAACGTTCGACGAAGATCGAACATTATGGGCCGTTCGAGCCGAATTCGAGAGGCACGTCACGGCCCATAATGCACTTCATCATCGCAGTGGTTTGCTGGCTGATGATTGGCCAAGCATGCACTATGACCCGCATGCTTTGGCCAATCACAGCGCCGTAAGCAAACAGAGCCATAATTGGCCAAAGGCAGGGTGCCTTTGGCCAATTATGGCTCAGGGGATTAAGTACACGCCCCACACTATATAAGGCCGCCTGCACGTCGGCCGTGTGTAGTGTGTTCCGGCGTTCAGAGAGAGAGAGAGAGTGTCATTTAATTTCATTTAGATAGATTGAGCAGACAGTTGATTTGATATATATACATTCCAGGCTTTGTATATATACTGTATCCAGTTTAGCTAGATCTCACTGCAGACCGTTCCTGTTGTTCTGTTCCTAATATACTACAGGCAGGCAGTTCATTCAGTTAGCTGCAGTATATTCAGTACTGTATCCTGTGCAGCTAGATCTCACTGCAGACCGTTCCTGTTGTTCTCTTCCTAATGTACTAAAGGCAGGCAGTTCATTCAGTTAGCTGCAGTATATTCAGTACTGTATACTGTGCAGCTAGATCTCGCTGCAGACCGTTCCTGTTGTTCTCTTCCTAATATACTACAGGCAGGCAGTTCATTCAGTTAGCTGCAGTAAATTCAGTACTGTATCCTGTGCAGCTAGATCTCACTGCAGACCATTCCTGTTGTTCTCTTCCTAATATACTACAGGCAGGCAGTTCATTCAGTTAGCTGCAGTATATTCAGTACTGTATCCTGTGCAGCTAAATCTCGCTGCAGACCGTTCCTGTTGTTCTCTTCCTAATATACTATAGGCAGGCAGTTGATTAGCTGCAGTATATTCAGTACACATATACATCCCAGCTGTGTGCAGCTACATCTCACTGCAGGCCATTCCTAGTGTACCTATTCAAATGCATTACAAATACATCAAATACAGTATGTCTGGAAGGCCAACAAGGAGAGGCAGACGCCCACAGGCCACTAAAAGAGGGTAAGCAGGCTCTGTTTCTACGGCCAACATTGCTGGTTGTGGACACGGTGCATCCTCAGCACGTGGCCGTGGGGCACGCTTGTCCTTTTTTTCGTCAGCTGGCCATGTTGAGCCACAAGATGCAGAAGAGTTGGTAGAGTGGATGACCAAGCCGTCCTCATCCTCCTCATCCTCTGTCACCCAGACTCAGAGTACTTTGGCTGCCAATGCAGCTGCCAAAGTGGCCTCTTCCATCGGCTCAATGTCATCAGTCACTCCTTCCCTAGCCCCACCATCATGTCCTGATGAGTCCCCGAACTGTTCGACCACAGTGTTGGGTACATGCTGCAGGAGGATACACATGTACCGATGATGGTACTCAGATTGAGGAAGGCAGTAACGTGAGCCCAGAGAGAGGGGGTGCCCAAGAAGGACAACAAACTGGCAGTCATTTTCCGCCAGCTGCAGCATACTGCTAGGTTTGCTCCAGTGACGAGGAGGGAGGGGATGATGAGGTCACTGACTCTACTATGGCTATGTACAGAATTTCTAGCAATTATAAGTACCTATACCTCTGAATCAGATGTCCTTAAACTACAGCCCACAGACAACATACAACCTGCTCCTTGCCTTTTACCAGAGCTTATACTGAAGGCCCCACATAACCCGTATTTACAGAAGCAGCTAGTGCTGGGAGCTGCAACATAGAGTGTACTAGCACCTGGCAATATCAGTGTCAGAGCACCAACAGCAGGGGAAGGGCTCTAGAACCCAGCATCTCTACCAGCACTTGTCAGGGCTCCAACAGCAGGATAAGGACTTTAGGACCCAGCATCTCTACCAGCACTTCACATGTGACTGCAGTTGCTGGTTGATCTTTGGCTCCTCCAGTGATCTCCGTGATATTCCTGTTCCTGTGTCTCCTGTTACTGACCTGGCTTGTCCTTGACCTGTCTCCTGCTATCCACCTGACCACGCCTGCTCTGATACCCACCTGGCTCCTGACCTCGGCTAACCACATGACCACGTCTGCTCTGATACCAACCTGGCTTCTGACCTAGGCTTCCTTCTGACCACG
This sequence comes from Lithobates clamitans, assembly GCA_037952925.1. Classification (NCBI taxonomy): domain Eukaryota; kingdom Metazoa; phylum Chordata; class Amphibia; order Anura; family Ranidae; genus Lithobates; species Lithobates clamitans. The sequence continues at coordinate 1,914,524 of JBBGZY010000265.1, read as the reverse complement.
CTCCAGTCTCAGCATTGTCCGAGTCCTGCAACACCTCACGGGCACCACCTGTCTGCTGATTCTACACCAGCACACCAGCTGTACAAAGTCCAGCAGGCGACCAGTGCTACTTTGGGCCTGACCCACCCTCAGGGGGGTCGAAAACTTAGCTGCAAGGGAAGCCCTCTCTCCCCATTGGCCTCCGGCATCAGGTACGTGATAATAGGGCATACATTATAAAATGTATGCCAGGGCACTTTTTACATCCACTGATCACTGGTCACAGTCTTGCCCCTAGTTTCAAGGACAGTGAACATGACCTCTGTTTCAAAATGTTTGAGGATCCCTGCTATAAATAATTAAATCATGAAAATCTGGGTACCCTTGTATAATTTTATTTTTCTATTGCATAGTAAATAGTGGATTATAGCTTGAACTTAATATAATGTAAGAGAACTGTTGAACAATAAAATATAGGATTTGCAGACAAGAAGGTGCACACCATCCTTTTTATACTGGTCATTAAAAGTGATTATCTGCACAATTTGATGTGCTCTGCTGTTTTTTTAATTCTTTTTCATTTTGAAATTTAGCAGAATTGCAATTTACTTTATAAACTGAGTTTTTATTGGAATAGAACATTTAATTCAATTGATATTGAATGATGCTGTTGGAATACTAGAGGCCGGTATCCTGAAAAGTGGATGTGACCACATGTGTAGATCTGCACAGGGAACACCAGACTCAAAATTAAGTGCAAATAAAGATTTGTTAGGGAAACAGCACAGGTGACAAGCAATATAAACATGGCAATCAATACAATCAAATACACCTATAGCACCCTCCCAGTTAGGCTGTTAGATATATAGCAGAATCTCTAACCTCTTCCAGTCTAATGAGAACCTTTGAGGCCACAGACCGCTGACATCCTTTAATGTGTAGTGGGCTGTGAGGCATAGTGAGTGCAAAGATGGTAAAAGTCATTGGGCGCCAGGCACTTCTTGGATGCAAAAGAGGTTTTATTTCTTTTAACAGTCCTTTTATATTTTGCAAGGGAAAGAGGGTTGGGGCCAGGACACACTTAAGTAGTTGCAATTTCAATAGGCAGACACCGAGGCTTCAATAGGAGGACAGCCGTACAGGGAAAGGCCCCAGCAAGGTGCCACTTTTGCACGTGCAGGTTTGCTGTCCCCTGAGGCTACAGTATGTAACAGTTCCTAATTCAAATGTAACAGTTCTCTCAGCTTTACTACAACTTCTGCTTGTAGTTCTTCAGCCCCTTGAGCTCCTGGTCTTTCACTGGACCCTCTGATTCACTAACTCTGAATCCCGTGAGCTCCTCAAGGCTTTTGCGATGGTATCTCCCTCAAGCGTCACCCACGCTTCCCTGCTGGGTCCCTAGCTTCCCCCCTGCTGATGACTTTTGCCTTGGTTGGCACTTCTGGGTCAACTCCTCTTGTGGCCACCGGTATCACACCCCCCACAGGCACACCATGCTCACTGACTTACCTGGCCCGGGATTTTTCTCTCGGGCAAATCAGTCATCAACGCAAGCATCCTGGCCCGGCCTCGACCCTTGGGAGTGATCGTGCGCTGGGTCCTGAGGTAGCTGCCATGATAGGGGCAGCAGCTTCCTGCACAACTTGGGTAACCACAGACGAACTTTGGACATCACCCTCCGACAGTACAACAATACTCTTGTCCCAATCCATGTGCAGGATCCGTGGAGGTAGTGTTGGAGAGGTAACCTCGAACAGATGCTCCCCACAGTGTCCACAGACAGTCCAAGGCCTCAGCTGCGTGGTCAGGTCAGAAGATTTTCCACAAATCAATCCCAGGGACTCATAGCCTCCAGCCGTGTATAAAGCAAGCTGACCATTCGGTGTGTATCGTACTCCGGTATCGGTCACGACAGGGCTTGGGTCAACATAGACACCCGGAGCGTACTTTCTCCAATCCGCCATCTCACTCACGAACTGCGCCATCTCCTTCACTAACCCGCAATCAGACACACGTGGCAACACTTCCATATCCTCCTCTGCAGAGCAGGAGCTCCTCCCCCTGCCAACGGATTGGTGCAAATGTTTCTCGTGAACTATGACGCCCACTTCCTTGTTGCTGCCGCATGCCAAAACTGTAATGGAGTCCATTTTGGGGCCTGTTTTAACCCTTACAGCATTGGTGGTAAGTGTCAAAAGACATGAGAAGTGTCTCTCATTGGTTCTTCCCCACGCTAATAGTACACACGACAACACAGTCTATAGGAAGGGTAAATGTTACTTGCCACCTTCCCATGTAGCAGGGCAAACTCCAGATGGAGCGGAAGCCGGTTGCTATGGACGACTGCTGCAAGGACCACACCTTAGCCCCACGTTGGGCGCCAAATGTAGCAGAATCTCTAACCTCTTCCAGTCTGAGAATCTTTGAGGCAACAGACCACTGACATCCTTCAATACGTAGTGGATGTGAGGCATAGTGAGTGCAAAGTTAGTAAAAGTCATTGGGTGCCAGACACTTCTTGGATTCAAAAGAGGTTTTATTTCTTTTAACAGTCCTTTTATATTTTGCAAGGGAAAGGGGGCGGGGGACAGGACACCCTTAAGTAGTTGCAATTTCAATAGGCAGACTCTAAGGGCTTCAATAGAAGGACAGCCGTACAGGGAAAGGCCCCAGCAAGGTGCCACTTCTGCACGTGCAGGTTTGCTGTCCCCTATGGCTATAGTACTTAACAGTTCTTAATTCAAACTTAACAGTTCTCTCAGCTTTACTACAACTTCTGCTTGTAGTTCTTCAGCCCCTTGAGCACCTGGTCTCTCACTGGACTCTCTGATTCACTAACTCTGAATCCTGTAAGCTCCACAAGGCTTTTGCGGTGGTATCTCCCTCAAGCGTCACCCACACTTCCTCGCTGAGTCCCTAGCTTGGCACTTCGGATACCTTCAAGCTTAACCCCTGCTGACTGGCTCAGTCCCTGGCTTGACACATAAGGATGCTCTGCAAGCGTCAACTCCGCTGGTTGGGTCCCTGACTTGACACCGTCTGAAGTTTCCTGATTCTCCATTGTGCCCGTTGGTACTTGCTTCAGTTACTCACTGTGGTCCCTGGTAAAGGTGCCTGGCCCCTTAGTGGCGACAGCTTCCCATCTACCTCCGACCACGTCAGGTTCTCCGGCTGGCAGAACCGTCACTTTTGGTTGGACTGCAAGCCGCAGTCCCAACCTTGTGCTGCCCTCTTACTTCTGTATAGGCCCTCACACAGCTTGGCAGCCAGATGCCCCCGGGATAGGCCCAATCTCTGGCATAGCAGCCCGGGGTAGGCGACACACATCCACCCAGACGGCAGTCCGGGTGGCCCAGAACATAGATCACCTGACTCCACCCCAATATATAGGCTCTCCCAGCAGGCCAAGGGATTAAAGTAAACCCCTGCCCATTGGCTGAGATACCCCATATTCCCATAACCTGACCTTAAGTTGTCCTTCTCATATCTAGTACCACCAAGTGCCCGGCCTCCTAGTGGTAGAAGAGAAAAGTTCAACAAGGTCAAACTTAGGGAGAAATCAATGGATCTCTAACAATTTAACTATGGTAGCTACCCCTGACAAAGAATTTGCTGAGGAGCTCCCTGACTAAACCCCAGGGCGCTACAGATAAATTTAGCTTTTGTGAGTGGAGTGGCTGATTGATTTGGTCTGATCAGGGTTACTGAGCTGAGAGTTTTATTGCTTCCCCTTGTCTATGGAAGATGCTTCCTGAACATAGGGAGGGAGATTCCAATGATCAGCTGAATATTTTTCATAGCCTGATCAATCCCTGGAAGGGGGCACCCAGAAGGTGGCTTGGGAGATAATATATATAGACAGGAGGCCTGAGCAGATCATTTTTTCCTCATCATTGAGGGTTCCAATAGTCCTGGTGTAGTTGCCTCTAGGAGAAAAATTACTGATACAACTGTTTGGGGCCTCAGTGGTTGCTGAACTGAAAACCTTCGGAGATTTGCTGAGGAGGCATACCTGCTGAAGAACACTGCTTCAGAGTCCTGGTCTGAGGAAGGAATTTGTTATCTTCCTCATCAGAGATCTACCTGTGGAGGCTGGGTGGCAGACAGCTCCTAGGACACTGTGAGTACAGATTTTACTAGGAACTGATAACCGAGTAAAGCAGAAGAGATCAGTGGCCACAGATTGCCCTGTGGTCTACAGCTGTGGGGTCTTAGATATTCTAGCCATCCTCTGCTACCTCCAAAAAAGCTGCTATTGAGAGACGTGAGAAAAGTTTGTCTTCCTGTGCAGTGTTTTGACGTATCCTGTGACCGCAGACCCCTTCCTCCTGTTAAGAGTCTGCTGCTGGTTTAATTGGTGGTCTCTGTACTACTTATGCCGCGTACACACGGTCGGACTTTCCGGCATACTTGGTCCGGCGGACCAGAGTGTGCCGGACAATCCGCCCGTGTGTGGGCGACGGCGGACTTTTCCGGCGGACTTCTTCCCAAAAGCCCGCCGGACCTAGATTTGAAGAAAGTTTCAAATCTTTCCGTCGGACTCAGTTTCGGGCGGAAAGTCCGCTCGTGTGTGTGCTGGTCCGACGGAAAGCCCGCTCGTGTGTAGGCTGGTCCGACAGACCAAATACGACACAGGGGCAGGGTATTGCATCTCGCGCTCGCTGCAATAGGAAAAACAAATCTTCCTATTGCGGCGAGCGCGGGGCATACCAGGCCCTTAGGTCTGGTATGGATTATAAAGGGGAACCCCTACGCCGAAAAAGCGGCGTGGGGCCCCCCCTAAAATCCATACCAGACCCCGATCCGAGCACGCAGCCTGGCCGGTCAGGAAAGGGGGTGGGGACGAGCGAGCGCCCCCCCCTCCTGAACCGTACCAGGCCGCATGCCCTCAACATGGGGGGTGGGTGCTTTGGGGGAGGGGGGCGCCCTGCGCCCCCCCCCAAAGCACCTTGTCCCCATGTTGATGAGGACAAGGGCCTCTTCCCGACAACCCTGGCCGTTGGTTGTCGGGGTCTGCGGGCGGGGGCTTATCGGAATCTGGGAGCCCCCTTTAATAAGGGGGCCCCCAGATCCCGGCCCCCCACCCTATGTAAATGAGTATGGGGTACATGGTACCCCTACCCATTTACCTAGGAAAAAAGTGTAAGTAATAAAACACACTACACAGGTTTTTAAAATATTTTATTAAACAGCTCCGGGGGGGGGGGGTCTTCTTCCGGCTTCGGGGGTCCCTCCGCTTCATCTTCTCCCGGCGTCCGGTTGGTTCTTCTCCGCTCTCCGGCCTCTTCTCCCGGTGTCGCAGGTCTTCGGCCGGCCCCTCCGCTGTCTTCATGTAGCTCTATTGCCAGCGGAGGTCCGGACTTCTTGGCTTCTTGGCTTCTTGGCTTCTCTTCTCTTCTCTTCCCCCAGATGTTGACACGACGCTCTCTCCGGCTGGACTGGTCTCTGAGGGCTGCGTTGTGACTTATATAGGCGGAGACCCCGCCCCCATATGATGTCACAGTCCTTGGGCATGCTGGGACTGTGACGTTTTAGGGGGCGTGGTCGACCGCGTGGTCGACCACGCCCCCTAAAACGTCACAGTCCCAGCATGCCCAAGGACTGTGACATCATATGGGGGCGGGGTCTCCGCCTATATAAGTCACAACGCAGCCCTCAGAGACCAGTCCAGCCGGAGAGAGCGTCGTGTCAACATCTGGGGGAAGAGAAGAGAAGAGAAGCCAAGAAGCCAAGAAGTCCGGACCTCCGCTGGCAATAGAGCTACATGAAGACAGCGGAGGGGCCGGCCGAAGACCTGCGACACCGGGAGAAGAGGCCGGAGAGCGGAGAAGAACCAACCGGACGCCGGGAGAAGATGAAGCGGAGGGACCCCCGAAGCCGGAAGAAGACCCCCCCCCCCCCGGAGCTGTTTAATAAAATATTTTAAAAACCTGTGTAGTGTGTTTTATTACTTACACTTTTTTCCTAGGTAAATGGGTAGGGGTACCATGTACCCCATACTCATTTACATAGGGTGGGGGGCCGGGATCTGGGGGCCCCCTTATTAAAGGGGGCTCCCAGATTCCGATAAGCCCCCGCCCGCAGACCCCGACAACCAACGGCCAGGGTTGTCGGGAAGAGGCCCTTGTCCTCATCAACATGGGGACAAGGTGCTTTGGGGGGGCGCAGGGCGCCCCCCTCCCCCAAAGCACCCACCCCCCATGTTGAGGGCATGCGGCCTGGTACGGTTCAGGGGGGGGGGGCGCTCGCTCGTCCCCACCCCCTTTCCTGACCGGCCAGGCTGCGTGCTCGGATCGGGGTCTGGTATGGATTTTAGGGGGGGCCCCACGCCGCTTTTTCGGCGTAGGGGTTCCCCTTTATAATCCATACCAGACCTAAGGGCCTGGTATGCCCCGCGACGGGGCTCGCAAGGTGTCAATCTCGCCGATAAAAGCGGCAAGATTGACATCCTTTTCTAGTCCCGTCGCACCTGAGTCACGTTCAAAATGAACGGACTTGTCCGTGTGTGGGCAAGTCCGTTCATTCTGAAAGTCCGCCGGAACTCCGGCGAAAGTCCGTCGGAAAGACGGGCGGACTTAGCCCGCCGGAAAGTCCCGGCGTGTGTGGGCAAGTCCGTCCGTTTTAAAGTCCGGCGCACCTGGCGGACAAAGTCCGTCGGAAAGTGTGCCGGACCAAGTAGGATAGAAAGTCCGACCGTGTGTACGCGGCATTAGGGAGAACCTATCTGTTTCCAGTGGCCCCTTTGGAGATAAGCGCTACACACCAACATACAAAAACCTATGAAAGTGAACCTAACCAGTGGAAGTGATAATATATAATAGTGGTGCGCTGTCCCTTTAAATCAAATATTAATAACGTGAACTAATCAACTAATTAAGCACTGTATGCTTAATTACACTCTTATTATTTAAAAAGCATGCCGTGTTCAGATATTATACATATAGCCTACTAAAATAACCAATAATCTCTCTGATTATAAATGAATCCCAAGTGAGTCCTTTAAATTATAGTTCATAAATAAACGCATTCACTCTGAAAATTATACAAATATGTCCTCAGTGACACATATCTTGCAATGGCATGCTTAAATATTTGTGCTCCAATCCCCAGTGTGGTTCTCCACCAATAAGTGCAATGCCTGCTACCCTTTAACTATGGACCTACAGTCAATTCAGAAAGGTCACTTGCGCTTTAGTATAAAACCTTGCATCTCCACCTTAAGCCTTTAGCAGCTACTTTACACTCAGGGCCCCTTTAAGTAACCAATCCTTGTTGTCCTCAGTGCGGTATGAGTCAAAAGAAGGGGAGAATATTCATAGCGCACCCTATATATAATAAAAACAATTTTATTGTGCCAATTTTTACACTCGCAGTGTTTAAAAGATCTCTGAGCAGTGATACAAGCACAAAGATGGCATTTTCCCCACCACCCTTTCAGTTTGCGTATGGCCAGAAGTGACGCTTTATACTAAAGCACAAGTGACCTTGAATTTAGGTCCAAAGGTAAAGGCGAGCGGCCATTGCACTCATTGGTGGAGATCCGCACTGGGGATTGAAGCACAAATATTTAAACACGCCATTGCAAGATACTGAATGTGTCACTGAAGACATATTTGAATTATTTTCACAGTGAATGCATTATTTTTATGAACTATAATTGGAAGGACTCACTTGGGATTAATATAAAATTGGATAGATATATATTATGATGATTATTGGTTATTTTAGTAAGCTATATGTATAAAAATGGATATAATCTGAACACAACACAGTTTTAGAATATTATAATAGGAGTGTATTTAAGCATACAGTACGATCCACATTGGTTGATTAATTCACTTTATTATTAATATTTTATTTAAAGGGACAGCAAACCACTATTATATACTATCATCTGCTATACCTTAGTGTGTGAGTATACTATAATGCCGCGTACACACGGTCGGACTTTTCGGCTACAAAAGTCCGACAGCCCGTCCGACAGACTTTCGACGGACATTTGGCAGACTTTTGGCGAACTTGCGGCAGACTTTCTAACGAACGGACTTGCCTACATACGATCACACAAATGTCAGACGGATTCGTACGTGATGACGTACACCGGACTAAAATAAGGAAGTTGATAGCCAGTAGCCAATAACTTCCCTAGCGTGGGTTTTTGTCCATCGGACTAGCATACAGACGAGCGGATTTCTGGGTCCGGCGTAGTTACGACGTAAAGATTTGAAGCATGTTTCAAATCCAAAGTCCGTCAGATTTGCAGCTGGAAAAGTCCGCTGAAAGTCCGGGGAAGCCCACACACGATCGGATTGTCAGCCGGCTTTAGTCCATCGGCGTCCGTCGTACTTTTGTAGACGAAAAGTCCGACCGTGTGTACGCGGCATTAGAGTTGAAGCAGCAGTCCCCGACTGCACTTTATTTTAGCTTACTTGATTTATTTAATTTTATTGTAGTTTATTAATCTCACTTATTTTGGTTAGTGATCATTATTGAGAAGTCCTATTTAGTAGTGTACAAGGTATTCACAATTATTTATCTGTTTAACCAGTGTAATTAAAACCAACTAAAGCAAACCTACCTACACAAACTGTAAGTAAAGTACAAACAGCAGGATAAATAGGGCAGAGAGGGATAAGATTGAGAAACAAGGAATAGCAGGTCAGGAATAGTTTAAAATGGGGAGCAGGGAAACAGGAGCCAGGTACAAGCAGGATCAAGGTTACAAGTTTACAGGACCAGAGCAAAGGCAAAACACTGAGGCATGTGGGATGCTACAAGAGCAGATAAATACTTTCCCAGTAGTCAGCATCAGGTGGGGTCTGCTGGCTACTAGGCTACTAGGCGACACCCACTAGTGGACATCAGGGCTACACCCTTCAGATCTAAGAACCACAGTGCCACCGGCAAATGATACAGTTCCTGGTAGGTAGGACCAAGCTATTTACAGAGCAGAGAAAGAGGAAAATAAAAAAAGAGAAGAATAATAAACATGAAACAATATGCTAATACAGTGCACAGGTGCTCCAGTCCATTAATTGAACCCAGGACTGCCCAATATTCATATGCAGTTAATTTCCTGACAGTAAAATCTGTTTTTCTTGAACTCTAACCAGGGCCATGCATATGCATATGATGAGAGAATTCTTAAAGTAGGAGGGCTTTTTCCAAGGGGTTACCAAAAACAGCTCCTCTGAGAGAGTTGAGGTTTGTAAGGTGGCATATTCAATGCAATGACGCAAGCAACAAAGTATTTATTGTACTATAGGCACTATTTGACCTTTTGTAAAGTAAATATAGATACAGGAGCGCTTCCCTTTTTTAATTTTTTTTTTTTTTTGTGTGGTGTGATTACACATATTAGTGGTAGCTGCCCCAAGTTAACATTTTTCTTTTTTCATTGTGGTAATAGGTATTTTTCAGGGTGTAGCGAGAGGTTATATATATATATATATATATATATATATATATATATATATATATATATACCGTATTTATCGGCGTATAACACGCACCCCAAGTTAGGAGGGAATTTTAAGGAAAAAAAAAATTTTAGGAGGGAAGTTGAAGGGAAAAAAACTTACATATAAATGCCCATCATTGCAGCCTTCTCAGTGCAGCCTTGCCCCAGTGCAGCCTTGCCAGTGCAGCCATGTCAGTGCAGCCATGTCAGTGCAGCCATGTCAGTGCAGCCTTGTCAGTGCAGCCTTCCCCAGTGTCCATTGCAGCCTTGCCCCAGTGCAGCCTTGCCCCAGTCCAGCCTTGCCCCAGTGCAGCCTTGCAGCTCGCTGAGCTTCAAAATCGCCGACCGCAATTTGAAAATGGCACCGCCGGCGCCGAAATACACAGAGCCGGTCCTCGGCTCTTCTCGGCGGCTCTCGTTCACTTTCGGCTCCACTCGGGATGGGCGTGACGGTGAGCGGAGCTATCCGAACCTAGCCGAGTACACTCGGCTTGGTTCGGGCGGCGCTCGAGTGATGCCGAAAGTGGCCGAGAAGAGCCTAGGACCGGCACTGTGTATTTCGGCGCCGGCGGCGCCATTTTCAAATCGCGGTCGGCGATTTTTTAGATCTGACAGGTCAGGATCGCAGGGGATCGGCGTATAACACGCACCCGCGATTTTCCCCTGATTCTAAGGGGAAAAAGGTGCGTGTTATACGCCGATAAATACGGTATATATATACATATACACAGTATTTGCTGTATAGCATTTTGTTATCCATTACAACCATTTCACATATACTGTTAACTCTGTAAAGATTAAATCTATTTACGGCAGACGTGTACCATTACACTTTCTAAAGTAACAATTTATTTTTTAATACTGTGGGAAAACCACAGAAATATCAGAAAATTTGTAATAAATGGTGTAGTAGGGCCATCTTTAATATTGATTGGACCCTGGGCAAACATTTTCTTGGGCCCCCCTTTCATGCAATTTCACGCTCCACCTGCTCTGAGACACACAATAAATAGCAGCTAGACTCAAAATCAGTTTACTGAATCAGATCAGGCAGCGATTGTGATTGGTTGCCAGAGGTTACAGTGTATCATTACTCCTAAATGACTGGCTGCTAGAGGTTACAGAACACATTATGGCTCACTGATTATTGGAGGTTACAGCACATGACTTCTGCTTGTTGATTGGTTGCTAGAGTTTACTGTACATCAACACTGCTCACTGAGTGGTTGCTAGAAGTTACTGGACATCCTTATCACTCACTAATTAGTTGCGAGAGGTTACTGCATATTATTACTGCTCACTGATTGGTTGCTAGAGGTTACTGCATATCCTTACCGCTCAATGATTAGTTGCAAGAGGTTAGTGCACATCATCTCCTGACTGCCTGCATACCATGGACTGGGTAGGTGAGGGGACCCATCAATAGACAGAAAAATAGACAGAAAAATCATAGGGATCCCAGGATAAGTGTAATGCTGGGGGTAGGGGGGGTGTGACCAGTGGCAATTCTGGGGGGTTAATGGGCTCATTGGCACTGGTGTGGGTAATGGGCTCATTGGCACTGGTGTGGGTAATGGGGAATTTACAATGACCACCATGTAAGGTGACACATCTACACCGACTACCAATGTTAGTGGGGTTTAAACTGACCACCAATGTAAAGGGGATTTACACTGTCCACCAGTGTAAGTGTAATTCTGCACTTTCCTATGTAAAAGGAAATGTACACTGATCACCAATGTAATGAAAAAATTTCAGTAATGGGGGATTTTACATCAACAACCCATAAAGGGGGATTTCTACACTGGCAATCAATGTATGGGGGGATTTACATTCACCACCATTTTTTTTTACCAACTACGAACATAAAGAGGAGTTTCTACACTGGCCACCAATGTAATGGGGATTTACACTGGCCACTAATGCATTTACATTAACCACCACTTCTAAGGGGAACATTCACACTGACCACTAGTGTGAATGAAAAGCTAGTACACCAAGCCCCAATGTAATGAGAAGATTTAAACTGACCACCAATGTAACTGAGACATTTAGCCTGCGTTCACATTTGTGTGTGTTGGGGATGCATGCAAAATTGCTTACCTGACACCACAGAAATGTGCTGCCCTTTAGCAGATACACAGCAGTGTCATCAATTGTTAATGACACCCTCACGCATCTGCTGTGATGTGCGTATTCACATGCACCAAATTTCACGGTGCTGTGGCACCATGTTATTTTGAAAAAGGGTTCCACCTCCATATTGCTTACCTTTGCAGAACAACCTGATGTTAGGCTTAATGAGCACAGTTGGAGGCAGGACTTTCAAGCATGCCCCTTTACCTCCCATTCAGCAGAAGTGATGGTGGATGTGACCCCAGGACATATGAATGCCGCCTCTATTTACATATAAATGCAGCCGGTCCACAGCTATTTACATATTAATGCCGCCGCTATTTACATGCAATGCAGGTTATTTATGTAAACACAGGGTCTGCAGGTGAGTCATCTGTATACGGCAATAGGGCAGAGCTGGGCAGCATTAGTAACAGAACTTCACACTGAGATATCAGGACACAGCACAGGACTAAAACTTCAAGGAACAAGGGAATTTAAACTGGGATAGTTGGCAAGTATGAGGCAGCTGCTTTGGGCCCCACAACAATGATGGGGCCCAGGGCAGCTTCCCCTTTTGCCCTTCCTTAAAGACGGCCCTGTGGTGTAGTATAAAGAGATAAACATTATGATTAATGTAGAAATTTGTAAATATAATTTTTATTTTTATGAATTTTTTTTATTAGCAATAAAGAGTATGAAAAAAATAAACTATTTACTGCACATGTGTACCATTACACTTTCTGATGTAACACTTTATTTTTTTAATACTGCAGGATTATCAGGTTTGAGGCTAAGGAATATATACACAGTTTTACTTTTTATAAAAAGGTAAACAAAATATCTATGTTTCAGTTGGTCACCCCTGCCTATCTACATTTGTATTACAAATACTTGCGTTCAAGCATATCGATTAATTGTGTTAATCATGCATATGTTGGAGTGTTGATAACCTGCCGTGATACATTGTGATACATTTTTACATTTTTTAAGGAGAGGTTTTGAACAGCAGATGGAGCTCTCGCACCTATAAATGGTAGGTTAAAATGACTTTAGGCCTACTGCCAGTTATCAAGTTCATTCATTGACCACCATAAAAAAGATATTTTGTAACTTAAGTACCTGATTTATGTGACTGCTTGATCTCATAACAATCCTTGATAATTCTATTCCACCCAGGAAAAAAGAGATACAGATACATACTGTAGTTGTCATGCATTTCCTTATTTCTGTGTGATATAATGTCCTATCAGGCAAGGGGTAGCACGCAAGTTACTGTTGTAGGAAATTTCTGTTACAGAGGACTTGCTCACATGGTAGTTCTGCGGCAGGAAGGCAAGATCTGTTAGTGGGGCTGAAAAATTTCCAGATAACAAAAGCAGCCTTTTGGTGCTGTTGGCGAGAGTTGAGGAGGATTTGCCAGTAATCCTTAGTCAAAATACAAGGTGGATCTGAACCAGGCCAGTCCTAGCCTATCTTTTAATTCATCTACCTAGGGCATGTGATAGGCATGGACTTTGGACTCCTCATTTAGCTTCCTAAAGTCATTATATATGCAGATTAAGCCATCAAGTTTGGGAACATGCACTATAGGCCCGAACCACTCATTCTTGGACCTTTCTATTGTCACAAGATCCAGCATTTTCTGTACCTCCTCTGCTATAGCCTACCTCCTGTCTCCAAGCTTCTAGTATTTGAGAGGGTTTTAACCAGACACAATGCATTGTTTAATCACAGAGATGCATCTTGGGATATTTGAGATGATTTCCTAGTTTCGCTGCTGAAACTTTTACTTCCTGCCTCTGCACTTTGGATAGGTTATCACTACAAATTCTGACACCCAAGAACTGGATGCTGGCAGCAGGCTAACTAGAACGGTAAACTCTCCATTCTTTCAAGGTTTGGTTATAATCATGTGGTATAGCAGTGCCATATAAGCAGACATCTTGTATTGGCATCCAGCTGCTTTTCTTTTGTTTATTTGTGTGATCCCTCCCCACTTGTTACCAGCGACTTATGATGCATAAAAACCCAGCTATTGCTCCACAATTTCACCAGACCTGGCCTGGAAGGAGCCTAGGCTGAGGCCACTTTTCATCCACTTATCGAGTATATAGGCTTCATAGAAATGCAGCATCTCTGAGCCACACATTGTAAAGCAGGCTAGGATGGGCAGTTCAGACACCAGCACCTGAGAGTAGTGGGTCACTGGAGTGGGTTGGATGGGCGCTTGGAGCAACACTTTAAGAAACTAAATAGGGCCACATTGATTAGAATAATTTGGTAAATCTGTTCTGGCTTCTGCTTGCAAAGCTAAAGCACTTTATAGTTTACCTCCCTGACATGTACAGTTATCTCAAATGGGTATGCCACTGAGCCAGACACTTGCTTTCCACAATTTGGACCAACAGCAGGGCCCTGTCTCCAAGTTGAAAAGTTCTTACCAATGCCATTGCCGGCCTTTTATACACCTTGTCTTGAACCACCTACAGTAGGCTCCTTGCTTATGTTTACAAACCACAGGCATGAGTGACCATTGCAATTCAGTCCTGCATCTGAGAGACATGTTCAATCATGCTTCTGTGGAGCATTGCTTCTTGTTCCCAGGTCAATGTCGCAAATTTCCGCCACAGGGCCATCTACCATACCATAGCTTAAAGGGAGAGTTCCCTGTGGTAGCCTGCAGTCTCGTGCATCTTTGTCAATTACCTTGCATGATATGCCTTTTGCATTTTGTGAAACCACTGTACCAACTTGTAGGTTTGTGTGTGATACACAGAGGTTCTTAACTGTTTGATCTTCAGTATTATACACAACTTCAACATTTTTGGCCTAAAGGGAGTCCCTTAATCAGTAACAATCTTAGTAAGAGGTTTATGAGCCCCTAAAGATAGGAAACTGGTGTCAGCAGAAGCGCCCAAATGTGAAGGAGAAGTACCCTCATATGGGCTACTACATTCCATTGTCATTTAAAGAAAAATATAGTTTGGAAAATTAATTAATATTCATAATACAGAAATCATAGTTGCTGCTTCTTTAAATTTATGTACTCAGCTGTGATTGAATGGAGGAAATGGAGAAAGGCTATAGTTGTATTTTCTCACTTTTGTGATCTGTGTTCCAAAAAGCTATATTTATACCCTTTTGCAGTCTGAACCACCCTAGCTGGAAGTAGTTCATGTTATTTTCGTTGTATTATTATTATTATACAGGATTTATATGTATTAGTCATATGTGAATGGTAACTTTTTCTGAACAATATTGATAATTAAAATATAGGAAGCAGTGTTTGGAATTATTTGCAGCAAGCAACCCTATGAAGAATATAATTGGATCTAGCGGTGCAACCAGAAGACACTAACATGTACTGCTTCCTGTAAGGCCAGCAGTTATCAGACGGATGATGATGATTTAAACTAAAATTTGAGTCTTTGAGTAAGCTACATCTGTAATGTATAGAAAATAGCACAAATTAAGGTCATTAGGATAGTATGGTATTCATCTCTGAGTGCTATTTGAAAAAATCTCTCTATATACTTAATTCCACACAACAAAATTTCAAAGGGCTCATTAACTTTTTCTGCCCTCCTAACCTGGTCCTTTTGTATACCCCCTTATGCCTACCACAACTACTTTTGCCTACCCCTACCCAGTCACTGCACTGGTCTTGCAACCCTCCTCTCTTCCATATTATTTAAAAGTGTATTGCCCGAGCATGTGGAGAAAAACCCTGCACAAACCAAATGGGGGTTGAGTGGCTTCCCAAAAATCTACCCTTTTCTTTACTCTCCTCAAAGGCAATATTTAGGACTATAGTGCTGTGTATGGATCCACTGTCTTATGCTAGCCATACATGTATAGATTTCAGATAGCCACAACGCCCGCAGCTGTCTGGATACTCTTAACAGTGATTGCATCTCATAGGATATAGTCACTGTTTGGCCAACAATTTTCCACCCAGGTCTTTTGATTTTTCAGTTTGTCAATCTGGGTGGTGCCAGCAGGCCCACCCACAGCTCGAATTTCAACTGATTCAGCAAGAATTGGCTGAAAATCCAGCTGTGTATGGCCAGCTTTAGTGATAGCTGCAACTGAGAAATCAGACCACAGGTATTTCTTGGCATTAGAGGGAAAAGTACCTGGATACTCTAAAATCACCAACTCTTTATTAACCACCTCAATACTGGCACTTCTACCCCCTTCCCACCCAGGCCAACTTTCAGCTTTCAGTGCAGTCACACTTTGAATGATAATTACTCAGTCATGTACCACCGTACCCATATGCATTTTTTATCATTTTTTTAGATAAATAGAGCTTTTGGTGGTATTTAATCATCACCGTTTTTTTTGTGCTATCAATGAAAAAAGACAGAACATTTTGAAAAAAAAAACACATGTTATTTTTCTTTGTTTCTGTTATATTTTGCAATTTTGCAAATAAGTAATTTTTCTTCATAAATTTTGACCAAAATTTATACTGCTACATTTCTTTGGTAAAAAGAAGAAAAAGAAGAAAAATATTTCTGATTTGTGTGAAAGATATAGAGTCTACAAGCTATGGTGCCAATCATTGAAAATTGATCACACCTATCCTCAGGTCCCCAGTACATGCTGGTGGCGTGGTACAAGAAAAACAGAAATGGAAGGCTCGCACACCTAGTGCATTACCAGAGATAATTTAATAATAAGACATTTTTGTGTAAAAGTGGGTACTCACAAAATGCAACTTACAAAAGTCCATAAACACAGTGCATGGACATGCACAGAACACAGGGTACATCTAACGCGTTTCAGGGGCGCACACCCTTCCTCAGAGCTAGGCTAGTCTCGAACACCATGGGCAAGCGCTTTTATAAGAAATGGTGGAATTGAAAATTGTGTGCAAAAAGAGCCACTTCCTCAAAGGGGAAAGAAAAAAAATGAATTATATATATATAATCTATGATCGGTATTATCAAGCACCTGACTAACGTGGACCTGGAGTCCTGCGGCTTGTCTGTTGCATCTCTTGAACTGTCCAATCAAGAAGTATAAGGCTTTTCTCACGATCCAGTTACTGAATGCAGCTAAAGCACGCATCCCCTTATGTTGGAGATCCGAGAGCCCGTCGTCCAAAGCGTGGTGTTTTTCCAAAATGAATTAACTCAGGGACATGGAGGATCTCACTGTTACCTTGCATACCTGAGAGGAGACCTTGGCAACACTTTGTCTTCACTGATGCCTATCTTCAAAGGGCCTCACATTCGGGCTGAGCCCCTGAGGTTGGCCACGTTCTACTCCTTCTACCCCACTTCTTTGTTCCTTTTCTCCTGCACCTGAAATGCTCAATTCTTTTTACCTTTCCACAACTGTCTCCTACAAACCCCCCCCCCCACCCCATGATCCCTAGCCTTCCTGTTTACTTGGCTACTTGTAGCAGAGGCACGCTTCCTGCTACAATACATAATCCTGCTGAAAACATAGTTGCACGGCTTTAAATCTACGAATTGGTGCCTGTGGTCTCTCACATTGTTAGTATATTTGTTGCATACACTTGGTAAATGTAGTTCTCATATTTGATACGTTTATTTGACTATTCAGACTATGTTTTAATAGGTCAATTGACCTATGAATTTTACTGAGAGATTTACAATGTTTATGCTAAATGCTGACCATGCTGACCATGCTCCGTTCCAAGGTTGCCAACCGCCAGTAAATTTACTGACAGTTTGTAAAAATCAATGATTTTTTACAACTGCCAGTAAATATCAGGGGCTGAAAATTTTCATGCTGTGTTGACTTTTTAAGTGTAAATCAAGCAAATGACTTTGTTATAAGTATTGTCAGTGTTTCCATATCATGTGTATACTGTTCAAATATTCACTGTGTTAGTTTTCAATAGGAGTTTTGTTATTTCTCAGGTTGCCAGTAAAAAATGTGCTTCACCCGTAAATTGTCCATGTTTTGTTAGTAAAAAATGCTGTGGGAGGTTGGCAACCCTGCTCCGTTCTTTCATGTTTCTGTTAAAATGTGAATAGCAACACTGGGAAAATAAAGGAATTACAAAAAAATTGATCACACCTACTGTACTGATGGCCTATCTCATTTCTTCAGGCCTTATCATGCCAAAACAGTACAAATACCCCCCAAATGACCCATTTTTGGAAAGTAGACAGTCAAATGTATTTAGTAAGAGGCATTGTGAGTTTTTTGAAGTTGCCATTTTTTCCCCACAATTCTTTGAAAAATGAAAAAAATTTTTTTTTTAAAATCACAAAATTGTCATATTAACAAGTTATTTCTTACACACGGCATAGGCATACTTGCAACTACACCCCAAAACACATTCTGCTCCTGAATATGGTGATACCAAATGTGCAAGACTTTTTCACAGCCTAGTCACGTAGAGAGACCAAACATCCAAGCATTATCCACTTTAAGACCAGGACTTCTTCTGACAAGTAAAATCTGTATTTTTTTTGCGTCACATGGTATTTGCGCAGCAGTTTTTCCGAACACAATATAATACACTTGTACACTGTGACAGATGTTGATTGTCCACAGAAGACACTGACAGATGTTGTCATGCTTTAAAATGTAACACAATCGTGAAATGGTGCCAACATGTGCGTTTGCATTTGCACGTGAGCACGGGGAGGGGTGCTTTCAATTTTTTATTTATTCATTGGTTGGACACTGGTACACTGTGACAGATGTTTTTTTGTGCACTTGTACACTGTGACAGATTGATTGTCCACGGAAAACACTGGTAGATGTTGACAATCCACTAAGTTCACTGGCACTATTGCAGATGTTTTTGTGCACTGGTACACTGTGATAGATGCTGATAGGACACTAGTACACTGTGACAGATGTTTTGTACACTGGTACAGATATGGATGGGACACTTGGACAGGGACATTGGTGCTTGGTGTACTGTGTGGGAATGGTTGTAGTCTGTGTGATCTCTGTGCAAATGAACACTAAAATCATCAGTTACACAGAGAACTGTCACGGCTGCACAGCATGCCTGCACTGAGCTCAGCAGGGAGAGCTGACACAGAGACACATGTCTCTGTTTACACTGAGTTTACACAGAGTTTGCCACAGCTAGCTGACTGTGCTGTTTGTGGACCACATCCCTTATACGTATAGTAAAAAACAAGTTCCTCAAGTTGGGGTTTTGAACGGACCACAGTAATAGTAATCGTAAAAAAATACAAATTTATTAATATATATGACAGTAGACAATGTTCAAAGATAATAAAAACAAACACATGTGTTGGGGGCAGATATGGAAACAGCTGAGAGGAAAGCCCAAAACTGTCAAACAGACAGAGCATCCAACGTGTTTTGAAAAAACAATGCAGTTCTTCTTCAGGGACTAAAGGGCTTGAAATTTCCAAAACTATGGCTTAAGTCTACAATGATAAAATACATGTCATCAGAAATATGCAAGAGTGCAAAGGTATAAATGTTACAATCATCTTACATTTCATACAGAAAAATCATATATGCATATTGTGACATAATCAATAAGTTAACAGCTGGAAATACTGACCCCAAATGTAAGTGTTCCACCCGAACAGCAGAGAATCATAACTAATGAAGAGAGAAAATGGTCTGTCAGAGCCACAGATGAACAGCAGGCTAGGGTATAACCGACCAACAGTGATTGACGTAAGATACAGTGAGCACTCAAAGGGAGGGTGGCTGGTCAATATATTGTGATATATCTAAATGGGTACAACGATTATTCCACAGATTAGTTTAGATACAGTATCTGGAATTATTGGTGATGGAATGTATTCTAATGATAAACGAATACAGTCCAAAATAGTCAAACAAGAATCGTCATACCTCAAATCACAGGGGCTTCACATAGAACAAAAAGTCTTCGTCCTCCAGAGGCATATCATGTCAAAAATAGACATGGTATCAGTCTCTATATAGAAGCTGTTCTCGCTGCAAAAAAATCTTATTCCAGTCAACACCCCCCTCCCCCCTGACTGGAATACGATTTTGTTGCAGCGAGAACAGCGATGGATATTTAAGTTGAATGCAACACCGTTTCCTGGACTCAGTAAGATGATCTCCTTCAAACCATTTTTTGGAGGGCTTTCTTCTCTGGAGGTCCTGAGATGTACTAGTCTCCGTTAGCCTGTACACACATCTCCTCCCCTCATCGATAATCTCACCCAATCTTTGTACTTTTCCTCTTGTCAGGAAAGGGTCCATTCGCTGGTAAGATATATCATTTGGCATGCAGTACTGGGGTCCACCAGCAGGTGTCTCCTGGCAGTGTTGAACTGTCAGGAGAATATTTCCCTGCTGGTGTCTTGTCATCTTTTGGCTGCAGTACTGATGTCCACCAGCGGATGGATCCTGGCAGTATGGAACAGACAACACTCCCTGCGCTCAGGTGTGACTTGAAGCCAATTAGTCAGCCCTATAAATACCCGGCGAGCCCTCACATGCTCGCCTTGGTATCTCTCTCCCTGCACTCTAACCTTGCTGCCCGTTACTTTGACCTTGAGCCTGCATCTGCCTTGTCCTGACCTGACCTGATCTGATCCCATCCCTATCCTGAGCCTATCCCCTCTGTTCCTGGTTACCTTGGATCCCTGCCCTGTATCCCATCCATCCACCCTCTTCCTGTCCTGCTGGTTTGATCTCCCTGTGTATGACCTTGGCCTGGCTTGTTTACGATTACGGTATCTCCATTTCCTTGTATATATTGTTGTTTGTAGTGGGTTTGTTGTATTGGTTTTGCACTGTTTATATTTCTTTTACTTGTCACTTATTTATTAAACACCATTATTTCACTTATATGTGTTTTGGGTTTCCTCTGTGCAGTCCACACAGTCTGGTCAATTAGATTTTCTGACAGTATACCAAGGCCATCCCTGACCAGACGTGGCTGCATTGAGGAAACCATCCTGGTTTATCGGGTCTGCTAATATGGATTTCGATGAAATCCTTTATTATTCTCTGCTAGCAGAAGAGGATGGTGAATATTGTCGCCAGATTTTAAAAGGGTGGACTAGTGACAGGCTGATGGAAACTATCCGATCAGCTCATTCCCTAGTGGATCAGGGGTATATGTCCTTTGAAGAGGTTCAGCCCCTGATCCAGTTATGTGCAAAACCAGCCCTGTCATGCATTCCCGAGGGAAGTGATGATTTTTCACCCCCTTCAATTATGGCCAAGTTGAATCCCTGGTTTGGTTGTTAGAGGATGATCCAGCCTATTTTATGGAACATTATTCCAACTGTTCACAGCAAGTGTTGTCTAATTGCATCCAGTCAGTGCAATCCTTGATTAGTCAGGCTGTGTGTGAATCAGCGTTTGTTCAACCTGTGCTGCAGGTATGGTCAGATCTCCTGTCTTTTGCTAAGCCACAATACTCCAGCCCTGCCATTAATCCTCTGTCTCCCCAAAAATGTATCTCCCCGTCGCCTATGGCAACCTCAGCTACAGCCCAGTTTATCAAACCCCCTACCAAATACTACTACCCAGTCTCCAAGTGTAGCACCTATCCCGCCTTCAATCCACCTGTCTCTTCTCCTCCACCTGTAACAGTCCCACAAAACACCTCTCTAGCTACAGTTCCTTGGTCTTCCTTCGATCCAGCTACTTTCTTTTCTTTCAACCCTGCACCTACATACAAGACTGCACGGGCTAAACCAAAAAAGAAACAAAAATTCTTTCCTACCCACACGATCCTGCCAGTAACCCAACTTGCTTCCACACCAACTAACCCACCTGATTCTGTCAAACCAGTGCCTGCTACCAAGCCTGATGCGCCAGTGTCTTCTACGCAACCTGTTGTGCCAATGCCTGTGCCCGCTGTCCAGTTTGATGTCCCTGCCTTCCAGTCTGGTGTGCCCACCTTCCAGTCTGATGCACCCGCTCTCCAGTCTAATGCACCTGCAATCCAGTCCGATATGCCTGCCTTCCAGCCGGATGTCTTGAAGCTTGCCTTCCAGCCTGAAGTCCCGGTGCCCGCTTTTCAGTCTGTGCCCGCTCCCCAGTCTGATGTCTTCACGCCTGCCTCCCAGCCTGATGCCCCGAAGCTTGCTTTTCAGCCTGATGTCTTGGTCCCTGCCTTCCAGCTTGATGTCCCTGCCTTTCAACTTGATGTCCCTGCCTTCCAGTCTGGTGTGCCCACCTTCCAGTCTGGTGTGCCCACCTTCCAGTCTGGTGTACCCACCTTCCAGTCTGATGTGCCCACCTTCCAGTCTGACGCACCCGCTCTCCAGTCTAATGCACCTGCTATCCAGTCTGATATGCCTGCCTTCCAGTCGGAAGTCTTGAAGCTTGCCTTCCAGCCCGAAATCCCAGTGTCCATGTTCCAGCCTGACGCCCCAGCGACTATTGACCAGTCTGATGTACCTGCTGTTCTGCCTGATGTGCCAGCGCCTGTGTCTGCTGCCCAGTCTAAAGTTCCAGCACCCGCTGCCTGGTCTGATGTCTCGGTGCCGGCTTTCCAGTCCGCTTTCCAGCCTGATGTGCCAGTGTTTACGACTCAGCCAGTTGTGCCAATGCCTGTGTCCGCTGCCCAGTTTGAGGTCCCAGTGCCTGCTGCTCAGCCCGAAATCCCAGTGTCCATGTTCCAGTCTGACGCTCCAGCGACTACTGACCAGTCCGATGTACCTGTTCCGCCTGTTGTGCCAGTACCTGTTGTTCTGCCTGATGTGCCCACTGTTCAGCCTGATGAGCCTGCTTTCCGGTTTGATGTGTCCATCCTCCAGCCTGATATCCTGGTACCTGTCTTCCAGCCTGATGTTGTGATGTTGGTATCCCAGCCTGAGGTTTCGGTGCCCGTGTCTCCGCCTGAAGTTTCGGTGCCCGTGTTTCAGCCTGGAGTGTCGGTGCCCGTGTCTCAGCTTGCTGAATCGGTGCCCGTTACCCGGTCCGCTGAACTGGTGCCCGTTACCCAGTCTGCTAAACCGAAGTCCGTCACTTGGCCTGTCAAGCCAGTATCCATTATCCGGCTTGCCGAACCAGTGCCCGGTGTCCAGCTCGCTGGGTCGGGGCCTGTTACCCAGTCCACTGGGCCGGGGTCCGTTACCCAGCTTGCTGAGCCGGTGCCTGTAATCTGGCCTGCCCTTACGGTGCTCGCTGTTTGGCCCAATGTTCCAGAGCCTGCTGTCCATCTCGATGACCCAGAGCCTGTTGCCCAGCTCGATGACCCGGAGCCTGCTGCCCAGCTCGATGACCCGGAGCCTGCTGCCCAGCTCGATGACCCGGAGCTTGCTGCCCAGCTCGATGACCCGGAGCTTGCTGCCCAGCTCGATGACCCGGAGCCTGCTGCCCAGCTCGATGACCCGGAGCCTGCTGCCCAGCTCGATGACCCGGAGCCTGCTGCCCAGCTCGATGACCCGGAGCCTGCTGCCCAGCTCGATGACCCGGAGCCTGCTGCCCAGCTCGATGACCCGGAGCTTGCTGCCCAGCTCGATGACCCGGAGCTTGCTGCCCAGCTCGATGACCCGGAGCTTGCTGCCCAGCTCGATGACCCGGAGCTTGCTGCCCAGCTCGATGACCCGGAGCTTGCTGCCCAGCTCGATGACCCGGAGCTTGCTGCCCAGCTCGATGACCCGGAGCTTGCTGCCCAGCTCGATGACCCGGAGCCTGCTGCCCAGCTCGGCTTGTTCCTGTCTGCTGCCCAGCTCGGCTTGTTCCTGTCTGCTGCCCAGCTCGGCTTGTTCCTGTCTGCTGCCCAGCTCGGCTTGTTCCTGTCTGCTGCCCAGCTCGGCTTGTTCCTGTCTGCTGCCCAGCTCGGCTTGTTCCTGTCTGCTGCCCAGCTCGGCTTGTTCCTGTCTGCTGCCCAGCTAGGCTTGTTCCTGTCTGCTGCCCAGCTCAAGTTGTTCCTGTCTGCTGCCCAGCTCAAGTTGTTCCTGTCTGCTGCCCAGCTCAAGTTGTTCCTGTCTGCTGCCCAGCTCAAGTTGTTCCTGTCTGCTGCCCAGCTCAAGTTGTTCCTGTCTGCTGCCCAGCTCAAGTTGTCCCTGTCTGCTGCCCAGCTCAAGTTGTCCCTGTCTGCTGCCCAGCTCAAGTTGTCCCTGTCTGCTGCCCAGCTCAAGTTGTTCCTGTCTGCTGCCCAGCTCAAGTTGTTCCTGTCTGCTGCCCAGCTCAAGTTGTTCCTGTCTGCTGCCCAGCTCAAGTTGTTCCTGTCTGCTGCCCAGCTCAAGTTGTTCCTGTCTGCTGCCCAGCTCAAGTTGTTCCTGTCTGCTGCCCAGCTCAAGTTGTTCCTGTCTGCTGCCCAGCTCAAGTTGTTCCTGTCTGCTGCCCAGCTCAAGTTGTTCCTGTCTGCTGCCCAGCTCAAGTTGTTCCTGTCTGCTGCCCAGCTCAAGTTGTTCCTGTCTGCTGCCCAGCTCAAGTTGTTCCTGTCTGCTGCCCAGCTCAAGTTGTTCCTGTCTGCTGCCCAGCTCAAGTTGTTCCTGTCTGCTGCCCAGCTCAAGTTGTTCCTGTCTGCTACCCAGCTCAAGTTGTTCCTGTCTGCTGCCCAGCTCAAGTTGTTCCTGTCTGCTGCCCAGCTCAAGTTGTTCCTGTCTGCTGCCCAGCTCAAGTTGTTCCTGTCTGCTGCCCAGCTCAAGTTGTTCCTGTCTGCTGCCCAGCACAAGTTGTTCCTGTCTGCTGCCCAGCTCAAGTTGTTCCTGTCTGCTGCCCAGCTCAAGTTGTTCCTGTCTGCTGCCCAGCTCAAGTTGTTCCTGTCTGCTGCCCAGCTCAAGTTGTTCCTGTCTGCTGCCCAGCTCAAGTTGTTCCTGTCTGCTGCCCAGCTCAAGTTGTTCCTGTCTGCTGCCCAGCTCAAGTTGTTCCTGTCTGCTGCCCAGCTCAAATTGTTCCTGTCTGCTGCCCAGCTCAAGTTGTTCCTGTCTGCTGCCCAGCTCAAGTTGTTCCTGTCTGCTGCCCAGCTCAAGTTGTTCCTGTCTGCTGCCCAGCTCAAGTTGTTCCTGTCTGCTGCCCAGCTCAAGTTGTTCCTGTCTGCTGCCCAGCTCAAGTTGTTCCTGTCTGCTGCCCAGCTCAAGTTGTTCCTGTCTGCTGCCCAGCTCAAGTTGTTCCTGTCTGCTGCCCAGCTCAAGTTGTTCCTGTCTGCTGCCCAGCTCAAGTTGTTCCTGTCTGCTGCCCAGCTCAAGTTGTTCCTGTCTGCTGCCCAGCTCAAGTTGTTCCTGTCTGCTGCCCAGCTCAAGTTGTTCCTGTCTGCTGCCCAGCTCAAGTTGTTCCTGTCTGCTGCCCAGCTCAAGTTGTTCCTGTCTGCTGCCCAGCTCAAGTTGTTCCTGTCTGCTGCCCAGCTCAAGTTGTTCCTGTCTGCTGCCCAGCTCAAGTTGTTCCTGTCTGCTGCCCAGCTCAAGTTGTTCCTGTCTGCTGCCCAGCTCAAGTTGTTCCTGTCTGCTGCCCAGCTCAAGTTGTTCCTGTCTGCTGCCCAGCTCAAGTTGTTCCTGTCTGCTGCCCAGCTCAAGTTGTTCCTGTCTGCTGCCCAGCTCAAGTTGTTCCTGTCTGCTGCCCAGCTCAAGTTGTTCCTGTCTGCTGCCCAGCTCAAGTTGTTCCTGTCCGCTGCCCAGCTCAATGACTCTGACATGCCAGCCGTCTGCCCGGATGTGCCTGATGACCAGCCTGAAATACCTTCTTCCACCATTCTGCCTGATGCCATAGACCATGGACAATTAAGACCAGTTGGAGCGTCCGGAGGCCGCTCCTTTAGGGAGGGGTACTGTCAGGAAAGGGTCCATTCGCTGGTAAGATATATCATTTGGCATGCAGTACTGGGGTCCACCAGCAGGTGTCTCCTGGCAGTGTTGAACTGTCAGGAGAATATTTCCCTGCTGGTGTCTTGTCATCTTCTGGCTGCAGTACTGATGTCCACCAGCGGATGGATCCTGGCAGTATGGAACAGACAACACTCCCTGCGCTCAGGTGTGACTTGAAGCCAATTAGTCAGCCCTATAAATACCCGGCGAGCCCTCACATGCTCGCCTTGGTATCTCTCTCCCTGCACTCTAACCTTGCTGCCCGTTACTTTGACCTTGAGCCTGCATCTGCCTTGTCCTGACCTGACCTGATCTGATCCCATCCCTATCCTGAGCCTATCCCCTCTGTTCCTGGTTACCTTGGATCCCTGCCCTGTATCCCATCCATCCACCCTCTTCCTGTCCTGCTGGTTTGATCTCCCTGTGTATGACCTTGGCCTGGCTTGTTTACGATTACGGTATCTCCATTTCCTTGTATATATTGTTGTTTGTAGTGGGTTTGTTGTATTGGTTTTGCACTGTTTATATTTCTTTTACTTGTCACTTATTTATTAAACACCATTATTTCACTTATATGTGTTTTGGGTTTCCTCTGTGCAGTCCACACAGTCTGGTCAATTAGATTTTCTGACACCTCTCCTCCCTTTTCCTCCTTTGTTATCACTTTTGGGTTTCAACCATTCGGGTTACACAACTGATGCAAAATGTTTAGTATCAGTTCCATGATTAACTGTTTTTCCATTGATTGTTCTGTGCCAATATAGGCATGATTAAATCTGTATACATATATATTCATGGTATACAGCCTGTCGGGTGGAACACTTACATTTGGGGTCAGTATTTCCAGCTGTTAACTTATTGGTTATGTCACAATATGCATGTATGATTTTTCTGTATGAATTGTAAGATGATTATAACATTTGTACCTTTGCACTCTTGCATATTTCTGATGACATGTATTTTATCATCGTAGACTTAAGCCACAGTTTTGGAAGTTTCAAGTCCTTTATTCCCTGAAGAAGATCTGCACTGTGTTTTTTCAAAACGTGTTGGACTCTCTGTCTGTTTGACAGTTTTGGGCTTCCCTCTCAGCTGTTTCCATATCTGCCCCCAGCACACGTGTTTGTTTTTATTATCTTTGAACATTGTCTACTTTCATGTATATTAATACATTTGTATTTTTTTACGATTACTGTTTGTGGTCCATTTAAAATCCCAACTTGAGGAACTTGTTTTTACTATACGTATTAGGGATGTGGTCCGCAAACAGTACAGTCAGCTAGCTGTGGCAAACTCTCTTTCTATCCCGATGACATGATCGGGAGGGCCAATCAAAGCGCCCATGTCCCGAGCTGTGATGATGCTTTGAAGGGACATACCGGTACATCCACTCAGAACGGTGAAGCTCCCACCTGGTCGTTTATGTGCAGTGGCCAGGCGGGAAGCAGTTAAAGTGGTTATAAAGCTCCTAAATGAAAAATTAACAAAGCATATCCTTCTATAGTGTTTACTTGACTCTAACTAAAGCACCTAGTGTTATTTCTGTCTCCTCTATCATGACTTTGCTATCAGCAGAAATCTCTTCTGACACTTATGCTGATACCGGACAATTGCAGGAGAAGGTCCTGTCCTGCCTCCAGCAAACAGCAGGTGAATGACAGCCTCAACTGTGTATGTTTCCCTGTGAGACTGGGTAGCAGGGGATGTGTCTTTTCCTACCACTCAGGTCTCATATTACATTCAACTCCCTGCTCTATGCTGTGCAGTGTGTGACATCAGATCCCAACCCCTGCCTTTTGAAGCTCAGAAATGCTGTGTATGAGGTGTGCTTTAGGAGGCTGTAGAGGAGAAAGGGCACAGATAATCAGGTACAACTTCTGTGGGAGGATTTGTTTCACCTCAAAAACCTAGAAGGTAGTCTTCTCAGGCAGGGTAAGTAAGGACTTTTCCCATACGCCCTACAGATGCTATGGCTATTTCTGTTTTCTATCTACCTATATCTTACTATCTATCGATCTATTATGTAATTACTGTACTGTTGGCTGTGACTAAAATGTGCCACACAATTTGATCATGACTGAAAATGTTAAAATATTTGCAACCAATTACATTTACATACCATTATCATTGCCATTTTCTTAATGGGAAAGGAAGCATTTGATCTTTGCCAGTTATTGTACCAAATCAGGTTTGTGCAATTTGCTGGCTGGAATCAGAAGACTGTTGAGTGACTGACTTTTCACAGCATTTGGAACTATCTACAGAATTACAAGCTTCACAATTGATTCCTGTTACCCAGTGCAGCTACCGATGATCCCAGCACACCAACATTTTGTAGTTATTACGGACCAGCATCATAGCCAACTCTAAAAACAACTCTGTACAGAACTACAATTGCAAAAAAAAAGCGCTAAGAAATTTTTCACAGCCAACAATCATTCAATCCAGCCTTGAAAGTTTGAATATGATTGATGATACAGGAAATAAAGAGGGAGGAAGTTTAGACAGCACAGGCTTCCGAAACGGCATTCACATTTACTTATTGTTTGTGATTTCCAGGGACTGTCACATTTCAGTCCTTCATAGAAGCAGAACAGCAGGAATAGTAGCTGTCGCAACCACTACTCTGCCACTAGCTCTATGGTTGTTCAGCTGTGATTCAGAGAAGAATCCCCTTCAAGAACCCAATGATAGCATGATCATGGTGTGCTCATATAACTATAATCACTTCAATGAATCTCCTGCTTGTTTTTGGGTGACAGGTTTAGCATGGTTTTGAACCACAGTCACTGCAGAATCGCACTTGGCGTGTCATTACGAATAATGGCACCCAAACATGCGTTGCTTGTTCTGCCATGAATCACCTTATGTGAACGGGGCCTAAATGTGGTCAGGGAGTTGCCAGGAAGGTCTAAAGAATGCACAAAGTATTTAAATAAAGTTTCCTGGGCGTGTGTGGCCCAACCAAAGTTAAAAAATCATTAATGTATGTCAAGGCCAGATTTACCTTGCTCTCCCCTTTAGGACGTCTCAGCATTTTTTTTAAATTTTGTTCCTGTACTGAAAATTCTATTTACTTACTCCCAGGGACATCATTAAGGCTTATAAATTTCTTGCAGGGACAACTGCTTGGAAGTAGTCTTTCTTCAAAAGTAGGCATGCCCCCCATAAACTTCATAACCCCATTTTCTACACACAGGATAGCGCCGAAAAATTATCCTGCAGTCCCATAAAATAGCGCCCAATTAAGGCCAATTAAGACTTCAAATCTCAGAAACTGAACGCTAATGCAAATGGAAAGCCGCGCTATTGCGGGCAAAAATGCCTGTCAGATCACATATGCGGGAATAGTAGAAGTCAATGGGGCTCAAACCTGCAAAATCCAAAGTTCACACTGAAGGCTTATATGCAAGTTCTTTGCCATAAAAAGTATATGGGGACCTGGATCCTGCCCCAGGGGACATGTATCAATTAAAAAAAATGTTTTTAAAACGGCCGTTTTTTCAGGAGCAGTGAATTTAATAATGCTTAAAGTGAAACAAAAATATCGTGTCTGGGGGTCTATAGTAGGCCTGTAAAGTAGCGCACCTTTCCCGTGTTTATTACCGCAGCAAAATGACATTTCTAAAGGAAAACATTTCATCCAAAATTACTTGCGGCTGTAATGAAGTGCCGGTTCCCAGCAATAAAGAGTTAAAATCAAAGAAAAATACAGCGTAGGCTTCCCCCCACGGTCCATACCAGGCCCTTCGAGTCTGGTATGGATATTAAGGGGAACTCCACGCCAAATTAAAAAAATAAAATGGCGTAGGGGTCCCCCCCAAAATCCATACCAGACCCTTAAGGTCTAGTATGGATAGTAAGGGTAACCCTGCGCCAAAATCTGAAAAAAAAATGGCGTGGGGGTCCCCCCAAAATCCATACCAGACTCTTATCCGAGCACGTAACCTGGCAGGCCGCAGGAAAAGAGGGGGGGCGAGGAAAAGAGGAGGGGCCCCCCTCCTGAACTGTACCAGGCCACATTCCCTCAACATGGGGAGGGTGCTTTGGGGTCCCCCCAAAAACACCTTGTCCCCATGTTGATGGGGACAAGGGCCTCATCCCCACAACCCTTGCCCTGTGGTTGTGGGGGTATGTGGAATCTGGAAGCCCCCTTTAATAAGTGAGCCCCCAGATCCCGCCCCCCATGTGACTGGGTATTGGGTACATTGTACCCCTACACATTCACTAAAAAAAGCAGTAAAATGTGACAAAAGTCAATAGCCGTTTTTTGACAATTCCTTTATTAAAAATGTCTTCTTCTTTCCCTGCTTCTTGCTCCGGTCTTCTCCATCTTCCTCCAGCTTCTTCTTCCCCCGGGCCCATCCTCCGGTCTTTCTCCTCAGCTTCTGCTGCTCCTGCTGAACATTAAAAAAAAATGATAATTATATTTAAAAAAACGCGCTATAACCAAAATAAATGAGAAATATTAAGGATATTCTTAGGTGAAAAAAAATATATGCGAGAAAGTAAAAACTAAACACAAAATGCAGCTGCTAGAAGTGGGATACACACGAAAATAGATGGAATAATTAGTAGTAGCGCTAAACCTAAATATACTAATTAGTGACAGTGACACCAGTGCTTCAAAAGTACACAATATTGATACATAAAATATATGGGTTATGAAAAATATAAGTCCATCAATATATGAACAAATAGTGCTCAAAATCGCTAGCCAAATGTGGATAAACTTCAATTGATTGAATGAATCCTCCACCACAACCACAGTGATGACACCACATAGAATGCTCGCTTACCGAAAGGCAAGCTCTATAAGCCTGCGACCTGTTACCCGGCCAGGGCCTTTATCCAAGAGGCAATCAAAAGGGCGATATCCAGGCAAACCCCACAGAGGTGGTCAGCATGCGGCACAGAACTCGCCAATCTCGCCAATCACGGATCGAACAGGTAGGCAGATTAGATACCATTCAGATGTTCCCCAGAATAAAAAGGTTCACCATAGCGTAATACTGATAGTCAACATTTATTAATAAAAAGAATAACACTTACAAATATCAGGGAATATAAAAGCAAAACAGCCGGCCGGCTAATGCAGACACCCATCCCACGAATGGCACACGCGAGACGTCAGCACGTCAGCTCCTCCCGGCCCGCGTTTTGTCATACGATGACGATGTTGTCGATGACGAACCATCTACGAAGCGTGGATGATGTTACTCCGAGACCACGCCCCTTGTGACTTTACCGCATGGGGCATGATGGGTCAGTAATGTCACACGGGGCGGGGTTTCCTGATGACCTCATCTGATGGCCACGCCCCATAGTTATATATGAAATGTGCACTATGGAAGCGGACAGATCGGCTGGCTGCAGCATTGGAGGAGGTTCGTTTTCATAGCAGGTCGGTGACGGGAGCAGCGGAGGAGAAAGACCGGAGCCGGAGGAAGATGGAGAAAACCAAAGGAGGACCGGAAGAAGGAATGGGGGGAAGAAGAAGCTGGAGGAAGACCAGAGGAAGAGGCAGGGAAAGAAGAAGATATTTTAAATAAAGGAATTGTCAAAAACCGGCTATTGTCTTTTGTCACATTTCACTGCTTTTTTTGGTGAATGTGTAAGGGTACAATGTACCCGATACCCATACACATGGGGGGGCTGGGATCTGGGGGCCCTCTTGTTAAAGGGGGCTTCCAGATTCCGATAAGCCCCCACCCGCAGACCCCCAAAACCACCGGGCAAGGGTTTTGGGGATGAGGCCCTCGTCCCAATCAACATGGGGACAAGGTGCTTTGGGGGGGCTACTCCAACGCTCTCTCGTCCCCCCCCTCTTTTCCTGCGGCCTGCCAGGTTGGGTGCTCGGATAAGGGTCTGGTATGGATTTTGGGGGGACCCGACACCATTTTTTCTCAAAATTTTGGCGCAGGGTTCCCATTAATACCCATACCAGACTTGAAGGGCCTGGTATGGATTTTGGGGGTAACCCCACGCAATTTTTTTTATTTTGATGCGGGGTTCCCCTTAATATTCATACCAGACCCAAAGGGTCTGGTAATGGACTGGGGGGGAACCCCATGCCATTTTTGTTAAATTTTGGCATGGGGGGTCCCCTCCGAATCCATACTAGACCCGAAGGGCCTGGTATAGACCTGGGGGACCCCATGCAGTTTTTTTGCAATTTTATTTTGGCTGACATTTTTTTTAACTTTCAGTGGGGAAGCCGCTGACAGATGAAGATTCATTGGTTGTTAAGGACGCGGCAGCTGGCTTCCCGGCCCCCAGGTTAGCAACCAGCTATATACAGTGTTAAAATAATAACCACAAAACACATCAAATATCACATCACAAACACAACAGTAGCGTTTCTGGTGTGGTTCCATTGAAATCTATTACACGCAAATTGCGTGAAAAAATTACCCGACCATTTCCAAAAACGCACTGGCCGCAAAACACAAAGATGTGAACTAGTACCATAGGAAACCATGTTAAATGGACCGTAGAGTGTTTCTGAAAACTGCAAAACGCACTAAAAAAATGCATAGATGTGAACCTAGGGTCAGGGCCAGTTCACATTGGACTGAGAGGCTCTTTACAGGCGCTATTTTTAGCGCTATAGCGCCTGTAAAATGCCTCCAGTGTGAAAGCAGCCTAAGATATAAAAGATCTTACACTTCCCCAAAACCACCACCCCCAAAACGAATTAAAAAGAAAGAAAAGAGAAAAAAAATACAACAACAAACAAGCTCAATAATGTACTTTTGTGAATAAGTGAACAAATAAAGTAGTATAGTGCACATATACATACATTGGTGACCATGTTCTGCTGGAAGCTGCATTTCTATGTACATGATTAAGCCATGAAATCAAAGAGTAGAAGGTCAGCACATGCCCCCAAACCATGTTTGCATGGTCAGACAGGAACAATACACACACAACATTGACAGCATGACCACATAAACCCACTTTTGATTGAAAGAATGCACAAGAATTTCAGCAAACAGCCCTAGTTGGGCGTTTGTCAATAGGCATAATATCATTCCTTCCCCCACAAAAATCACAGCAAAAAACCTGACCTTCTCAGGCCAAACGAACCCCCCTACTACAGGCCTTTGTATAAGGTAGGTTGTACATGCCCACCAGTATCTTTCAATCTGTCTCTTCGTGTATGTCTAAAGTGATTGCACCTGATGAACAGGAACACATAATACTATTTGCAACTGTGTTAGCCCTTGGCTATGCGTATCAAATCTCCATCTACAGGCCAAAGATCAAAGTCCATTTGCATGCACATAAACAAAGCAACAGTTTTCTAAGCATATGTACCTGTGCAGTGTAAACCCTGCAATTTTAAATGTCCAAGTCCCTGGGCATGATCAGTGCTAACAAACATTAACATCAGTCCCTGGCTGCAATGAGCTTTCAATCTAAAGTCCAAAA
Organism: Lithobates clamitans; assembly: GCA_037952925.1. NCBI lineage: Eukaryota > Metazoa > Chordata > Amphibia > Anura > Ranidae > Lithobates > Lithobates clamitans. The sequence goes on along the minus strand of JBBGZY010000265.1, from coordinate 1,881,809 downwards.
CTAACTTTCTTACATTAGAGATTATTTCGACAGGAGACAAATAGAATGCCAGCATGTCTTTGGATTGTAGTGAGAAACCCACATAGGGAGAACATATAAACTTTGACACAAGCATTAGCATGTTGGGGAATTGAACCAGCAACCCCAGTGCTGCTAGACAGAATTGCTACCCATTTGGCCAGCAGGCAGCCTCACACATGTTCTCTGCCTCTACGTGGTGTGAACCAGCCCTAAGTCCATAGCCATGCTCAGTGTCACAAGCAATATACAATATATTGGCCTAAGTATTGGGATGCCTGCCTTTAAACACACATGAACTGTAATGGCATCCCAGTCTTAGTCCATAGGGTTCAAAATTCATTTGGCCCACCATTTGCAGCTATAACAACTTCAACTCTTCTGTGAAGGCTGTCCACAAGGTTTAGGAGTGTGTCTATGGGAATGTTTGACCATTCTTTCAAGTGCATTTGTGAGGTCAGGCACTGATGTTGGACGAGAAGGCCATATTTGTAGAGATGTACAAAATATATATTTTTGTTTTGCCCTGAAATATGCTTTAACTACACCCCCCCCCCCCCCCCCCCCCCCGTGACCTGGAAATACTTCCTGGAATTTATGGTTAATGCAAATCTTGGAACAAATAAAATCCTTACTTGCATACTTAGTTGCATTTATTTCTGGCTCTATGACTTTATCTTGTTACTGCTATTTGTTATCTTATTACTGTTTTACAGTGATATATTGGATTGTAGCATTATGCTGTGCTCAAGATATTATCTCGCTCAGAAATAGTGATTCAAACAGCACTGTCTCCTCAGTAATGATTATAAAAAAATACCTGAACATAGGCAGAAGATTTTAGTATTTTAAATGTCAAGCAATCAATGAGTTAAACTTTGACGAAATGTCCTAATAGGAAGGTGCCCATCCTTCCTCCCACATGCTACTCTCCCCTCATCTGGTGTTAGCTTCATCAGACCTAATGTTGCTATTAATTGATGATAGCATTTTTTTTAAAACAGTGAGCAATATTATGATGATAAATTATTTATGTGCAAGACATTATTACTAGGACCAGATGAAAACAACAAGCTCTGCTCGCTTGCAGGATGTAAGCTCATTCTGGAAAAATAACAAGATTTTTTCTTTAAAATTAATTCAGATATAAGCAAAAGGAAAGCCATTAAATGTTGAAATCAGACGATTGTCAAATTAACCTGATTGTCTAAAGACACAGATGAAATGTCTGTAGCTTTGTGACAAATCATCTGATCTAATATATTATTTAATGATATAAAATGCATTTCATAATTTCACTCCCATACTACTGAATGTTTACAGTTACAGGATCCCAAAACCACTATTTAAATAATGAATATTCTGTTCCGTTAATGACGAATGGTTTGTGAAAAGGAGGGTGTGATAACTACTTCCATCCTATTTAATTCCAAGATGGAGCTGATGACTAATCCTCAGACTGGATGAAAACAAAATCAGATTTTCTTTGCCAGGGTCCATTCAAATTGGTCCTGCAAGTGGTGATAAAACTAAGCAAAGTTGGTTGACTAATCCTCAGACTGGATAAAAAACAAAATCAGATTTTCTTGGCCAGGGTCCATTCAAATTGGTCCTGCAAGTGGTGATAAAACTAAGCAAAGTTGGTTTGCAGTAGGTTTGGTTAATGCTGGAAAAAGTTTTCTAATCCCAAACATAGCCCTAAAGCCCAGTGAAGTCTATGGAAGCCCAATCTTGTTATTTTCTGGCTTCTATTAAAATAGAATTCCAGTTAATTCCCAACTATAGCTAAACCTGTTCCCACCCCCATTCTAAGCCTATTCTAACTACCCTGTAAAGGAAAGATGTCTATGCCTACCTATTCTGAGGGTGCTGGGCCAGTCACATGATCTCTCCAGGGGCCAGCTTCAGTGAAGAGGAGAGATTGCCGACAATGGCTTCAAAGCCTATACAGTGATGTCACCCATAGGCTTACTATGAGGCAACCGTTTTCAGCTGTCTCTCCTTTACAATGAGGCCGGTGCTGGGACCTGATTATGTGACTGGAGCACCCTCAGAATGGGTAAGCTTAGACATCTTTCCCTTACCAGGTATTTAGAATAGGCTTAGAATGGGGGTGAGAGCAGGTTAGGTATAGTTAAGATGTGACTGGAATGTTACTTTAAGGCTAGTTTGCAAGCTTTTGTTAAAACAGGACATGGGCAGCTGGGCACTACCATGGAGGATATTGTACCAATTCAAAATGTTTTTTAATAAATACTATTCAGTGGGCAAAGGGTTTTTTAATGCTGCTTTAATGGAAATGATGAAAAAACACAAATTCTTTAACCACTTGACAACTGGGCACTTAAACCCCCTTCCTAACCAGACCAATTTTCAGCTTTTGGTGCTCTCACATTTTGAATGACAATTACTCAGTCATGCAACACTGTATCTATATGAAATTTTTGCCCTTTTTTTCACACAAATGGAGCTTTCTTTTGGTGGTATTTAATCACCGCTGGGTTCTTTATTTTTTGCGCCATAAAAGAAAAAAGCCTGAAAAATCTGTAAAAAAATACATTTTTCTTCATTTCTGTTATAATATTTTGCAAATTAGTAATTTTTCTTCATATATTTTGGCCAAAATTTATACCGCTACATATCTTTGGTAAAATTAACCCAAATCGGTGGATATTATTTGGTCTTTGTGAAAGTTATAGAGTCCAAAAGCTATGGTGCGAATATCTGAAAATTGATCACACCTGAATTACTGACGGCCTATCTAACTTCTTGAGACCCTAACATTCCAGAAAAGTACAAATACCCCCCAAATGACCCCTTTTTGGAAAGAAGACATTCCAAGGTATTTAGAAAGATGCATGGTGAGTTTTTTGAAGTTGTCATTTTTTCCCACAATTCTTTGCAATATCAAGGTTTTTTTTTTACTTTTTTTTTTCCCACAAAATTGTCATATTAGCAGGTTATTTCTCACACACCACATATGCATACCACAAATTACACCCCAAAACACATTCTGCTATTACTCCTGAGTATGGCGATACCACATGTGTGAGACTTTTACACAGCGTGGCCACATACAGAGGCCCAACATGCAGGGGAGCACCTTCAAGCGTTCTGGAGCACCCAGGCCAATTCTGACATTTCTCTCCTACATGTAAAAATCATCATTTATTAGCTAAAAAATTACATAGAACCCCAAAACATTATATATGTATTTTTAGCAAAGACCCTAGAGAATACAATGCCAGTCATTGCAACTTTTATCTCGCACGGTATTTGTGCAGCAATTTTTTTAACGCGTTTTTTTTGGAAAAAAAACTGTTTTGTGCTTTACAAAAACCAAAACAGTAAAGTTAGCCTAATGTTTTTGCATAATGTGAAAGATGAAGTTACGCCGAGGAAATAGATACCCAACATGTCACCTTTCAAAATTGCACGCGCTTGTGGAATGGCGCCAAACTTTGCTACTCAAAAATCCCCATAGGCGACGTTTTAAAATTTTTTACTGGTTACATGTTTTGAGTTACAGAGGAGGTCTAGGGCCAAAATTATTACTCTCGCTCTACCGATCGCAGCGATACCTCACATGTGTGGTTTGAACATCGTTTTCATATGTGGGCGGGACTTACGTATGCGTTCGCTTCTGCATGCGAGCACACAGGGACAGGGGCGCTTTAAAATTTTTATTTTTTTTTTATTGTTTATTTTACTTTATTTATTTTAGTTTGATGCTTTTTTCCAAAAAAAAAAAATTTTTGACCACTTTTATTCCTATTACAAGGAATATAAACATCCTTGTAATAGGAATATGGCATGACAGGTCCTCTTTACAGTGAGATATGGGGTCAATAAGACCCCACATCTCACCTCTAGGCTGGGAAGCCTGAAATAAAAAAAAAAAACGATCCTGGCTTCGATCGTAGCGGTTAGTCGGTAGAAGCGCGGGAGGGGGGGTCATCCCCTCTCGCCTCCCGTAAGAACGATCAAGCAGTGGAACAGCTGCTATGATCATTCTCATGGTGTAGGGAATCGCTGGCTGAAAAAGCTGATATCTGAATGATGCCTGTAGCTGCAACCATCATTCAGATATCTCCGCACAAAGTCAAAGACGTTGTATGACGGCCGGCGGGTGGGAAGTGGTTAAAACGCTTTTTTTTTTTTTAACACAAAGTTGTCCATTTATACAATATTTCTAACACATAACATGTACATACCAAAGATGACACCCCAAAATAGATTCTCCTGCTCCTCCTGAGTACGGCGATACCACATGTGTGAGACTTCCACAGCCTGGCAACATACAGAGGGCGAGTACAGCTGTGCATGGCTCAGCATGGCAGGGTATGGCGGGGTATTGCGGAGTATGGCGGAGTATGGTGGAGTATGGCGGGGTATGGCAGAGTATGGCGGGGTATTGCAGAGTATGGCGGGGTATTGCAGAGTATGGCGGGGTATGGCGGGGTATTGCGGAGTATGGCGGGGTATGGCAGAGTATGGCGGGGGCATTGCAGAGTTTTGCACAGCATTGCAGAGTATTGTGGGGGCATTGCAGAGTATTGTGGGGGTATTGCAGAGTATTGTGGGGGTATTGCAGAGTATTGTGGGGGTATTGCACAGCATTGCAGAGTATTGCACAGCATTGCAGAGTATTGTGGGGGTATTGCACAGCATTTCAGAGTATTGTAGGGGTATTGCAGAGTATTGCACAGCATTGCAGAGTATTGTGGGGGTATTGCAGAGTATTGCACAGCATTGCAGAGTATTGTAGAGTCTTGCACAGCATTGCAGAGTATTGTGGGGGCATTGCAGAGTATTGCACAGCATTGCAGAGTATTGTGGGGGTATTGCAGAGTCTTGCACAGCATTGCAGAGTATTGTGGGGGTATTGCAGAGTATTGCACAGCATTTCAGAGTATTGTGGGGGTATTGCAGAGTATTGCACAGCATTGCAGAGTATTGCACAGCATTTCAGAGTATTGTGGGGGTATTGCAGAGTATTGCACAGCATTACATAGTAGTGGGGATGGCTGAGCATGGATGGATGGATACCTGGATGTCACTGGTTAGCGCTGTGGGCACTACACATACAGCCCACAGCGCTGCATACATCCATCCATCTCCCTCCCCGCTCACAGTGTATCCAAAGGGTACACGGGAGGGGAAGAGAGGAACCGGCGTCATCAGATGACGCCGGTCTGTTTACATGTGATCGCGCCGTCATTTGACAGCGCGATCACATGGTAAACGGCCGCGATCAGTGGCCATTTACCGGGATCCGTGATGCGCCGTGTCCTCTGGACCCGGCGGTCACGGATGTGTTCGGGTGCGCGCCCCAGGGGGCGCGCGAGAGGGGAATTCTGGGAGGACGTCATAGTACGCCCTCCCAGAGTTATCCAACCGCCCTGCAGCCGTCATTCGGCTATGGGCCGGTTGGTAAGTGGTTAAATAACATGCTCAGTGGATACCTTTCACTTAAAGTTTCACATGCAAATTTTGTGTTTACAAACAACATCTGGCAATTTGGCATTTAGTACCCAGATAGAAAGCAATTGTGCCGCAAGTTTGAAAATGACTTGATATGCTATTGCTAGACTTGCCAGGCTTTACAAGTTTGTTAAACAATTGCAGCAAGTCCTCATTGTTATGGTTCAGTTATGTTGTGCAATAGTCATCCCACCACAGGGGTCACTGTGGCTGAATTTGCATGCTATAGACTTGCAGAGCTCATGCTGTAGACTCGCCACTACAACTTTGCTCTTATTAGAGACTTGCCATGCAAATTTGCTACACATTGGAAAAGTGTCAACTAGAACTTGTGCTTCATGTACTCTGCAAGTGTACAACTTGCCAGTGAAAAAGTGCAGCAAGTTAACAGACTCAAATTCAAATTCAACACTGCCACAAATTTGTGGCACGTTATCATCGCTATCTGGGTAGTGGTAGCAGTTCCCTGCTGACTTCTGTTTGTCAAGATACCAGAAAATATGTTATTTAGAAGAGGTATCAATACCACTATCACTAAATAAGAGACCCCTGCCAGTTTCTTTTTGTAAAACAAAGGGACCTTGTATCCTGGGTGACATCATTGACCAAATATGATGTCACCTAGCATCACTTCGATGGTCATGAGAGGGGGAGGTGCTGCATATTAACATGTTATATGCTACACCCTAAATACTGGTGTAACATGTAACGTGTTACAAAAAGTGAACTTATCCTTTAAAAGATCAGTTACTTTCTTCATGCATTGTATTTTTAACCCTAAGAAAAGGGGGACCGGTGAAGCCCCTGAAACGCGTTGTATTCTTTGCTGATATTATTGTGACTTCTAAAGTTAACTGGACTTTAACTACACTCTGGTGCTCCGTTCATTCATACTGGACATCATACTGGAAGCCATTAGTCCCCAGTGAGCGGCTCCTGTTTAAAAAATCCTATTATTTATATCATTAGGTTTCAAAAGGTCTATGTATAACCACAACGTTTTTCAGTTTTAGGGTGGGGAAAAGTACAAATCCAATTAGGTGATTAGGCTGTCTGGTAGTAATTCCCTGTGACTTTTTGTCCTGCAAGAGTCAGATAACATTTCCACTGAGTAAAATTAATTCTCATCTTAGATGGTTTTCAGAATTGTATAATTTACCCTCACCTCTAAAATTTAGGATTCTCCTTAGACAGATTTTTTGTCTGGGTAACATTGGCCATCAGAACAAAGAGACGGGTGAATCTTCTGAGCAGTGAAACAGACAAGAAAAATAACTGACAGAGTGTATAACCTTATCCACAGTATTGAAACTAAAACTTTACATACACTTTAGGTCATACGTCGGCAGCAGTGAGGGGTTTTACACACACTTATAGCTTCCAATGACCCAAGGTAGTGCAACCTCCAGTCTCTGCTGTCCCACCTGCAGGCCTGGGACCCCCATAGCAGGTGTTGCTGTGTATAAGGGAAAGATCTCCTCTAGCTAGAATGTGCATTATGTTATGTTTAGCTGTTGCTATAGCTGGGGAAGAAACTAATGGAGCATTCTATTTGCTTCAGTAGAAAGTAGATGAGACATCAAGGGTCCAATAAACCGCTGATGTCTCACTGAGGAGAAGCTGTCATAGCAAATGCTATCGAATTGGAGATTTTGGTCCCCTACAATATGTGATGAAAATAAAGTTAAAGGGGTTGTAAACCCTTGTGTTTTTTCACCTTATTGCATCCTATGCATTAAGGTGAAAAAACACCTGTCAGTCACCGGAGCCCCATCCCTCCCATTTTACTTACCTGAGCGGCCCCTTCATCTCCTCGGCGGGGATGCTCTGTCCCTCTCTCCACGGGGTCCCGGCTCTTGATTGGATAGATTGATAGCAGCGCAGCCATTGGTTCCCGCTGCTGTCAATCAAATCCAATGACGCGGGCGCTGGGGGGCAGGGTCAAGCCCGGCATTCATGTCTGTGGACGCAAATTCCGGACTCGGGAGCACGCCTGCAAGGTAACCCCCTTGGGAAAGCGCTTCTCCTAGGGAGTTATCTGATGCGGGGAAGAGCCGCAAGAGCCAGCGGAGGACCCCAGATGATGTTCGGGGCTTCTATGTTTGTAAACAAACAATCTATGATTGTAAACAAACAATCTGGGGCACCTATGTAGCATGAAATTGTCAATTGTGCTACACATTTTACATTGAGTGAGAGCAATCATTCTAGGACCAATATTCACTGGTAACTCAAAACGCATGACCTGTTGGGGCTTTTAAAGTGCTGTTATGGAAAACTGTGAGTACCAAATTTGCACAGTTTTAAGGATTGACATACCTGGTATCTATTTACTTGGTGCAACCTCGTCTTTTTTGTTTTACCAAAACATTGGGTAATATATTGTGCTTACAAGGGGTAATAAGGGGAGTAAAGATGGGCGAAAAGTTAGAGGGGTTTTTAAACTAGGCGACGGGGGGGGCCCAGAGGTAGAGATAGTCAGCGCGGAACATATTCCAGAGGGTAGTATTGGGGGCATCAGTGGTAGGTTGACTAAAGCACATAAACCCAAAGTAAGTATAGTAGCAAGTCCTAGTTGCAATCTCAGAACACCCAATAAGAGGAAAGTATGCAACCGGTCTAAACTACGTGGCATGTTCACCAATGCCAGCAGCCTGGCTGACAAGATGGGTGAACTAGAGATACTGTTGTATAAGGCGGATTTGGATTTTGTGGGAATTTCAGAGACCTGGTTCAACAGCTCTTATGATTGGCTGGCAACCATTCAAGGGTATACCCTTTATTGCAGGGATAGAGAGGATAAAACAGGGGGAGGGGTATGCCTATATATCAAGAATAATGTACAAGTGAATGTGAGAGATGACATCACTAAGGGAGCTAGGGAGGAGGTGGAATTCTTATAGGTAGAGCTCCAAAGGGATGAAGCTAAGGGGAAAATATTACTGGGAGTATGCTATAGGCCCCCTCACCCGAGGGAGGAGGGGGAGACGGATCTCCTATCACAAGTTGGATTAGCAGCAAGGATGGGAAGTGTTATCATAATGGGGGATTGTAATTATCCAGGCATAGACTGGGCGAAGGGAACCACGCATTCGTCTAAGGCTCACCAGTTCCTAAACGCCTTTCAGGACAATTTCATGGTTCAGATGGTAGACGCACCAACTAGAAATAATGCGTTACTGGATCTACAGATTACCAACAATACAGAACTGATCACGGATGTGGAAATACGGGGCAATTTAGGAAACAGCGATCACAGGTCAATTGGCTTCAGTATAAATCACACAAATAGGAAACATAAGGGGAATACAAAAACACTGAATTTCAAAAGAGCCAACTTCCCTAAACTACGAACCTTGTTAGAAGGCATGAATTGGGATAAAATCTTAGGAACAAAGAACACAGAGGAGAGATGGGCTTGCTTTAAAAGCATATTAAATAAGGGCATTAGCCAATGCATCCCATTGGGTAGTAAATTTAAAAGAGCGAACAAAAGTCCTTGATGGCTTTACTTCAATGTAAAAATGCATATAAAAGCAAAGGAGAAGGCCTTCAAAAAATACAAGGCTGAGGGATCATCAGCATTTAGAATTTACAAAGAATGCAACAAGATATGTAAAGGTACAATTAGGGCAGCTAAGATAGAACACGAAAGGCACATAGCGGAGGAGAGCAAAAAAAATCCCAAGAAATTCTTTAAGTATGTAAACAGTAAAAAAGGGAGGACAGACCATATTGGCCCCATAAAGAATGAGGAAGGACATCTGGTTACAAAGGATGGGGAGATGGCGAAGGTATTGAATTTCTTCTTCTCCTCTGTCTTCACGAGGGAATCGGGGGGCTTCAGTAAATCTGCAGTGTTTATCCTTATGACACATCACAGGAAGCACCTCCATGGTTAACAGAGGACAGAAATAAAATTAGACTTGGGAAACTTAAAATTAAAGAATCACCAGATGGCTTGTATCCGAGGGTACTTAGGGAACTCAGTCAAGTAATTGCCAGACCATTGTTCCTAATTTTTACTGACAGTCTACTGTCTGGAATGGTACCAGGTTATTTGAGAAAAGCCAATATAGCACAAATATTTAAAAAGGGCCCAAAATACATCCCTGGGAATTACAGATCTAGCCTAACATCAATAGTATGCAAGCTCTTGGAGGGTAAGGGACTATATACAAGATTTTAATAATGAGAACGGTATCATTAGCAGTAATTAGCATGGATTCAGGAAGAATCGTTCTTGCCAAACCAATATATTAACCTTCTATGAGGAGGTGAGTTGCCATTTAGATAAAGGAAGGCCGTAGATGTGGTGTATCTGCATTTTGCAAAAGCATTTGACACAGTTCCCCATAAATGTTTACCGTAAAAAATAAGGTCCGTTGGGATGGACCATCGGGCGAGTACATGGATTGAAACCTGACTACAAGGGTGAGTTCAGAGGGTGCTGGGACCAATCCTCTTTATTTTAATCATAAACGACCTGGAGGATGGGGTAAACAGTTCAATCCCTGTATTTGTGGATGATACTAAGCTAAGCAGGGCAATAACTTCTCGGCAGGATGTGGAAACCTTGAAAAAATATCTGAACAAATTAATGGGGTTTGCAACTACATGGCAAATGAGGTTTAATGTAGAAAAATGTAAAATAATGCATTTATGTACATAAATGTACATAAATTAACTGGGTACTAACATCTATAGGTAAAGTTGATCCAGGGAACATCCGATTGCCTCTTGGGGGATCAGGAAGGAATTTTTTCCCCTGCTGTAGCAAATTGGAGCGTGCTCTGCTGGGGTTTTTTGCCTTCCTCTGGATCAACTGTGGGTATAGTATTGGGTATATTGGATTGTACGATTTTTTTTATTTTTAAAAAAATTTTTTTATGGTTGAACTGGATGGACTTGTGTCTTTTTTCAACCTGACTAACTATGTAACTATTTAACTACATTTGGGTGCCAAAAATATGAATGCAATCTATACACTGGGGGAGAACCTCCGAGGGAATCTGGGATGGAAAAGGACCTGGGGGTCCTAGTAGATGATAGGCGCAGCAATGGCATGCAATGCCAAGCTGCTGCTAACAAATCAAACAGAATATTGGCATGCATTAAAAAGGGGATCAACTGCAGAGATAAAACGATAATTCTACCGCTCTACAAGACTCTGGTCCGGCCTAGAGTATGCTGTCCAGTTCTGGGCACCAGTCCTCAGGAAGGATGGTACTGGAAATGGAGCGAGTACAAAAAAGGGCAACAAAGCTAATAAAGGGTCTGGAGGGTATTAGTTATGAGGAAAGGTTGCGAGCACTGAACTTATTTTTTCTGGAGAAGAGACGTTTGAGAGCGGATATGATTTCAATTTATAAATACCATACTGGTGACCCCACAATAGGAATAAAACTTTTTCGTGGAAGGGAGTTTAACAAGACACGTGGCCACTCATTAAAATTAGAAGAAAAGAGGTTTAACCTTAAACTACGTAGAGGGTTCTTTACTGTAATGCCCCGTACACACGGTCAGATTTTCCGATGGAAAATGTCTGATCGGAGCGTGTTGTCGGAAATTCTGACCGTGTGTGGGCTCCATCGGATTTTCCGACACACAAAGTTTGAGAGCAGGATATAAAATTTTCCGACAACAAAATCCGTTGTCGGAAATTCCGATCGTGTGTACACAAATCCGACGGACAAAGTGCCACGCATGCTCAGAATAAATAAAGAGATGAAAGCTATTGGCCACTGCCCCGTTTATAGTCCCGACATACGTGTTTTACGCCTCTGCGTTTAGAACGATCGCATTTTCCGACAACTTTGTGTGACCGTGTGTATGCAAGACAAGTTTGAGCCAACATCCGTCTGAAAAAATCCTAGGATTTTGTTGTCGGAATGTCCGAACAAAGTCCGACCGTGTGTACGGGGCATAAGAGCAGCAAGGATGTGAAATTCCCTTCCACAGGCTGTGGTCTCAGCGAGGAGCATCGATAGTTTAAAAAAACTATTAGATAAGCACCTGAACGACCGCAACATACAGGGATATACAATGTAATACTGACATATAATCACACACATAGGTTGAACTTGATGGACTTGTGTCTTTTTTTAACCTCACCTACTATGTAACTACTATGTAACTATGTAATCTTTATGTTTTTTATTGTGCAAATTTGTGCTTTAAAAACTATTGCAAAAATGTTGTTTGACATAAACTTTAAACTACCAAAATTTTATTCTCCGGGATTTCTGCTTTTTTTTAAACATGCGCACAAAAAACACAAAAATTGCCTTGGCAGGGAAAGGTCTATGGTAGGCAGCAACAGAATAATAATAATACACCAGAATACCCTGCACTCACGCTTGAAGATTTGGCCTTTCCATTGAGTGTCATTCAAAATGAATTTGTCAGTCCTACATATGAGATGTGAGCATGTCAAATATTTATTTAGGAAATTTGTTTTGTGGTTTGGTAAACAATGACTTAATTTCCCAAAGAAGAGGGAGTTTTCTTTTTCTCCTGCCGGAAGAAGAGCCTTTAGAAGAGTTTTAAATATGAAAGACAGAAGCACATTGGTACTCCAGATTCTGTCTCCTCCAGTCTTAGTGAATTCCACTCATGGATCATAAATCCACCGATTTTACCCTTAGGCACAGTGCAAATAAACAGTTCTAGCATCTACAATGGAGCACATGAATTGAAGAATAGTTTCTTTAAACAGAGCCTTCTTACACAAGCGTTTGGCGTCCATCAACATCATGAAATCACCCAAGGCCTAACCGGCTGTAGCATGTGAAAGCAACACCTGTGTACACATAACACCTGCATGTATCTCATCAGACTCCTTGACACCAATCCTATGTACTGGGCTTTGCAATTTATAATTTTGTTTAGGAACTTTGGCAATTGTAAAATGTATTTAGAAAAGCGTAAATTGATGGCCCTATATAAAGCTTTGAAATAAATAAATACAATAAAAAAATAAGTAATAAGGATGGGATATTAAAGTAGTTGTAAAGTCTCAAGGTCTTTCACCCTAATGCATTATATGCATTAAGGTGAGAAACCTTCTGTGGTACAGCTGCCCCCAGCGTCTCCCTTTTCCTTACCTGAACCCGATCGTTCCAGCGACGAGCACAGGCCCAGCAGCTTCAGCCACTGTCTCGGGTCCTCATTGGATAGATTGATCGCAGCAGGATCCATGGGCTCCCGCTGCTGTCAATCAAATCCAGTGACACGGGAGCAGGGGGCGGGGCCGAGTCCTGCTGTCTGTGTCAATGGACGCAGCATGAGTGCCCCATGGAATGCAGCTCTCCGTGGGGACATTCGATGAGGAGTAGAAGCCAGGAGCGCCGCCCCAGAAGAGGAGGATTGGGATTGCTCTCTGCAAAATCCTTGCACAGAGCAGGTAAGTATGAACCTTTACAATCACTTTAAGTAATGGGTTATTAAATCCTGAGGTCAAGTTTTGGCTCAGTGTTTAAGGCCCCTTTCACACTGCTCAAACCAAAAGTCCTGCATGCTGCATCTTTGGTGCGCTTTCAGGAAATGCACCAAAAATGATCGATCTAATACAAGTCTATGGGTAACCGTGGGTACACTATTTATAAAAAATTGTTGTTGTGTGAATGTTTCAAGCATTCTCCGCTACTGAGTAGTTGTAATGGAAAATGCTGGACAGGTGGATGTGGACATTGACTTAGCTTGTCCCTCCAAAATGCAAGTTACTGAGAAAATGTACATTGTCACGGGGAAACCAAGAGTTAATTAGAGAACAGATACAGTACAGTGTACATGAGGTATGTTCATCTCTAAAGAGAGGAGGCCCACCTTAGTGTTGAGTATTCCCCTATAACAGCCTTGGTCTTGTCCCAAGGCATTGATGAAGACAGCACAAAGTAAAGGTACCTCATGTGTGTTTCAAGTGACCCTGTAAGAAAGTGCCTAAAATAGCCCAGAAGAAATCCTGCCGGGTAGGCCTTCCATGTGACCCAGTATTTGCCACCAAAGTTAATGAGAAAACATTGAGGAAGTGACAAACAAGCCTCCTGCCCACATACATAGTCTGGTTGAAAAAAGACACAAATCCATCCAGTTCAACAAATAGCAAAAAAATAGAATAGAAAACCTCCACAGTCCTATACCCACATTATTTCCTGATCCCCCAGGAAGCAATTACATCTTCCCCGGAACAACAATCTCAAGTGTTAATACCTACCAATGTATATTTTGTGCATTTAGCAATGCATCCAGCTTTTTTTTTTAAACTATCTCCTGAGCTTGCAGAAAAATCTGCACCAACTTCACTATATGGACCCGTTAAGTATTTGTACATGGTGTTCATATCCCCCTCAAAGTGATTATAATGCCATGGTTTTTTTTTTTTACCCCAATGCATTCACTGCATTAAGGTAAAGAAACAACAACTTTTGAGTAGTTGTTCCTCCATCCCCCCCTCCCTAAATACCTACCTACAATGATCCAATGCTGTGCCCATCTGCAGGTTTTCTCTCCTCATCTGCAGGTTGACTCTGTCAGAGCCATTGGCTTTTGCTGCTCTTAGTCAAATCCTGTGAGGAGGAAGAAGAGGGTTGGGCTGAGCTGAGGAGTGCATAGGCGTGTCTGCCCCCCATAGGAATGGCTTCCTATGGTGGCTCACAGAGGAGATATAGAGCAGAAAGTGCCGACAGGGTACCCCAGAAGTCAAAAGAGGTGGTAAGGGGACGCTCTGTGCAATAGAAAGCAAATAGAGCAATGCTAAACCCTTTTACAATAAGGTGAATAAAAACCACATAAACATCATCATTAAGCAAAAAAAACCTTTCAAAATAATATTACAAAAATGTAATTGCCCATACATAGATCAATTAATTCAATGATATACAGTGAACAGGGGGCGCATGCGCGGCGCGATGCGGGAAGGACGTGAGTAATCTCAGCTCCGTCGGTCCCGGACATCACAGGCTCATCAACCAGGGCCATACCGCTCACATCCCGGCGAAAGTGCCCCTACCGCCTAAAGAACCACCCGGTCCATGCCTGGAAGAGATTCCGGTCTCTCAAAACGCTCCCAGCACAATTTAACACACTTTCTGCTGGACGCTGCAGACAGAAGGAGCAGAAAGATGTCCCAAGATGGCGCCGGCGCCAGCACACAGGCAGCCTCAAGAAAATCTACATCCATGCCATCCGACCTCACAACTAACGCAGGGATCAGTGAGTACCCACCTCCCCTCTCTAAAGCAGACTTAGATAACAGCCTAACCACCATTTTTGAGAAACTAGTAGACAAAATCGAAAGTGAAGTTCATAAGTCCACTACGGCCCTATCACAAGAGATAGCCAGCATTGGCACTCGCACAGACATATTGGAGACTAAACATGATGAACTTTCACTAGCCCATAATGACTTAAGGAAAGATTATGAAACACTTGCTGACAGTTTCGCTTTTATGCAAGCTCAGGTTGAAGATCTCCACAACCGAAACAGACGTCATAACATCAGATTGCGTGGCGTCCCAGAGTCAGTTACTGACCTCATGCCAACGGTCTCCAAGATTTTTCATAATCTCTTACCAGATAGGCCTCCATCTGCATTCACTTGTGACAGAATCCACAGGGCCCTACGTCCTAAACCTACCCCTGATAAACCACCCAGGGATATTATCATGTGCATGAAGGACTTTCTGGTTAAAGAGGACATCATGCGCGCAGCGAGAAACTCTCCTAACATCTCCCTGGAAGGCAAAAAGCTGCAAATCTATCCAGACATCTCCCCTGCCACACTTGATAGAAGACGCAGGATGAAAGAAGTCACCAACATCCTACAAGCAGCGAGAATAAAATATAGATGGGGCTTCCCATTTAAACTCACTATCCCTTACAATGGATCCACATACACAGTCTACAACATAATTGAAGGCAAGGAACTGCTTGTGAAACTGGGCCTGCTTGAACCGGAACCACCCAACCGTTTTCCTGTAACCCCCAGATCTTCTCCAATATGGTCCACCCCCTCCTCCAGGCGCAACACAAACAATCAAAGAAGATGGCGTCAACCTCTGCGAGATAACGTCGAATGACCGCATGCCCAGGACATCGAAATTGTTTCTTTACTAAGAGTTGAAAGGGAAGAAGAGGGATGAAGAAAGAAGACCTGATCTCTCATACCAACCTTTTTTTTTTTTTTTTTTTTTTTTTTTGTGTTTCTGTCTATAACAGACTCCCTACATTAGAATTACAGTCCTATAGTTGTTACTCTGCCATTGTAACGCAATGAGAGATGGCAATACTCCCTCCTTATTCTATTCCCTGATGACCCTCCCACCCTCTCCTTCCTTACCTCTACCTCCCCCCTTCCTACCCCCCCCTCCCCTTTCCCACTAACTTGTTAAATTCTCCCCCCTGGTTACTTTATGCATGGTTTCCCTATTTTTCTTTTTGAAACCTTTAAATATGCTTATCTTAGGCCTGTGACATCCGCCACCGCTGGATTGTCCCCCATCCTGCTGATGCCGTCGACTGCGACGCTCCCATTTTTGGAGTTGTCGCGCCCGGCCGCGCTGGCAGGACTAGGACTTTTTTGTCCTCTTGAAGTTAACTTACTTGTTAGTGACAAGATGTTTCTTGTCCCTTTGGTACTACTTTACATCACTGTTTTACACTTGTTGTTCGCCCTTCGGGCAAATGTTATAATATACTTTAAAAATGGAAGTTTTTACGATATCCCTCAACTACAACGGTATATATCTTGGTTTAAATACAATCAATATGGTATGTTACTCCCATGGTACTACATACAACTCATTATGCTCCATATATACTCTTTATATAACCCCTACCTCACCTCAGTAAATATTATTACCAATTATACTTACTATACAAAACATATATTCTTACCTATAGCTTACCCCGCATATATGATTGATTTTATTCATAAACTTATTACCTTATCTATATCTAATGGTATTTAGAGTTATTTCACATAATGTTCAGGGTTTCAACTCACCTCATAAACGTAAAAAAGCTTTTCAACACTATAAAAGGCTAGGAGCAGATATTATCCTCATGCAAGAAACACATTTTGCTTCCTCCAACCATCCCAATTATTTCGATAAGTCATTTAACCAATTTTATTATACTACCTTTCATAACAAAACCCGTGGTGTAGCTATTTTTATACGCAACACCATTATTCTTGATATACAAAATATTTTTAAGGATGTTGATAGCAGATATATTATCATCAAGGGACTTATTAACAATAAAGCTATAACAATAGCCTCAATTTACACCCCCAACGAATCTCAATCTATCTTTTTCACAAATTTCTTCGACAAACTTGACCAATACAGCTCACCTCACATTATTTTAGGGGGAGACTTTAACATGACAGCACACGCAACACTTGATAGAAGTAAAACTTCCTCATCATCAAAAGCTTTCTCTAAATCCACGAACCGCTTTCTAAACAACTTTCAACTTATAGACTCATGGAGATCTCACAATGTAGGAATCAGAGGCTATACTCATTACTCATACCCCCATGATGTCCACGCCAGACTTGACTATATTTTTTGTACTCCTATTATGCTGGCTAACTCCTCTGATGCGCAGATCCATCCTTGCCCTTGGTCTGATCACGATATTACTTACTTTGAAACGTCCCACATAGGACTTTCCCCTTCCCCTTACAATTGGAGACTAAATGACTCACTTCTAACAGATCCCTCAATATCTCAAACCATCTCATCACACATTGAAAACTACTTCACCGAAAATGCTATTGACGATATCTCTCCCACTATTCTCTGGACAGCACATAAAGCAGTCCTACGTGGACATCTAATTAGCATAGCTGCTAAGAGAAATAGAGAAAAACTCACAAACATTAAAAATCTCACCAAAGACTTAAATCTACTATACAACAAGCTACAACATAATCCCACCCAAGAGATCACCAAACAAATCCAAGACAAACGTAAAGCCCTGGACCTTATATTATCAGCGAACACGGAAAAATCCTTAAGATTTTCAAAAGCTAAATTTTTACTACACAGCAATTCCCCATCAGCTATGTTTGCCAAAAAACTTAACCATGATCATAAACCCCCTCATACATATAAACTTAGAGATCAAGCTGGGAACATGATCACTCACCCTCAAGGCGTTCTTGAGGTCTTCTCCTCTTTTTATAAAGACCTACTTTGTAGCCCTCAAATCCCTCCTGACCAACCCTCTAAATCATGGTTAGATGATATTCAACTACCCACCCTGAATGCCACCCAAATAGAATCCCTCAATGCGCCTTGCACACATGCAGAAATAATAAAAATTATCAAATCTCTCAAAACATCTACGGCCCCTGGCCCAGATGGCTTCTCTTCATCATACTATAAAAAATATGCCCCTCTTTTAACCCCTTACCTAACCAAACTTTTCAATCACATTCTTAATGGTAATCATTTCCCAGATGAAATGCTTTTAGCTAATCTTTCCCTTATCCCCAAACCACTAAAAGATCACTCCCTTCCTCAAAACTACCGACCTATATCTGTCCTTAATAATGACCTAAAAATCTTTGGTAGGTTACTATCAGATAGACTAGCTGCAGTAATCACAAATTTAATACACATAGACCAAACCGGCTTTATCCCAGGCCGACAGATAGTGGATAATGTCAGATTAGTCACTAATATCATTCAAGATGCCAACTTAACCTCCCAACAATTATGCCTACTCAGCTTAGACATCCATAAAGCGTTCGACAGCGTTAGCTGGTCATATCTAAACCACTTACTTCCTAAATATGGAATCTCAGATAAATTTCTACAGGGTTTCAACGCTCTTTATCACAACCCCCAAACTAGAATTAAAATCCCTGGACACAACTCTGACTTTTTTTCTCTTAGTAGAGGCACTAGACAGGGCTGCCCGCTATCACCATTACTGTTTGCTCTAGCAATTGAACCCTTAGCTCAAAAGATTAGAAATAGTATTGACATAAAAGGATATACAAAGGGGGACAAAGAATTTAAACTCAGCCTATATGCTGATGATGCTCTTCTTTTTCTCACAAACCCCCTCACTTCTATCCCATCCCTTTTAAGAACACTGAAATCTTTTCAAAATATTTCAGGCCTCAAAATTAACACTAATAAATGTTCTGCTATTCCAATTAATTACCCTCAGAACACCCAATCCTTACTATCGCAAAATTTCCCATTTATATGGTGTCCTAAATCATTCAAATACTTAGGCGTTACAATAACCTCCACACACACTCTTTTATATAAATCTAATTATATCCCATTATTCTCACATATCACATCTCTTTTAAAGTCATGGTCCTCCTTTCATATCTCCTTCTTAGGTAGAATATGTGCTATCAAAATGACAATCCTCCCAAAACTCCTATACTTTTTCCGCGCCTTACCTATTAATGTTCCTAAATCCAAATTGACCTCTCTTCAGAGAGAAATAAACAAATTTATATGGGCTGAGAGAAAACCAAGATGCAGCTACGCCCTCATGCATAGGCCACAAACTACAGGCGGCCTAGGCCTCCCAAATATATGGCTCTATTATCTGGCATCAAGACTCACACAACTTACCCAGTGGTACACTCCCTCAATTAATTCCCCATGGAAAATGTTTGAATCCATCTCAATTCTCCCGCTTCATCTGCAGGGAATTCTTTGGTCCAACACTACCACTTACAGCAAACTTATGAAACACAACATCATTATAGCTCAATTTTACCAATTATGGTCTAAATATAAAGATATATACAAACTCTCATCAGACATACCTCCCCTAGCTTCCTTCATAGGAGACCATAGATTTGAATATGCCTATAATAACATACAAGATTTTTCCACTTGGATTGACAAAAACTTGATTACTCTGAGATCTCTTCAACAAAAGTGGGAATTTATCCCATTCTCAGATCTACAAGCCACACATAATTTAGATACAAATGAACTTCAACGTTACCAACAAATTAAAGCCTTCTACGCTAAATATTTTGCACTCAACACTCATCCGTCATACACTACATTTGAACATATATGTATTTTATCCTCTAGAGATAGAGGCCTCATATCTAGGATGTATAGTTATATCAATAGTGTTGGTATTCCCGATAAATCTACACAAATGCTTCAATGGGAGGCAGATATGAATGTCTCGATTACTATTGAGGAGTGGAGCTCCATGTCAGAAAACCTCCGTAAAAGTAACAGAGCTATCACCTTCAGAGAGACCCCCATTAAAATATTCTCTAGATGGTACCTCACCCCTTCGAGGCTCCATACCTTCTACCCATCCATCTCTCCTGATTGCTTCAGAGGATGTCCAGAACCTGGCTCCCTCTTACACATTTTTTGGAGCTGCAAACATATTAACCATATATGGCTCAAGGCAATCAGTTTAATAGAACAACTTTCTAAACAAAAAATTACTCCCTCTCCTCAGATTTGCTTACTATACGCTAATATACCAGGCATTCCTCCCCCATGTATGAGATTATTCCACTCCATGTGTAGTTCAATCCACTGGATGACAGCATTCAACTGGAAATCCTTAAATCTGTCATGGCAACAAGTAATTAATAGAATGGAGCTCCTCAAACTTTCTGAGTGGATTTATCATACCCTTAATGACACTATTCATATTCACCAGAAGAAATGGGCCTATTGGAACCCAATCTAAATAATTTAATATACCAGTATCATAACTACCTATCACTTAACGTTGATATAATGATTTACCTTATATTATGAGCATATAAAAGTATTCCTATCACTAATACAGCTTTTGTAACTTAAAGTTATATAACTTATGTTTTGTATTTTCTATATTCTATTTTTTCTGTACCGATATATTACAATAATGTCAACTATACCGTATGTCTATTACCTAAACTTCCAAATAAAAGCTTTTGTAAACAAAAAAAGATATACAGTGAACATATGACCTTAACACATGAAGTATAGAGAACATTAGTGAATATTAACCACCAATCCTTTAGTCCACTTTTTCAACATATGGAAAAACAGCGTCCGTAAAATAGTGAACATCCCGTGATCCTTCTCAGAAGTGGACATCCAACTAAACAGCTTTGAAGTGATATGCACCCACAGCTTAGTTTATGCACTTTTGGAGGTGTTCACACTAACCACCAAACCTGATATCAGAAAGGATTGACCATCAGCAATGAAATGGTCAGTTGACTGTTCGTGCAGATACTATTTCCACTGACAGCTGGGTCTCAACATCACTTTCCATTAAACTTGCAGCAGACTGGGATAGGACTGGGATAGGATAAAATGAAAGCCATAGTGTAGTAATTAATAGAAGTCTGCTCTATTTAAAATAAAGAGAGCACTCAAATTGAAAAGATTTAAAATCGTCTTACTGAATCCAAACAGGCAGACACTCTGATGTCGGTCCAATCACTAATACCATGCGTGAGCAAGGCCGCCCCCCCAAATAAAATAAACATCTTCCAAATTTTTAAAAACAGTACAAAATAATAAAACAGCCTGCAGCTCAAGTGACACATCCTGCTTAATATCACCTGATATCCGTGATGTTTCTCTGGACACTGGACTTTGTGTCCAGTGTAAAGTCTGGCAGTGTGCCACACTGGGATCACAGAAACCTTGGTTTCTGTATGTTCTGAGTGGGGAGCTCTGACATCGGCTCTCTCATCCTGGGCCTGTTGTGGGGAATGCCGGACCTTCCTCTTTGAGGTGCTCCCAGTTGGGGAGGCTCCTTGTGACTACCTGGTACTCTGCCAAGACACAATGCACTATGGACCATTGTTGCTAAGGTCACCACATGGTCACGTCATCTGCAGAGCAACACCCAGGCTCTCCAGACCTGGTGGCGGAGGAGGTGGATAGCACCCACCAGGGCTCCCCCATGGACCACGGGGTTGAGTGGTCCACCAGTGCCAGCGGGGTTGAGCTCCGTTGACAGCCTGCCTCAGAGGTACCGTTTGTGAAGGCGATTGAGGCACCGCCACCTACCGCACCCTGAAGGTATTGCCACAGCAGAGGAGCCGAGAGGATCTGTGGCTCACATTGCTTCACCTGCAACATCTTCACCAGTCTCCACCGCTATTTAGCAGTGAGAAGGGGCACTATTACAAGGACCCAACCCCTGGGAAACCTGGTGCCCACCTTACATGGAGTCAGAGAAGGAGAAAGAAGAGGAGACCAGCAGTGCCCTGGAGAACCCCCCGATACCCACCATCCTATCTGCCCCAACAAAAGGGGCAGAGCCACCACCTCACGCAATTGTCACAACTCCAGCAGCGGATGATCAGGGATCAGTTTTGTTAGTTTGGTTAAGAAAAAAGACACAAGTCCATCTAGTTCAACCAATCAACTAGGGTTCCCTATATCCTGAAAGCTTTGTTTCGTACCTAAGAGGCACAGGGGCAACAGTGGTATGAGACTGCTGTTTGGGATAAGTTACAGGTTCCCAGACACCATCAGGTGCTTGTGGAAGGGACAGCCACCTGCACAGAGTTCCACTGAGTATATCGGGAGTGGAACTATGGACGCCATATTTAGATGGACATGGTGGTGGTAGACTATCCCAATTCCGAGGACAATCCATCATTATGTAGTTAGGCAGGTCCCAGGTACAGAGGAGTGGAGAGAGTACCAGACCCAAAATACTACATTGAGTTTGCCCTGCAAAATTCTTTGATTCTGTTGTTTGTTTTGTCACCATACACTTTCATTACTGCATATTGTGTATGTGATTTGTTCCTATTGAGGTACGGCCTCAAAAGTAACCAATCACATACACAATATGCAGGTACAAATCACGGAGGTGTGCACAACAGCAGCGAGCAGCAGGATGCAGCCTTACATACTGTGTGGGGAAGCGAGCGGAGTGTTAGAAAGCTGGCGGAAAACAGCAGTGCGCCTTAGTTCGCTGAATGGTAGCGTCTGCCCTGTGCGTGAGTACGTCACACCTACGACATGGGTGTTAGGCTTGACCTTTGACGACGATGAGGATTGAGCTATAAACAATCACATTTCTGTAATTTATATTGAATTTGGTATCATAAATGTATGTGCTGGTGGCTGGTCCCCAAAACTAAACTGCATGTTCCAAATGATGATTTGTACAGGGGCAAAAATATGTCTTTCTCTTTGGAGTCTATGTCTCTTTTAACCACTTTGCATCTGGGCCAATTTTGACATTTTTCACATACATGTTAAAATCAGAATTTGTTTTTCTAGAAAATTACTTAGAACTCCTAAAAATTATATATTTTCTGAAAGCAGAGACCCTTGAGAATGAATCAGGCACTGTCTCCCCCAGACCTGCACCCAGCCGGCACCCCGGCCAAACACACTGTAGCAGACACCAAACATCACAGTCATATATTTTACTGGCAACCTTTCCCTGTCAATGGCATTTACTGACAGGGGAAAAGTGCCTGTTTCTTACTGGCTGGCAGTAAATATACTGATGGTTGGCAACACTGGTGGTGCCACACGAGCTTGCTCATGCACAGTGGGGTGCCGGCTGTGGTTCCTCAGGAAACCACAGCCAGATTCCATATCCAAGATGGCTGTGGGAAGACCTGATTTGTATTTGTAGCTGCTGGATTACAGACAAACTTGACACAGTGTCCGGCTTATATCAGTGTCTTGCTTTTGTAATAAAAATCATACAGTATCTCACAATAGTGAGTACACCCCTCACATTTTTGTAAATATTTTATTATATCTTTTCATATGACAACACTGAAGAAATGACACTTTGCTACAATATAAAGTAGTGAGTGTACAGCTTGTATAACAGTGTAAATTTGCTTTCCCCTCAAAATAACTTAACATACAGCCATTAATGTCTAAACCACTGGCAACAAAAGTGAGTACACCTCTAAGTGAAAATGTCCAAATTGGGCCCAATTAGCCATTTTCCCTCCCCGGGGTCATAGTGACTCTTTAGTATTACAAGGTCTCAGGTGTGAATGGGGAGCAGGTGTGTTAAACTTGATGTTATCACTCTCAATCTCTCATACTGGTCAATGGAAGTTCAACATGGTACCTCATGGCAAAGAACTCTCTGAGGATCTGAAAAAAAGAATCTTTGCAATACATAAAGATGGCCTAGGCTATAAGAAGATTGCCAAGACCCTGAAACTGAGTTGCGGAATGGTGGCCCAGACCATACAGCGGTTTAACAGGATAGGAGCCACTCAGAACAGGCCTCGCCATGGTCAACCAAAGAAGTTGAGTGCACGTACTCAGCATCATATCCAGAAGTTGTCTTTGGGAAATAGACATATAAGTGCTGCCAGCATGGCTGCAGAGGTTGAAGTGGTGGGGGGTCAGCCTGTCAGTGCTCAGATCATACTCCGCACACTGCATCAAATTGGCCTGCATGGCTGTCATCCCAAAAAGAAGCCTCTTCTAAAAATGATGCACAAGAAAGCCCACAAACAGTTTGCTGACAAGCAGATTGAGGACATGGATTACTGGACCAGACCTAAACCCTATTGAGCATCTGTGGTACATCCTTAAACGGAAGGTGGAGGAGCGCAAGGTCTCTAACATCCACCAGCTCTGTGATGTCATCATGGAGGAGTGGAAGAGGACTCCAGTGGCAGCCTGTGAAGCTCTGGTGAACGCCATGCCCAAGAGGGTTAAGGCAGTGCTGGAAATTAATGGTGGCCACACAAAATATTGACACTGTGGGCCCAATTTGCACATTTTCACTTAGGGGTGTACTCACTTTTGTTGTCAGCGGTTTAGACATTAATGGCTGTGTGTTGAGTTATTTTGAGGGGACAGCAAATTTACACTGTTATACAAGCTGTACACTCACTACTTTACATTGTAGCAAAGTGTAATTTCTTCAGTGTTGTCACATGAAAAGAGATCATAAAGAATTTACAAAGATGTGAGGGGTGTACTCACTTTTGTGAGATACTGTACATATTGTTTTATAAGTCTGGGATTCCATTCAAATAGCAGATCTGGACAAAATTTGGGGGGTTTTCAAACGAAATTAGGAGACTCAGCCTGGGAAATTAACTAAGCTTCCTGCACCATTATAATGGCAATGGAGCAACGGAGACACCCTTGACTAACAACTTGAAGCTGAACTCCAGCTAACACTTATTAACCATCTCATTACCTCGTATTGTTATATCAGACTACCACTCCTCACTCATCCAGCACATCACTTGCTTGCACTTCCCAGACCAACTAACACTGATTTGGTAGGCCTGACACCAGATGTTTTTGCAGGCAGGGACCGCGGGCCCCTATGGTGTAGCAAAAACATAGAAAGTTCCAGTGCTATCTGTCCCTGTGGCTACTGCTCCCAGTACCACCTCTTCAGGCAGTGCCAGCCCTCCTGGCCGCAGCTGTCCCCTTCCCCTGCCTGTGCCACCACAATCCTCCAGACTGGGTCTGCACCCATCCCAGACTGCTGTATCTCAGTCCTCTCAGGTGTGCATCCCAATTCTCCCGACTGTGTTAACACTCACCAGCCCTCTTGGCTGCCTCTGGGGAACTCCTAGAGACTTGCCCGGCAGTGTACTCCCGCTGTCCTCACTTGCTCCTCCTGTGCCTCCTGGTCAGATCACCTCTGTAGGTTGTAAGAGGGTTCAAGCGGTTCAAGGCACCCAAGCGCAGGCCCAAGGTCAACCCCCCCCACCAGACTGGGGAGCTCCCTCTAAGGCCCGACAGCCTAACACTCCATCTCAATCTTCCACCCGATTAACTCCTCCCTAGCTAGGCTGACCCTGGGTATTTGAGGAGGCCTACCCCCTGCCAATCCAGATTTGGGATTGGTCAGGGCTCCTCAGAACACCCCAGGCAGCTCCACCTCCCCTCTCCACCTCTCTTTCCAGAAAACACCAGAACATTCAGGAAAGAAGTGGGAGGTCCTGGTGATGCTACATGTGAGTCACCCAGCACTACCCTGAGCCACTCCCAACCCAGGTCAAAAGACACCCAGATTTGGCTGCCTGGAAATTTACCTACTCACTCTTTGCACACTAGAGGGTGCTACACTCACCCCCCCCCCCCCCAACATCCAGCTAGTCACTTAGCTGGGAAATTTACAAAAATTAGCTCCTGGGCCCAGGAGCAAGGGCATCTCATAAAATATTCAATTTGGATGGGGAAAAGGGAACAAAATGGGACAGGGATGTATACAAATAAATACGCACAAAATTGAAGATATTTGGTAACTATTTACATCATACACATCTCACTATACTCCTAACTACAGATCCCTGTAGCTAACATCAACACATCAAACTTTGTACATTCAGATCAGAGCATTTTCCCCTTGGGCAAAATACAGGATTCTTGACTCCTGCCGGAGATGGATGAACAGCCGTCCCATCCAAAAGGAAACCTATGAAAACGTAACACAACAACATCCTACGCTAATGACTATCTATACACTTAACAACACCTTCTGTCTGGAGAGGGTTAGCAACCTTGCCTACAGAAATATATTTACACAATAGAGCACATCATCATTAGTTCCTGTATCAGGTTCTGTCAACAGGGGATTACTGTCCTGCTGACAGAAAAGCAAAAAAAAAAATGAAAAGTGATCAATTCTCTTTGGAGTCTCTGATAGGAGGACATTTCAGTGGTGGGCTGTACACGCCAACAGTCCTTCACGCGTAGAAATGGGGGTCAGGCAGTCTCTTCCTACCTCCCCCTTCCTCCCTGATGGAAACAGAGTGAGTCCTCGCAGGCCGTCCTGCCTTCACGATCATCACCCGGTCCTAGATTGCTCTCTTCAGCTGCCATTCCCTCCGAATGTCCTCAAAGTGGGCCCAGGTCTCCTCACACTCTGGCACCTGCAAAGGTATGCAAGTATTCCCACACTAGGTCATCCTCCCACTCTCCCCGGGAGTTCTCTATGATGTCCATAGTGTCAGGAGGGACATAAGGATAGTGCAAACCCCACTCCAGAGCAACTGTGCTCTGAACTTCCCGCTGAAACCAGGAAAACCTGGACAGTTCTCTGGGCTTTCCTTTTCCGGGCAGGACACAAGAACCAGGGGACCTCTTGACCCACTGCCTGTAGTCAGCTGCCCTGGTCAGCGTGGTGGAAGGTCTGTTGTAGAAAAGTTGTCTGCTACTGATGGGGGTTGCTGCAGCTTCTTAGGTTCTCCCAGCAAAGTCTGGCTCTTCTCCTCTCTCGGACCGGACCTCCAGGACCTGGGAACCTCCCGTCTCCCATTCCTCTTCCGAGCTGCTGCTAGGAGATGACCACTCTGCTAATCTCTCCAGGGATCCAAACTCGGCTAGCAGTCTGGGGGATCCAAAACCTATGGCCCTGTCCTCGCATTTCCCTTCCGGCTCACCTGAGGGCGCGCTCCCCTTCAGCACTGGCTCCTTCCACTGCGGCCGGTATCCCGCATTCTGGACACAGTAGGCACAGTCGCTCCATCCCATAAATCATCCAGAGAGCAACCCTCGTGATACTCTAACTGGACACCGGTGTCCATCAGTGTCCGCTCCTGCAAATTAGGCAACCAGGTCAGCGCTGGGAATGCATGACCACCCTCCACCATCTTGCTCCCCTGCCTCGTGATGTCTGCTAGTAGGGAACGCTGGGCCTCCTCTAGGGCGTGGCACTGCCCCCTCACTTCCAGACAGGCTGGCATCTGTGAAATTTGCAGGCATGCTGAAACTAGCAGGACTTGTCCAGGCATGTCGCTCAGCACCAACTGTGCCCAAGCAAATGATCGCTGACTTTTCCGGTGGTTGCTGGTAGCAACAATGAAGTTTGTAGCCCATGCCTCACTGAAGGGAACACTTCTAGAACAATCCCACCCGCAGGCTGATCCCAATCACCCCGGGCAACAGTAGACACTTCCAGGCACACATTGCTGTTTGAAGCAGAAGTTTGAAGCATAAGTTCAGGATGTCCAGCAATAGCAGATCGCTGGACATATTTGTAATCCATCTCGAGATGTTCAGCATTAGCAGATCGCTGGACATATTTGTAATCCATGGGCGCGGTCGCCTGCCGTGGTTGCCATGGGTGACAGCACATGGTAGAAAGTTACTGAATTTTAGATTTTAGCACAAGTGTCTGTTCCAGCCACGGTTGGGGAACTGGGTAAGCAGGGCAGCAATACCTTGGCAAGTGGCTCCCGCTGGTTGGTATGGACAATGGCACTCAATGCTGTAGTACTGAATGCAGGCAGAGCACATAAATCCTTCCCCAGAGTTCAATTTCTCAATTGGTGGAAAAAAGTGCAGTTCCCCGGCTCGGTCAGCTTCGGTTGTTAAGGGCAATGGCAGGCAGGTTACCTGTAAACAAACGATCCTGGACTAGCTGTCCCTGTGGCTAAGCTCCCCAGTACAACCTCTTTAGGCACTGCCAGCCCTCCTGGCTGCAGCTGTCCCCTTCCTTTGCCAGTGCCACCACAATCCTCCAGACTGGCTCTACACCCATCCCTGACTGCTACTTCTCAGGTGTGCCTCCTAGTCCTCCTGACTGTGTGAACACTCCCCAGTCCTCTTGGCTGCCTCTGTGGAACCTCTGGAGACTTGCCTGGCAGTGTTCTCCCGCTGTCCTCTCTTGCTCTGCTCCTCCTGTGCCTCCTGGTCAGAACACCTCTGTGGGTTGTAAGAGGGTATTTAGGGAGGCCTGACCCCTTCCAATCCTGATTGGGGATTGGTCAGGGCTCCTCAGAACACCCCAGGCAGCTTCACCTCCCCTCTCCACTTCTCTTTCCAGAAAACAGCAGAACATCCAGGAAAGAAGTGGGAGGTCCAGGTGATGCTACCTGTGAGCCACCCAGCACTTCCCCGAGCCACTCCCAACCCAGGTCAAAGCACACCCAGGCTTGGCTGCCAGCCAGGCTTGGAATTTTACCTACCCTTACAAAACTGTACTATCACTCCTAGCACACCAGAGGGTGCTACATAGTAATACACATGGTAATACACAAGTAATAAAAAAATTAGAAAAATGTTCAATGCATCCCCCCCCCCCGCCCCCATGCTCATGCACAAAGGTAAATGCGCACATAGGTTCCACACACATATGCAAGAGGTATTACTGGGAATGTCAGGGCAAGAGCAATAATTCACAGTCCCCCTGTGTAACTCTGAACTGGTAACCTGTAAAGGCTTTTAAAAGAGAAGTATAGTGTTTACAAAAAAAATAAACATTTATACTCACCTAGATGGATGCCTCAGTCCAATGCTGCATCTGTCCCCTGTCGTTTCTAAGATCTGAGCGATCAAAGACCCCTGATTGCTCAGTTCTCAGATTTCAATGAGCAGAGAGCCAGTGACTGTCAGTCACTGGTTCTCTGCTCTGCCCCTCCAGTGCTCATTGGGGCACCAGGCAGTGGAGGAGGCCAGAGCGTCTGGCTTAGTTTCGCAGCGACCCACTGAGAGGCTGAGTCAGCTGCAGTTTTAGGCATCTGGGTGGATCCTAACTGTAAAGTTGTGATCTTTCCTCTTTCCTGAGCCTGTACCAGCTCCGTGACATCAGCCGGCTTTAGTCTTCTTCTTTCTCTTCTCCTTTAAAATGACACTATTTTAGGTACTGTAGTTTGTTGCCGTTCCACAGGTGTATGCAATTTTAAAGTATCACATCACGTGTTTACCAAAAATTGGTTTGTGAGCACTAAAATTAATTAAAAGGGTATTTTTTTCTGAAAATTTGTGCTTATATTGGTACATAGTTAACCTGGTTGAAAAAAGACCATCCAGTTCAATCCAGAGAAAAAAAAACATACACACAAATAGAAAACCTCCATATACACGATCCTATACCCACAGTTGATCCAGAGGAAGCTTTTGATAAAACCTCTTCACAAATATAGTGCGACATAAAAAATTGCAACAACAACCATTGTTATCTAAAGAGCCTCTGCTTAAAAAAAGATATAATGTTTGGGGGTTCTAAGTAATTTTCTAGCAAAAAATGCAGAAGAGAGGAATGTCAGAATTGACCTGGTTTTGAAGTGGTTAAGCAGATACCGGAACATTTTTCTTCTTTTTTTTTTTACCTTTTGGGATAAAGGATTTACATAAATGAATAAAATCTGGCCACTGTAAACATCCCTGTCGGTGTTAAATTGTTTATTTCAACCCTCTAACTGCTACTTTAGGGCCCTCTCATCCCTCCTGTATTGATTTGTATTGTAAGTTTACTGTCCGCCCTCATGTCGTAAAGCGCTGTGCAAACTGTTGGCGCTATATAAATCCTGTATAATAATAATACTTTGTCTGAACAACAAACTCACTGGCCAAATCACCAGTGACAACAAAGAATAAAACATATAATGCAACCGCCACATCGAAGGATTTGCAAGCTGCACTATAATTGTAGCAACCACTAGTGTGTGCTAGATGTAGGTTTGTTAGTGTAGGGAAATCTGGTTTGGCTCAGGGCTAAGCCTGAACTGTGAATCTCAGTCAGGGTTCAGTGAGTCAGGCTGGGTGACTCATCCTGACAGCTCCTTTATGCCTCCCCGTGGTCTAGAAGGTGGTAGAAACTTCTAGAACTAGTGGGTGGAGGTTGGGAGGAGCTGTTTGGAATATTTATGAGGGCCTCAGCCGATGCCCATCAAAGGGCTGGCAGGGGGTAAGTTCAACTCATAAATAGGCATACCAGCAGGGGCAGTCTGGTGGAACATGGAGATATAGTACTGTGAAGACACCTTAAGGATGCCCCCTAGTCTGGAGGGGGGGTGGTGACCTTGGGCCGGGGCTCAGTTGCTGGAGGGATCCTGCCACAACACACGGAGGAAGCCCTTCCTGGAGGCATGGGAGCAAGTGAACAGACGGTGTGAGTACAGCAGCACTACTGGGGACTAGGGATGAGCCGAACACCCCCCTGTTCGGTTTGCACCAGAACATGCGAACAGGAAAAAAAGTTCGCTCGAACACGTGAACACCGTTAAAGGCTATGGGACACGAACATGAATAATCAAAAGTGCTAATTTTAAAGGCTTATATGCAAGTTATTGTCATAAAAAGTGTTTGGGGACCCGGGTCCTGCCCCAGGGGACATGGATCAATGCAAAAAAAGTTTTAAAAACGGCCATTTTTCAGGAGCAGTGATTTTAAAAATGCTTAAAGTCAAACAATAAAAGTGTAATATCCCTTTAAATTTCGTACATGGGGGGTGTCTATAGTATGCCTGTAAAGGGGCACATGTTTCTCGTGTTTAGAACAGTCTGACAGCAAAATGACATTTCGAAGGAAAAATGACATTTAAAACTACCCGCGGCTATTGCATTGCCGACAATACACATAGAAGTTCATTGATAAAAACGACATGGGAATTCAACACAGGGAAACCCCGAACCAAAATTTTTTAAAAAAATGACGTGGGAGTCCCCCTAAATTCCATACCAGGCCCCTCAGGTCTGGTATGGATATTAAGGGGAACCCCGGCCAAAATTTAAAAAAAAATGATGTGGGGTTCCCCCTAAATTCCATACCAGACCCTTCAGGTCTGGTATGGATTTTAAGGGGAACCCTGCGCCAAAAAAAAAAAAAAAAACGGCGTGGGGTCCCCCCAAAAATCCATACCAGACCCTTATCCGAGCATGCAACCTGGCAGGCCGCAGGAAAAGAGGGGGGGACGAGAGTGCGCCCCCCTCCTGAACCATACCAGGCCAAATGCCCTCAACATTGGGAGGGTGCTTTGGGGTAGCCCCCCAAAACACCTTGTCCCCATGTTGATGAGGACAAGGGCCTCATCCCCACAACCCTGGCCGGTGGTTGTGGGGGTCTGCGGGCGGGGGGCTTATCGGAATCTGGAAGCCCCCTTTAACAAGGAAACCCCCAGATCCCACCCCCCCTATGTGAATGGGTATCAGGTACATTGTACCCCTACACATCCACCAAAAAAAGTGTCAAAATGGTAAAAATGACAGTAGACAATTTGGGACAAATCCTTTATTAAAAAAGAAAAAAAAGTGTCCCGCGGTGGGTGTGTATTCATCTTGACGGGACTTCCCTGTGACATCACGGGGAATGCCACAAGGAAGTCCCGTCATGTCCCGTGCGTCAGAGGGGGCGGGGACACCGGGTGGCCCCGCCCCCCGTTATTTAAGAACCGTCAGACGAGGAGACGCCGTCACACAGCGGGAGCCTCCCTCTATGCCAGCATGGATGCGGAGCGGCCCGGAGAAGAAAATGAAGAAGAGAAGAAGGAAGAAGAGAAGAGGATGAAGAAGAAGATGAAGAGAAGAGCAGGAGCCTCCCTCCATGCCATGGGTGCGGAGCGGCCCGAGGAGAAGAAGATAGAAGACGCCGCGGAGGAGATGCTGGATGAGAACGCCAGAGGAAGAACCAGAAGAGCCAGAAGAACCAGAAGAAGATGAAGGAAGATAGAAGAAAGAAGAAGCATTTAAATAAAGGAATTGTCAAAAACTGTCTCTTGTCATTTTTAACATTTTTGACAGTTTTTTAGTGAAATGGTAGGGGTAGATAGCCCCTTACCATATCACACAGGGGGGGGCGGGATCTGGGGGTTCCCTTGTTAAAGGGGGCTTCCAGATTCCGATAAGCCCCCCGCCCGCAGACCCCCACAACCACCGGCCAGGGTTGTGGGGATGAGGCCCTTGTCCTCATCAACATGGGGACAAGGTGTTTTGGGGGGCTACCCCAAAGCACCCTCCCAATGTTGAGGGCATGTGGCCTGATACGGTTCAGGAGGGGGGGCGCACTCTCGTCCCCCCCTCTTTTCCTGCGGCCTGCCAGGTTGCGTGCTCGGATAAGGGTCTGGTATGGATTTTTGGGGGGACCCCACGCCATTTTTTATTTTAATTTTTTTTGGCGCGGGGTTCCCCTTAAAATCCATACCAGACCTGAAGGGTCTGGTATGGAATTTAGGGGGAACCCCATGTCATTTTTAAAAAAAATTTTGGCCGGGGTTCCCCTTAATATCCATACCAGACCTGAGGGGCCTGGTATGGAATTTAGGAGGATTCCCACGTCATTTTTTTTTTTTAATTTTGGTTCGGGGTTTCCCTGTGTTGAATTCCCATGCCGTTTTTATCAATGAACTTCTATGTGTATTGTCGGCAATGCAATAGCCGCGGGTAGTTTTAAATGTCATTTTTCCTTCGAAATGTCATTTTGCTGTCAAACTGTTCTAAACACGGGAAACATGCGCCCCTTTACAGGCATACTATAGACACCCCCCAGCTACGAAATTTAAAGTGATATTACACTTTTATTGTTTGACTTTAAGCATTATTAAAATCACTGCTCCTGAAAAAACGGCAGTTTTTAAAACTTTTTTTAGCATTGATCCATGTCCCCTGTGGCAGGACCCGGGTCCCCAAACACTTTTTATGACAATAACTTGCATATAAGCCTTTAAAATTAGCACTTTTGATTTCTCCCATAGACTTTTAAAGGGTGTTCTGCGGCATTCGAATTTGCCGCGAACACCCCAAATTGTTCGCTGTTCTGCGAACTTGCGAACAGCCAATGTTCGAGTCGAACATGAGTTCGACTCGAACTCGAAGCTCATCCCTACTGGGGACTTACAAGGGGGGAGACTGCCACATGTAGCCAGTTCTCCCTGAAGACCGCGTTGTGCCAAGTCTTTATCCTTTCCCTGGGAGATCTCCTGAAGAGTCACCTGAGTGGGCTAGTAAGAGAGAGTAAGTCTGGAGGACTGCTGTGTGAAGTTAGCCTGGAGGGCTAGTGAAAGGGGCATCTGCAGTCAGATGGATTGGCAGTGCCTTAAGAGGTGTTTCTGGGACCAGTAGTCACAGGAGGGAGATTGCAAGCTGATCACTGTGTTCTGCTACACAAGGGGATTGAAGTTCCAGTCTACAAAGGGCTATTGCTGAATCTGACTGTGCCTGTCATATCCCTTTGAGTTATTCAGCTGGAGTGTTCAAGCAAGTAAAGTGAGCAAGTGAGTGTTGAGGAAGCTGTATATAGATTGCATATAGACTGTGTTCAGGAGGATGTCCCTGAAGATATTGCTAAAATGTTGCTGAAGAAAAGTGGGCATCCCAGAATTTCCCATCCCCGTCCAAGTTATTAACCCTCAATAAACAACAAAAACAAATTAATGGACTGTTCTCTGTCTCTGGAGTGCCTGTGAAAATTTGGTGTGTCTGGCTGTGCAGGGTGGGGGATCCCAGTAAACTGTGGCTCCTTAGGAGGTGAGCTACATCAGGGCTTAAAATGTCAAGTCTAGACCTACTAGCCAGGAAAAACCTTACTCTCCACGAGTTGCCCCACCAAATCTTGCCCAGGTCCATCCCCCAACCCCGCCCCCTTAAAGCTTATGAAATTACATTTTTCTTTAGAAAAAGAGAGCGTCCCCTTACATTATGGTCCCCAGAGAGCGCACCCTTACATCAGGGTCCCCAGAGAGCGCCCCCTTACATCAGGGTCCCCAGAGAGCCTCCCCTTACATCAGGGTCCCCAGAGAGCCTCCCCCTTACATCAGGGTCCCCAGAGAGCCTCCCCCTTACATCAGTGTCAGCAGAGAGCCCCCCTTACAGTGTCCCCAGAGACCCCCCCTTACATCAGTGTTCCCAGAAAGCCTCCCCTTACATCAGTGTCAGCAGAGAGCCCCCATTACATCAGTGTCCCCAGAGAGCCCCCCCTTACATCAGGGTCCCCAGAGAGCCCCCCCTTACATTAGTGTCCCCAGAGAGTCCCCCCTTACATTAGTGTCCCCAGAGAGCCCCTCCTTACATTAGTGTCCCCAGAGAGCCCCCCTTACATTAATGTCCCCAGAGAGCCCCCCTACATCAGGGTCCCCAGAGAGCCCCCCCTTATATCAGGGTCCCCAGAGAGCACCCCCTTACACCAGGGTCCCCAGAGAGCCCCCCTTACATCAGGGTCCCCAGAGAGCCCCCCTTACATCAGTGTCCCCAGAGAGCCCCCCCTTACATTAGTGTCCCCAGAGAGCCCCCCTTACATTAGTGTCCCCAGAGAGTCCCCCCTTACATTAGTGTCCCCAGAGAGCCCCTCCTTACATCAGTGTCCCCAGAGAGCCCCCCCTTACATTAGTGTCCCCAGAGAGCCCCCCCTTACATCAGGGTTCCCAGAGAGCCCCCCCTTACATTAGGGTCCCCAGAGAGCCCCTCCTTACATCAGGGTCCCCAGAGAGCCTACCCTTATATCAGTGTCCCCAGAGAGCCCCCCCTTACATTAGTGTCCCCAGAGAGCCTCTCCTTACATCAGTGTCCCCAGAGAGCCTCCTCTTACATTAGTGTCCCCAGAAAGCCTCCCCCTTACATTAGTGTCCCCAGAGAGCCTCCCCCTCACATCAGTGTCCCCAGAGAGCCTCCCCTTACATTAGTGTCCCCAGAGAGCCCCCCCTTACATCAGTGTCCCCAGGTCATTTACCTTTAGCTGGCGGGTGTAGGGATGTGCACCGCTGGCAGGCCTCTCCTGTCCGCCATGGCGGTGGAGAGCGGACCACTCCTCGTGTCCCCCACGGCGGTGGAAAGCAGACCTCTCCTCGTGTCCCCCACGGCGGTGGAGAGTGGACCTCTCCTCGTGTCCCCCATGGCGGTGGAGAGCGGACCTCTCCTGTACCTGTCCCCTCGGCGGCGCTGCCAGTGTAATGACGATACTGAAGAAGCCAGTAGTCGGAAACCGGAAATCGGCTTAAAAATGAGGCTTGGAGCGTAAGTGTAATGCAAATCGATCCCCGGGGCCTGGGGATCACATTGCTAGCCACCCGCTCTATCTGTACAGGGCATTACTGTGCTCACCAGAAAGGAATTTACCCTCGCATTTGGCGAGCGGGCAAGCGGAATTTTCAATCCCTGCGCTACACAATACTTCTGTTTTTTGGGTTTAATGCAGCTTTAACTGAAGACAGATGTATAAAACTAATGTAAATAATGTAATGAGCTTCCTGATGATGCTGACAAGCGAAATGCATTGATACTGCGCGTCTGCTATATGTGACATAATCTCCGGTTTTTGATCTGGTTTGAACATTTGGCCATTTGGAATGCACGTCGGCTCAGACCGAGCGGTGTGCAGGACAATCGAACCCGCTGGTTGTGTTGGTGCTGACTATAGAACCTTGAAATGTGAGTGGCAAATTGATATTTTTATCCTTTTAATAAAACGATATCTCACTATCCTGGATTGGGGGGCGTGGCCTGGACGGGCATGTGAGCGGACGCACTGCACGGAGCTCCCGCCACTGATCCTTATATTATCCTGAACCCGCCACCGATCCGAACTCAGAACTGACCCATCAGTACACTGCGACCCTACAGGACACATCACAACATTCCCGAAAGGTGCCGGAGGTCCAGAATGACCAGAAAAGGGGAGAAAGAAGCAGCAGCAGCGGCGGCTATGGAAGGCCAAGATGGCGCCGGCTCACCTTTACCACAGCGTGCGGCCCGCAGCACAGACAGGACGCAGGATCAGAGCGGTAAGACAGCAAAATCTGGCAAACAATGGGGGAAAGAACAGCCCAGGGACATGGTATACTATGCCCAAAAGATGCAGGGACAGAGCGGTGCTTCCCCCCTGAATCAGCAGTCATTGGCAATGGACACTGAGGGACATGAAGGCGCCATGGCGCTGGATGATACGCTGCCATTAGAGGGCTCCCTGATCCTCAATACTGACGGCTCTGACCCCGTGCTTGATGAGGGACAGCAGCCCACGCTAAGTGATATTCTGCGGGCGGTACAGTGCTGCACAGCGTCTGTAAATGGACTGAAAGTACAATTTGGGAGCCTTAATGAAACTGTTTCACTATTGCGCCATGACATTCAAAAGATCAGGGAGAGGACCACAGCTGTGGAGGGAAGGATCAGCGAGGTGGAGGATATATTACCCCCCCTCACTAGAGATACTAGAAGTGCATTACAGCAAGTGGCTCAGGCCAATGCCAAAAATGACGACATCGAGAACCGTCTCAGGAGGAATAATGTACGCATAGTGGGGCTCCCAGAGAAGGTGGAGGGGAGGGACCCCACAGCATTTACAGAAATGTGGCTACAAGACATATTCGGCAAAGATGTTTTTACCGCGCTTTTTGCGGTGGAGCGAGCTCACCGCACACCATTGAGACCCCTCCCCCCAGGCAATCCACCTAGATCAATGCTGGCCAGACTCCTGAACTATAAGGACAGAGAAATAATACTTCGATTGGCCAGGGAGAAGGGAGCAGTGCACTACAATGGAACCAAAATCTCCTTTTACCCTGACTTCTCGTCAGAGGTACAGCGCAAAAGGGCCAAGTTTGCAGAAGTAAAGAAAAGATTGCAGAAGATCCAAGTCACATACGCCATGTTATACCCAGCTAAGTTACGTATTACGGCAAGAGGTCAGTCCACATTCTTTGAATCTGCAGCCGAAGCTTCCGCCTGGTTGGACCGTAACGAACAGGATCTAAGGAGGAGGAGAGAAGCTGATATGGGAGAGTGAGTCACACAACGCGAAGTTGGAAAATTGGTCAGTCATTATTAGACGTTTTATAGTCTACAACATAGTTTGCGGGACAGTATCATTAATCTATAAAGTTAACGCGAGACAAGAGCTTTGTTTATAAGAAAAATATCAAGAAAAGTCGAAAGTCCAGGTGGGACAGTTGTACCCACAGGAAACCCTTTCTTTTTGAACACTCAAGTTTCGGCCCAGTTGCAGGGGCCAGTTAAAATGTGCCCGGTTGGCACCAGTTTGAAGCACAACTCAAGGTGCACAGTCGGAACGGGGGAATCCTCCCCTGACCACTGTGGGAACATCACTATCCTGGATTATTATCTCTCCCTGGGTTTCCGTTATTGATGTTTGAGAAGATCAGCTGGTGTTAGTTACCCATATACCATTCTTAGGGTGGAACATTGTGAAAACAACGTGCAAAAGGGGTGATATCTTATGACACCAAAGGCGCATATCATAGATGCTCTTGGTAAGCATGCATTTTGTACACTTTGTGGTGCAACACTTATATGAGGAGTATCTGAGGCACCTTTAAGACCAGGAGCACGGTGATTGGAACTTTCTTCAGCAAGATTTAGGAACATTTTTTGGACTGTACAATATTTATTAATAATTCTTATAAATAACTTTTTTTCACCTTTGGACTCTCAAGTATATTTGGAATGTTTTTTTTTTTTTTTGTTCGCATGCAATTATCACATATGTGTTAGCGCCTTGCTTCTCATTGGTTTGTTATTGTAAATTGATGTAGAAGGATTCCGTTTTCATGATGGAACTGATGAAGCTGGTGTGGGAGTAGGACACCATGGTGGTCACAGCAGGTGTGCAGGCTCAGGAAAATACACACAGACATCAGATGCCGGTGTAACTATCCACCAGAATTGACCAAAACAGAAATTGTTTTGAATGGAGCGACCCTTTAATTTGTTTTATGCAGGCAAAATGTAAATTTGTACATAATGAAGGAAAACAAATTAATTTAATGTCTTCTAATATGTGTTTTCTCTCCTCCCCTCTAGTCAGCTAGAACAGAAGCCGGGCGTTCAATGCCTGTACAGTGAAAGGGGAGGATTCAGGAGTCTGTGTGACAGACCTGGGAGCTGACAATGACAGCACTGTGTCTGCAGAGCTGACTCTTGACAAGACTGTGGATTAGAGATCTCTGCCTGAATAAGTTAACAAATCCACATGGACTGAGAATTCAGGAGGACAAGGAGGAGGATAGCCCTCTATACAGACCCCCAACCAGCTTCTCTTCAATGTCCAGGAGGACAGGCGGCAATGTCTGGTAAGCTGGGACAGGTTTGCATGTTGTCACAGAGGGAGTTTACACTAGACCTTGGCTTGCACTTCTAGAAAGAACAGATCTGCATACTCAGGCATGAACATATTTTGAATTACAAAAGCTGATTTTCAGAATCTGGAGCAGAACAGAGCATGTTACCGGTCTAATTTCTTGTTAAATTTGGGAGTTAAAAGCGAATTGGTCACTATGGACAGCTGCTCTAGTTTTCTTATTTTGTAAATCGGTATTTCTGGGGGAAAAAACGCCTGAAATGCCTTCAGTTATTGAGATGGATGTTCGTATAACAGATTGTGTTGGACTAATTAGGTTTACCAGGATTCTGTGTTGGACAGAATTATTTCTGGCTGTGATTCCAGTCTGGGGTTAGCACGCCATCCTATAGGTTTTCATGTCTGCTTTCAAATGTTACAACCTGTCAGATGTCTTCTGAGACAGATGCTGATCACATTAGTTATGCCATACCACAAATCATAGATTTTTTGCTCGATCGTAAAAGTATTTTAAATAAAATGCCCAATTGGGAGCTGGGTCAAACTGAATTCAGAAGAATCAGAGTAACAAATGTTAGTGCCCCTTCAGGCTGGGTTCACACCTATGCCAATTGGATACGGTTTTCTCCACATTCCAATTTGCATGGTAGGAGATTGTGACCGGCTCTCTATGGAGCTGGTTCACATTTCGTGCGAATTTGCACAGGGGTCCTGTGCGTCTTTTGGTCCATTTCAGATCCGAATTTAGCTCGGAACCTGAAACGGTGAACAGGGATGCACCGGACCCCTGCTGTGAGCCGCATGCAGGCAATAGTGTGAACCCAGCCTCACACTGATGCATTTTTGCTGTACTTTTAACTTGCTAAAACCGCAAAAAAATACACAAGAAAAATGTTTCCCTTTAAATCTTATGGGACTCTTTACACCAATGTGCTGCAGGTGCAGTACATTTTGCATTTTCTCGCTACATCTTTGGTGCGCTTTTCAAGACCACACCAAAAAGCTTGGTGTATTTTTTAGTCACATGTCCATGTTTCACAGGTGCATGCTGGGAGTTAGGCAACCAGTAAATGCATGGTAAATGCATCAGAAATGTATATGCGTTTTTGATACATTTTTTCAAAGGAGCAATGTGAAAGCAGCCTAAGGCTCGGTCCACACTGCTGCGACGGCAAAGTCGTAAGTCAAATTTCTTTTGACTTGGATGCTATTTAGGAGCCTGTACAAGGGCTGAAATCGCACCCAAAGTAGTGCAGGAACCTTTTGTAAAGTCGGAGCAACTTGTGTAGTTTCAGTTAAGACGGCTCTCATATGGAAAGATTGAATATGACATGTCTTGGAATGGCGTTCTCACAAGTCAGATCCCATGTCGCAGTAGTGTGAACTGAGCCTTAGTGCTGAACTACAGGGAAAGGAATAATCTTCCCTTGCAGTGGGGCTGCCCTTGCAGTAAGGGTTAAATGCTCATTTTTTTACTCACTGATCCTCCACTCCCGAAGGCTCTTTCATGACATAAGGTGAGTCCCCACAGTCTCTTATCCACTATACAGGTCTTCTGACAGCCTTAAGTTCACTGCAGAGCCGTAGCCCTGCACTGGATGTGAGGATGCTGAGAACAGTCCACAGTTAGGCACTTGTTTACACTTGCGGCAAGGACTTGTGCTCCTCTGAAAAGCGATCTGCATTTAGATCACCTTTCAGAAGCATTTCACAGACTGTTTTAACCCCCCTAAATGCTGTACTACCACAGCGGGGCAGTTGCAGCACATCCACCTTTGCCTTGAATGGGTCGACAGGGGGTATAATGCCTGCCACAGCCACAAACATCATGGCATGTGTACACCCCTGGCTGCTGATTTTGCATTGTAAGGAGAGGTGGTTTGGGGGGACAGTAAAAATGAAGCTCAGCTGCATGTTTTTACTGGCCCTCAATCGTAGGTGTAAATGAGCCCTTAGACAAGTCCATGTAGTCTCCTCCCCTATACCCTGGTGGTCGCAGGTCCACTGGCAGCCTCAAGTCCAATGCAGAGCCCATAGCCCTGCAT
Organism: Lithobates clamitans; assembly: GCA_037952925.1. Taxonomy (NCBI): domain Eukaryota; kingdom Metazoa; phylum Chordata; class Amphibia; order Anura; family Ranidae; genus Lithobates; species Lithobates clamitans. The sequence goes on along the minus strand of JBBGZY010000265.1, from coordinate 1,841,527 downwards.
TGGAAGTGAGGACACCGGGGAACAGTCCACAGTTGGAGTGTAGGGTAGCACTGGCTGCTGCGGGAGTGGACAATCAGATAAGTAAGACCCCTTTTACACTGAAGCGCTTTACAGGTGTTTTTGCGCTAAAAATAGCACCTGTAAAGTGCCTGTGAACTGCCTCTTCTGCAGCTTCAATGTGAAAGCCCGAGTGCTTTCACACTGGGGCGGTGTGCTTGCAGGACAAGAAAAAAAGTCCTGCAAGCAGCATCTTTGGGGCAGTTGGGGAGCGCTGTATACACCGCTCCTCCACCGCCCCTGCCCATTGAATTGATCGGGCACAGCTTCCAAATCGTCGTAAAAGTGTTTTGAAAGCAGCGTTCAGCGGGCGCTTTTAACCCCTTTACCGCTGATGCCCGCACCGCCCCAATGTGAAAGGGGTCTAAAACGTCTTTTTCAGTCCCCTAGACCTCAACGAGCATTTAACCCTTGCAGTGCATGTAAATGTTATGTGTTTTTTTTTTTTTTTTTTATGACCTAAATAAGGAAATAAATCTAAAGTTTCAGTGAAAAGTTTCATTTTGCACATGCTTCCATACTAGAGAGAACATTAAAATACCCGTGTCCAGACTTAGGAGTTTCCTTCTGTAATTGTTTGCATGTCAACAGCATTTGTCAGAGTTATCCGCTGATGGGAACGGTGCTTGAACAACAGGTTTTCGACATTTCCGATATTATTCAAACAACCACAACCCTATAGTATTAAATACATGGAGGAGTTGGAGTATTTGTAAGAATTTGCTAGAGAGACATGTTATTGTACATAGTAGTAAGTAGTAGACATTGGAATGTATTCTGTTGTCACAAAAATTCGATTAGAAGGAAGCAGCGCCCTGCCTTTTTTTTGACATTCCCTGGGAAAATAGCTGTGTATGTGACACGCACATGGGGAATCTACTTGTTCTTTCAGATTAACTGCAGATATTATACTAATTTTGGCTATATTCTACCCTGCTACCCGAAGAAGGTTGTAACGCTGAACTTCAGGCAAACAGCGAAATTCACAGATTATATACACACACACATATATATATATATATATATATATATATATATATATATATATATATATACTGAGCAAAATTATAAACACAACTGAACTCAAAGATCTAAGACCAAAGATCTATGTACACAAAAGGCCTATTTATCTCAAATATTGTTCACAAATCTAAATCTGTGTTAGTGAGCACTTCTTTGCCCAGATAATCCATCCACCTCACAGGTGTGGCATATCAGGATGTTGATTACCAGGGATGAGCCGAACAATCCCCCCCCCCCCCGATGCGGTTCGCAACAGAACTTGCGAACAGGCAAAAAATTTGTACAAACACACGAACACCGTTAAAGCCTATGGGACACTAACATGAAAAATCAAAAGTGATAATTTTAAAGGCTTATATGCAAGTTATTGCCATAAAAAGTGTATGGGTATAAAAAAAAAGTGTACCCAGGGGACATATATCAATGCAAAAAAAAGTTTTAAAAACTGAAGTTTTTTCAGGAGCAGTGATTTTAATAATGCTTAAAGTGAAAGAATAAAAATGAAATTTTCCTTTAAATATCGTGCCTGGGGGGTGTCCTTAGTATGCCTGTAAATTAGCGCATCTTTCCCGTGTTTAGAACAGTACAACAGCAAAATTACATTTCTAAAGGAAAAAATGTCATTTAAAACTGTTTGCGGCTCTAATGTATTGTCGGGTCCTGGAAATATAGATAAAAATCATTTTAAAAAATGGCATGGGTCACCCCCCCCGACCATTACCAGGTCCTTGGGCTCTGGTAGGGATATTAAGGGGAACCCAGAGCCAAAATTTTTTAAAAAATGACGTAGCCCCCCCCAAATTTCTATACCAGACCCTTATCCGAGCACGCAACCTGGCAGGCCACAGGAAAAGGGGGGGGGAGAGCACCCCCCCTCCTGAACTGTACAAGGCCACAAGCCCTCAACATGGGGAGGATGCTTTGGGGTCCCCCACAAAACACCTAGTCCCCTTATTGATGGGGACAAGGGCCTCATCCCCACAACCCTTGCCCGGTGGTTGTTGGGGTCTGCGGGCAGGGGGCTTATCGGAATCTGGAAGCCCCCTTTAACAAGGGGACCTCCAGATCCCGGCCCCCCCTATGTGAATGGGTATCAGCTACATTGTACCCCTACACATCCACCAAAAAAAGTGTCAAAATGGTAAAAATGACAGTAGACAATTTGGGTGGCTCCTGCTGACTGCAGGCTTTTTGCAATGACAGCTGTTATATAGCTGAGGGCGGGGAGACCCATTGAGGTAAACGGGTGACCCTGCCCCCTCTGACGTTACGTGGCATCACATGATACCCAATACCCATTCACATAGGGGGGTAGATTCTGGCCCCCCCGCCTGCAGACCCCCACAACCACTGGGCAAGGGTTGTGGGGATGAGGCCCTTGTCCCCATCAACTAAGTGTTTTGGGGGACCCCAAAACATCCTCCCCATGTTGAGGACATGTGGCCTGGTACGGTTCAAGAGGGGGGCTCTCTCGTCCCCCCCCTTTTTCTGCGGCCTGCCAGGTTGCGTGTTCGGATAACGGTCTGGTATGGATTTTGGGGGGGAACCCTACACCACTTAAAAAAAAAAATTGCCACAGGGTTCCCCTTAATAGCCACACCAGACCTGAAGGGCCTCGTATGGATTTTGGGGCCCCCCCCACACAATTTTTTTTTCATTTTGGTGCAGGGTCCCCCTTAATATTCATACCAGACCCAAAGAGCCTGCCTGGTAATAGACGGGGGGGACCCCATGCCATTTTTTTCAATGATTTTTATCTATATTGCTGGGATCCAGCAATACATTATAGCCGCGAACAGTTTTAAATGACTTGTTTTCCTTTAAAAATGTAATGTTGCTGCTCTCATTCAAAAAACTATGTACAGCTGCTGTGTAAGCAGCTTTACATACTGTGGGGTGTGGACTCCCCCTGAGCCATGATTGGCCAAAGGCACCCTGCCTTTGGCCAATCATGGCTCTCACAGGAGAACGCACTGTGATTGGCCAAAGCATGCAGGTCAGGTGCATGCTTTGGCCAATCAGCAGCCATCAATGCACTGTGATCTCGCAGTGCATTGCCGGTCTCGCCGTTTATTATGGTGTGTACCACGGGCGCTCCAATTTCCCGCAAATTGAATGTTTATTTCTCTACCATAAGCCGTCTCCAAAGGCATTTCAGAGAATTTGGCAGTACATCCAACCAGCCTCACAACTGCAGACCATGTGTAACCACACCAGCCCAGGAACTCCACTGCATGCATGTTGTCCTCATCGGGGTCTCGACCTGACTGCAGTTCGTCATCGTAACAGACTTGAGTGGGCAAATGCTCACGATCGATGGCGTCTTGCACTTTGGAGAGGTGTTCTCTTCACGGATGAATCCCGGTTTTCACTGTACAGGGCAGATGGCAGACAGCGTGTATGGCATTGTATGGGTGAGCGGTTTGCTGATGTCAACGTTGTGGATGGAGTGGCCCATGGTGGCAGTGGGGTTATGGTATGGGCAGGTGTATGCTATGGATATCGAACACAGGTGCATTTTATTGATGGCATTTTGAATGCACAGAGATACCGTGATGAGATCCTGAGGCCCATTGTTGTGCCATTCATCCACGAACATCACCTCATGTTGTAGCATGATAATGCACAGCCCCATGTTGCAAGGATCTGTACACAATTCCTGGAAGCTGAAAACATCCCAATTCTTGCAGGGCCAGCATACTCACTGGACATGTCACCCATTAAGCATGTTTGGGATGCTCTGAATCGGCATATACGACAGCGTGTTCTAGTTCATGGATATTAATCCAGCAACTTCGCACAGCCATTGAAGAGGAATGGACCAGCATTCCACAGGCCACAATCAACAACCTGATCAACTCTATGCAAAGGAGATGTGCTGCACTGCGTGAGGCAAATGGTGGTCACCCCAGATACTGACTGGTTTTCGGACCCCCCCGACTCCCCAATACAGTAAAACTGCACATTTTAGAGTGGCCTTTTATTGTGGCCAGCCTAAGGCACACCTGTGCAATAATCATGCTGTCTAATCAGCATCTTGATATGCCACAGCTGTGAGGTGGATGGATTATCTCGGCAAAGGAGAAGTGCTCACCATGCAGATTTAAACAGATTTGTGAACAATATTTGAGAGAAATAGGCCTTTTGTGTACATAGAAAAAGTTGTAGATCTTTGGGTTCAGCTCATGATAAATAGGGGCAAACACAAAAGTGTTGCGTTTATTATTTTGCTGTTTTACCTGCCACAGGATTTATATTTCTGTCTTGAGATTTATACAGCTCTGCTACATATCACAGTCCCGTCTAGCAGGGGAGGAGACCTGTTTTTTTTGCTGTAACTGCTTAACCACTTTGCGCCCGCACTATAGCCGAAAGACGGCTGCAGCGCGGACGCTACCTGCCAGGTGGCCGTCCCTGGACGTCCAGCTGTTTACTTCCGTGATAAGCGCTCCCGCGGGCGCGCATCGGGGAAGTTCTGTGCTGGCCATGTCCCTTCGACACAGCCAGTCACAGATCACCGTAAACGGCCAATCACAGTGGCCGTTTACAGTGCGATCGGCGGTGCCAATGAGAGATGATCTCATATGTAAACATATGAGATCATCTCTCATCGCCGGCTCTCCCTCCTCACACAGAGACAGCGTGTGAGGAGGGAGAGCGAACCGCTGCAGCGGTGAGTGTAAAAAAAAAAAACAAACGGGAAAAAAAGTCGTCAGTGTCATCTGTCATCCCTCTCCACTGTCATCTGTCCCCATTGTCATCCCTTCCCACTGTCATCTGTCCCCACTGTCATCTGTCGCCAGTGCCATCCCTCCCCAGTGCCATCCGTCCCCAGTGACATCCCTCCCCAGTGCCATCCATCCCCACTGCCATCTGTCCCCAGTGCCATCCCTCCCCACTGTCATCCCTCCCCAGTGCCATCCGTCCCCACTGTCATCCCTCCCCAGTGCCATCCGTTCCCAGTGCCATCTGTCATCAGTGCCACATATCAGTGGCATCTGTCATCAGTGTCACGTGTCATCAGTGTCACGTGTCATCAGTGCCACGTATTAGTGCCATCTGTCATGGGTGCCACGTATTAGTGCCATCTGTCATCAGTGCCAAGTATTAGTGCCATCTGTCATCAGTGCCACGTGTCATCAGTGCCACGTATTAGTGCCATCTGTCATCAGTGCCATCGGTCATCACTTCCACGTGTCATTAGTGCCACATATTAGTGCCATCTGTCATCAGTGTCACGTGTCATCAGTGCCACGTATTAGTGCCATCTGTCAGTGCCACGTATTAGTGCCAAATGTAATCAGTGCCACGTATTAGTGCCATCTGTCATCAGTGTCATCAGTGCCACGTATCAGTGCCATCTGTCATCAGTGCCACGTCAGTGTCATCAGTGCCACGTATCAGTGCCATCTGTCATCAGTGCCACGTCAGTGCCACGTGTCATTGTCCTGGTGCTCCAGGGCCTTCAAAAGTTTAATAGGTAGTCAACAAGTTATATGTGTAATTTATGCTCCTAGAACACATGATGGTGCTCCTTGCATGTTGGGCCTCTGTATGTAGCCAGGCTGTGAAAAAGTCCCACACATGTGGTATTCCCATACTCAGGAGGAGTAGCAGAATGTATTTTGGGGCATTATTTGTGGTATATACATGCCATGTAAGAGAAATAACCTATTACAATGACAATTTTGTGGGGGAAAAAAAATCTTCATTTTGCAAAGAATTGTGGGAAAAATATGACAACATCAAAAAGCTTACCATGCATCTTACTAAATACCTTGGAATGTCTACTTTCAAAAAAGGGGTCATTTGGGGGGTATTTGTACTTTCCTGACTTGTTCGGGTCGCAAGAAATGAGATACGCTGTCAGTACATCAGGTGTGATCAATTTTTTATGATTTGCACCACAGCTTGTAGACTCTCTAAGGCCCCTTTCACACGATCGGACCGATCAGATCTGCCTGTCAGTTTTGACGGCGGACCTGAACGGGCGATCCATGTTAGCCTATGGACCGTCGGATGTCAGCGGAGACATGTCCGCTGACATCCGACCCCGTCCGATCCGCTAAAAGCAGACGTATGGGCTCTACGTCCAGATCCATCGCTGGCGGATCGGATCGGGTGAGATCTGACGAAAACGGACACGCTGTCCGTTTTTGTCCGATCCCTCCAAAGGCGGCAGCGGCGCCTGACAAGCCCCTCCCCGCTCAGTGAGCAGAGAGGGACCTGTCATCCGCCGGCTCAGCGGAGATCAACGGACTGATCTCCCGCTGAGCCGGCGGACCGAGGCGGGCTCCGTAGAAACGGAGCCCGCCTCGTGTGAAAGGGGCCTTACTTTCACAAAGACCAAATAATATCCACTAATTTGGGTTATTTTTACCAAAGATATGTAGCAGTATAAATTGTGGCCAAAATTTATTAAGAAAAATTAATAATTTGCTAAATTTTATCACAGAAACTAAGAAAATGCGTTTTTTTTTTTCAAAATTTTCGGTCTTTTTTTATTTATAGCGCAAAAAATAAAAAACCCAGAGGTGATCAAATGCCACCAAAAGAAAGCTCTATTTGTATGAAAAAAAGGACAAAAAATTCATTTGGGTACAGTATTACATGACTGAGTAATTGTCATTCAAAGTGTGAGAGCACCGAAAGCTGAAAATTGGTCTGGGCAGGAGGGGCGTTTAAGTGCCCAGTAGGCAAGTGGTTAAAAAGCGTTAGCTGGAGTTTTGCTTCTATTTGTTAAAGAGGAGTTCCACCCAGGCGGGCCATTAAAAAAAAAAAAAAATAAAAGTCAGCAGCTACAAATACTGCAGCTGCTGACTTTTAATTGGACACTTACCTGTCCCTGGGTCCAGCGATGCGGGGGATCGAAGCCCCGCTCGTCCCCCCACCTCCGCTCGTCGGCGCCGGCATTTCAACTGTGGGCGCCGGGCTGTGGCTTCACAGCCTGGCACCCACTGCGCATGCGCGAGCGGCGCCGCGCGCCGTGATTGGCCGCTCAATCACCTGGGACCTGTAATGGGTCCCAGATGATTGACAGGAGGGAGGGAGAAGAGCCGAGCCCTTCCTGTGCCAGGGGGAAGTGATGTCACCAGCCCAGGCAGAGGAAGGGGCAGACTACGAGGGACCACCTAGCAACAGGCATTTAGAGGTAAGTAAAAAAAAAAAAAATATCCAAATGTTTTTTTGGGTTTTTTTTTTAGAATTTTTTAGATATGTATGTTTTTTTGGGTGGAACCCCACTTTAAGTCCATTTAAATCTGTGTTAGTCTAACATTTTCCTCCAGACTGACAGTACTGCTTTATAAAGATGTCTTTGCTGTCCAAATAGAGCCACACTAAGACAGAAGTGTGTTACTGGCCAGATCACCAGGTGAAAAAAGCCTGAAAAAGAAAACTGATGCATCCACCACATCTAATGCCGCGTACACACGGTCGGACTTTTCGTCTACAAAAGTCCGACAGCCTGTCCGACAGACTTTCGACGGACTTTTGGCGGACTTTTGGTGGATTTGTGGCAGACTTTCTTACGAGCGGACTTGCCTACATACGATCACACAAAAGTGCGACGGATTTGTATGTGATGACGTACACCGGACTAAAATAAGGAAGTTGATAGCCAGTAGCCAATAGCTGCCCTAGCGTGGGTTTTTGTCCGTCGGACTAGCACACAGACGAGCGGATTTCTGGGTCCGGCGTAGTTACGACGTAAAGATTTGAAGCATGTTTCAAATCTAAAGTCCGTCAGATTTGAGGCTGGAAAAGTCCGCTGAAAGTCCGGGGAAGCCCACACACGATCGGATTGTCAGCCAGCTTTAGTCCGTCGGCGTCCGTCGGACTTTTGTAGACGAAAAGTCCGACCGTGTGTACGCGGCATAAGGCTTAGCAAGCTGCAATATATTACATTTTTGTTTGCACTTGTAAATACGTTTACCAAGTTTGATTAGACAATGAAAGAAGAAGCAGGAGACTGATCTCTGTCACTGTGCTCTCTGCTCCATACTTATTGTTAGCACTGCAGTACACCTGACTGGCTCCTTGTGCTGCTTCTCCCTCTCCAAGTCTGGTCTCTGCTGTACAAGGATTACAAGAGTCTGATGCAAAGGCTGATTCAGATACTTACAGTGTTTGCATTTAAAGCTATATATTTAAAAATATAATAATGAATATAGAGATCTTAGTCATTTGTGTCTTCTAAAGCTGCCAAGAGCCCAATTTCTGCCAAAGTTTTTTGATAAAGTATTAGATTCTCTGACAGTTCTTCTTCTCTCTATATGTCCCTATTGGGGGAGTTTTCCCCTCACTTCCTGTCCCTTTCCAATTGGCAATTTCTTTTAGCAGTGTAGCACTACCCCTGCAGGAGCCATTGGTTGAGATGGGTCCTCTGTTTCTGGCCTCGACCTTCTCAAAAACCTAAGCTCCTCGGACACACCAGGCTGAGTGCATAAACACGCAATATCACAGAAAATCACTGACTATGACACTAATTACCCAGCAATAAGGCTAATTTAAAGGAATTGTAAACCCTTGTTTTTTTTTTTTTGTTTTTTTTTTAAATAACAAACATGTCACACTTACCTCCACTGTGCAGTTTGTTTTGCACAGAGTGGCCCTGGTCCTCCTCTTTTGTAGTCCCACAGCGGTGCTGGTGGCTCCTCCCCGCATCGAGTGTCCACGTTGGAGAAGCCCTCTCCTTGGTGGAAACCCATGGGGGCACGCTCCAGAGTCGCGCATCTGTGTCCATTCACACAGAATGCAGTACTCAGCCCGCCCACCCCCCCCCGGGCACGCGTCATTGGATTTGATTGACAGCAGCGGGAGCCAATGGCTGCGCTGCTATCAATCTATCCAACCGGGACACCAGCTACAGATGGTGTGCTCATTCCCGGACAGAGGATGACAGCATCCAGGTAAGTAAAACGGGGAGCTGGGGGGCTGCAGCACTAAAAAAAGGTTTTTCACTTTAATGCATAGAATGCATTAGGGCCAGTTCACACTACATGCAGTCCGGTGCGGTTTCTGCATCAAAAACACATGGAAAGTAGGTTATATGGTTTCAAATGGCATAGTTCACACCAGTGCTTGCAGTTCCAGTGCGTTCCAGTTCCAGAAAAAAAGTAGAACATGCTGCATTTTTTCTGCACTGGACTGTACTGAAACTCTGTAAAACACATCAAAAATGCACTGGAGAGCACCGGAGCACACCTAAATGCACCAAAAACGCACTGCAACATACTTGTCCTTATTTAAAAAAGAGGGGGAAAAAAAGCACTGGACTGCATAAAAAACACACCGAAAATGCTTTAAAACGCACTGGAACACATCAAAAACCGCATGCAGAAAAGCACCTGGAACGCATCCAGACTGCGTTTCTATGGTGTGAACTGGCCTTTAAGGTGAAAACCCATGAGGGTTTACAACCCCTTTAAGAAAAGGGACAGGACATAAAATGACATTGATCCAGATCAGCGTAAGCATTAACAACACCACCTGAAGTGCAGCTGTGAGCAGTAAATGACTTGCACTAAAAACCAAGAGATATACTGTCAGAATGCACTAATTGCAGCTACGCTAGGCCTAAAGCCATCTGGTAAGCACTATTAAGATTTGAGGTATGTGAAATAGGCAAAAGGCACGAGATGGGATTTTTGAAACTGGTTATATTACAGGGGAAGTCTTTAGGATGTTTATTCTGCCAGCTATAGTTGGGGCCCTTTAAGAAACATTGGTGCACTTATCAACAGTCCTTGTGAACATGCATGCATTTAAAGTATGCTATAAGGGTGGTCCAGTCTTTGCATGGGTGCATGTAGATGTCAGACATAGATGACCTGGGTGTACTTGACATTTTGGGTCGATAGCCCTCTTACCAGTCCCCAGGATACAGCTGTGGCATCCACGGTGGAAGAGGCCCCCTCAGTCTCTCCAAAGCCTCAGGTGTACAGCTGTGAGGTGGACGGATGTTCAGATCTCCTTGTGGCAATGGCATGTATGCTGCAGGTCCAGCAGATGTGGTGACGTGGCAAGCATCCTCAACACACTGTCCCCAAAGTCGAGTCTCCCCGGCCAGTACTCTAGTAAGCCAGGAGCAAATTTGGCAGAGTTCTTCTTTCCTCCCCTGCTCCGCAAAGCCATCCCCCACATTGTCAGCTAGGAGGGGTCAAGCGGGTTCTATAGCCAGTGCACTAGGCTACAGTATATTTTAGATTTGATTAAAAATAAAATCCTCCAAGATGTAGAGCTCAACCAGACATAGTGCCTGGGGGTCCCTTAGTCTGCCTGTAAAGTGGTGCATCTATAGCATATATATATATATATATATATATATATATATATATATATATATATATATATATATATATACATATATAGCATGCTGCAGCAAAAATTAATGTTTTTAAAATGATTTGCGGTTGCAATTTCTGGCACCCAGCTATTGAAAGAATACATAAAAAAATGGTGAGAGGTCCCCCCCGTTAAGATTAAAAAATACCCCAATATCCATACCAGACCCTTATCCGCGCATGCAGCCTAGCAGGTCAGGAAGGGTGGGGGGCCAGCGAGCGCCCTGAACCATACCAGGCCACATGCCCTCAACATTGGAGAGGTGGGTGCTTTGGGGTAGGGGGCAAGGGCCTCATCCCTACAACTATAGCTGTAGTGGCTGTGGGGGGTCTGCGGGCAGGGGGCTTATCGGAATGCCCCAGATCCTGCCCCCCACATGTGAGTATTGGGTACAAAGTACCCCTACCCATTCACCTAAAAAGTATACAAAAAAAAGTAAAAACAGGAGACAAGTTTGTGACAAATTCTTTATTAAAAAATAAAAAAGCAGTGTCCCTTGATGTAAATCCATCCATCGTCAGTTTTTTTTATTCTTCTTGTACACTTTTTGGGTGAATGGGTAGGGGTACTATGTACCCGATACGTATTCACATGGGCGGGGGGTAGGGTGGCCACAAACTGGCCACGGTTGTGGGGATGAGGCCTCTGTCCCCATCCACAAGTTTGCTGAGGGCATGCGGTTTAGAAGGGGGGGCGCTCGCTCTGCACTTTCTTTTATTATTTAGCTGTCATCAGGGTAACCCATTGACAGCTGATGACTAATCGGTTGTTAATGGTGGGGCGCAGCGGGGGGACATCGCAGGATCCTGGTGACAAGGTAAGTTATCTGGACAAGTATTCTGCAATGCAATCCCAAGTGTGGCTCAGGGTTACCCCTAATGGTACTGAAGTTTAACCCAGAGCCAAACTCGGGATTACCGCCAGGAGGGTTATTAAATAAAATATGTAAAAAACAAAATGTCTGGTGAAAGTCACATTCACTGGATTATGAATATATCCTATGTGTGTAACTACAAGTCCATACTTCAACAAGCAGAATAGTCAGATGTTTGTGCCAGTTCTTAGGTACGAGAAAGGCAAAATGTATTATGATAAAACCATTATAATCATTATCCAGGAAAAAAGAAAAAACAGTTCCTCAACCACCAATGTTTTCCTCATATCGGAAAAAAAAAATCCTTCTTCAGCCAGTCACAGGCAATCAGATTAATTGCCTGGATGAGTTACGGATAGTTGACATCTGTCAGAATATGTATTTGCAATCTCTACAACAGAAACAAGATGAGTTATTAATATAGTTAAGGAGCACTACTGTACAGTAACCAATGGCTGCTAATCACTGGTCTATAGGTATCATGATGTAATAACCAAGTAAAGAAAAAAAAGTATACCTAAGTGTATGTAAACTCTAACATAAAATTATTTGATATGCTCCTGTTTGGCCTTTTAAATACCAGTTTATCCAGAAATCTTGTGAACTGATAACTTTCTGTACTCTCTGGACTGTTATCAGTTAGCATTGTTTCCCTGCTATTTCCACAGACTACAGAACACTAGGGATGAGCTTCGTGTTCGAGTCGAACCCATGTTCGACTCGAACATCGGCTGTTCGGTCGTTCGCCGAATTGCGAACGATATGGGCTGTTCGCGCCAAATTCGTGTGGCGCGTCACGGCCCATAATTCACTGCGGCATCGCAGTGCATTGCTTGCTGATGATTGGCCAAGCATGCACTATGACCCGCATGCTTGGCCAATCACAGCGCCGCCTGAACAGAGAGCCGTAATTGGCCAAAGCCAAGGAGGCTTTGGCCAATTATGGCTCAGGGGATTTAGTACACGCCCCACACTATATAAGGCCGCCTGCACGGCGGCCCTGTGTAGTGTGTGTTCCGGCGTTGAAAGAGATAGACAGAGAGACGGTGTTTGATTTGAGTTACATAGATTAGGCAGAACAGTCAGTCAGTTAGCTGCACTTACAGTGTATTGTGTATATATATGCATCCCAGGTGTTGCATATATATATATACACTGTACTCAGTTTAGCTAGATCCGTTCCTGTTATCTTCTAGACTATTTACATTTAGTGCAGTGCGTCCTGCTCACAGTGTTCAGCTAGATCCGTTCCTGTTATCTTCTAGACTATTTACATTTAGTGCAGTGCGTCCTGCTCACAGTGTTCAGCTAGATCCGTTCCTGTTATCTTCCTGCTGACAGGCAGGCTTGTCTTGTTACAGTATTAACAGCTACCTAAAGAAAATTACTGGTGTTCTTTTGATCCTATTAGTACCACGGTCAGGCAGCTAGACTATTAACATTTAGTGCAGTGCGTCCTGCTCACAGTGTTCAGCTAGATCCGTTCCTGTTATCTTCCTACTGACAGGCAGGCTTGTCTTGTTACAGTATTTACAGCTACCTAAAGAAAATTACTGGTGTTCTTTTGATCCTATTAGTACCACGGTCAGGCAGCTAGACTATTTACATTTAGTGCAGTGCGTCCTGCTCACAGTGTTCAGCTAGATCCGTTCCTGTTATCTTCTAGACTATTTACTTTTAGTGCAGTGCGTCCTGCTCACAGTGTTCAGCTAGATCCGTTCCTGTTAAATTCTAGACTATTTACATTTAGTGCAGTGCGTCCTGCTCACAGTGTTCAGCTAGATCCGTTCCTGTTATCTTCTAGACTATTTACATTTAGTGCAGTGCGTCCTGCTCACAGTGTTCAGCTAGATCCGTTCCTGTTATCTTCCTACTGACAGGCAGGCTTGTCTTGTTACAGTATTTACAGCTACCTAAAGAAAATTACTGGTGTTCTTTTGATCCTATTAGTACCACGGTCAGGCAGCTAGACTATTTACATTTAGTGCAGTGCGTCCTGCTCACAGTGTTCAGCTAGATCCGTTCCTGTTATCTTCTAGACTATTTACATTTAGTGCAGTGCGTCCTGCTCACAGTGTTCAGCTAGATCCGTTCCTGTTAAATTCTAGACTATTTACATTTAGTGCAGTGCGTCCTGCTCACAGTGTTCAGCTAGATCCGTTCCTGTTATCTTCTAGACTTTTTACATTTAGTGCAGTGCGTCCTGCTCACAGTGTTCAGCTAGATCCGTTCCTGTTATCTTCTAGACTATTTACATTTAGTGCAGTGCGTCCTGCTCACAGTGTTCAGCTAGATCCGTTCCTGTTATCTTCCTACTGACAGGCAGGCTTGTCTTGTTACAGTATTTACAGCTACCTAAAGAAAATTACTAGTGTTCTTTTGATCCTATTAGTACCACGGTCAGGCAGCTAGACTATTTACATTTAGTGCAGTGCGTCCTGCTCACAGTGTTCAGCTAGATCCGTTCCTGTTATCTTCTAGACTATTTACATTTAGTGCAGTGCGTCCTGCTCACAGTGTTCAGCTAGATCCGTTCCTGTTAAATTCTAGACTATTTACATTTAGTGCAGTGCGTCCTGCTCACAGTGTTCAGCTAGATCCGTTCCTGTTATCTTCTAGACTATTTACATTTAGTGCAGTGCGTCCTGCTCACAGTGTTCAGCTAGATCCGTTCCTGTTATCTTCTAGACTATTTACATTTAGTGCAGTGCGTCCTGCTCACAGTGTTCAGCTAGATCCGTTCCTGTTATCTTCCTACTGACAGGCAGGCTTGTCTTGTTACAGTATTAACAGCTACCTAAAGAAAATTACTGGTGTTCTTTTGATTCTATTAGTACCACGGTCAGGCAGCTAGACTATTAACATTTAGTGCAGTGCGTCCTGCTCACAGTGTTCAGCTAGATCCGTTCCTGTTATCTTCCTACTGACAGGCAGGCTTGTCTTGTTACAGTATTTACAGCTACCTGAAGAAAATTACTGGTGTTCTTTTGATCCTATTAGTACCACGGTCAGACAGCTAGACTATTTACATTTAGTGCAGTGCGTCCTGCTCACAGTGTTCAGCTAAACCTACAAGTTAGTGGGGTGCGTCCACCTCACAGTGTTCAGCTAAAGCTACCTGTAGAAGGTTGGTGGTGTTCTCATACTACAGGCAGGTAGTTGATTTTGCTAGCTGCAGTATATATATAGATATATATCTATATATCCCAGCTTAGTGCAGCTACAGGCCATTAGTATGTCTGGAAGGCCAAGAAGGAGAGGCAGACAGTCACAAGCCAATAAGAGAGGGCAAGCAGGCTCTGTGTCTAGTGCTGGTCGTGGAGACGGTGCATCCTCATCAGCACGTGGCCATGGGACACGCTTGGCCTTTTTTTCGGCAGCTGGCCGTGTTGAGCCGCAACATGCGGAAGACTTGGTCGAGTGGATGACCAAGCCGTCCTCATCCTCCTCATCCTCTCTCACCCATGCCCAGGGTGCTTTGTCTGGCAAAGCAGCGGCCTCTTCCCTCTACTCAATGTCATCAGTGACTCCTTCCTTAGCTCCACCATGTCCTCCTGAGGAGTCCTTCGAACTGTTTGACCACAGTGTTGGGTACATGCTCCAGGAGGATGCCCAGCATTTGGAAGGCTCTGATGATGATACTGAGCTCGATGAAGGCAGTAACATGAGCACGGACAGAGGGGGTGCCCAAGAAGGACAGCAATCTGGCAGTCATGCTCCCCCTGCTGCAGCATACTGCCGGGTTTGTTCCAGTGATGAGGAGGGAGGGGATGATGAGGTCACTGACTCAACGTGGGTGCCTGATAGGAGAGAGGAGGAGGAGGAGGAGGAGGAGGCGGCACATCACCAACGAGGCAGGATGCCCTCCAGGGGCCAGCCTAAGGGCAGCACATTGACTGCATCACATGTGCAGGGCGCTGCAGTCTCTGCGCATTATTCAAAAAGTTCTTTGGTGTGGGCATTTTTGGAGACGAGTGCATCAGATCGCACCGCTGCTATTTGCAACATATGTCTCAAGCGTATCTCACGTGGCCAAAACATCTCCCGCTTGGGTACCACATGCTTGACCAGACATATGTTGACCTGCCATGCAGTTCGTTGGCAAGCGCATCTAAAAGACCCACACCAAAGAACAAAGAGGACCTCTCCTTGCTCCTCATCAGCTGAGATTTCCAACCCCACTAGACCTTCAGTCCTCTCTGAGACCTGCACTGAGAGGAATGAAGGTGTAGAATTAGGTGTGTCACAGCCAAGTACTTGTGGGCAATCTGCTTTTGGTACACCAACGTCAGATTGTACCAGGCAAATTTCTCTGCCCCAGCTGCTGCACCGCCGAAAGAAGTTTGCTCCCAGCCATCCACATGCCCAGCGGTTGAATGCTAGCTTGGCAAAATTGCTGGCACTTCAACTGCTGCCTTTTCAGTTGGTAGACTCTGCCCCCTTCCGTGAGTTTGTGGAATGTGCGGTTCCTCAGTGGCAGGTACCCAAACGCCACTTTTTCTCACGGAAGGCGATTCCGGCTCTCTACCGGCATGTAGAAGGCAATGTCCATGCCTCGCTGGACAGGGCGGTCAGCGGTAAGGTGCATATTACCGCTGACTCATGGTCCAGCAGGCATGGACAGGGACGTTACCTAAGTTTCACGGCGCATTGGGTGACTCTGCTGGCAGCTGGGAAGGATGCAGGACAAGGTGCAGTAGTGTTGGAGGTTGTTCCGCCACCACGCCTCCAAAATGCTAATGATTGTGACACACCTCTCTCCTCCACCCCCTCCTCTTCTTCTTCCTCCATGGCCTCTTCCTCGGAACCAGCGGTGCTCCGTAGTCGTTCAAGGGGCTACGCAAGTACGCAGGCCAAAAGATGCCATGCAGTGCTTGAGCTGGTGTGCTTGGGGGACAGGAGCCACACTGGGGCAGAGGTTGTGTCAGCTCTGCAGGGGCAGGTTCAGAGGTGGTTGATGCCACGCCAACTAAAGGCAGGAATGGTGGTTTGCGACAATGGCACCAACCTCCTCTCTGCCCTCCGACAGGGACAAATGATCCATGTGCCCTGTTTGGCTCACGTCCTTAACTTGGTGGTGCAGCGGTTCTTGGGCAGGTACCCGGGCTTACAGGATGTCCTGAGGCAGGCCAGGAAAGTCTGTGTGCATTTCCGCCGGTCATATAATGCCAGTGCTTGGCTGACGGACCTCCAAAAGGAGTTTAACCTGCCCAAGAACCGCCTAATCTGTGACATGCCCACCAGGTGGAACTCAACGTTGGCCATGCTGCAGCGGCTGCACACGCAGCAGAGGGCCATCAATGAGTACCTGTGCGACTATGGCACCAGGACAGGATCAGGGGAGCTTGGTTTTTTTTCCCCACGCCAGTGGGCCATGATCAGGGATGCATGCACTGTCCCGTCACCATTTGAGGAGGCCACGAGGATGGTGAGCAGTGACAGTGCATGCATCAGTGACACTGTCCCCCTTGTCCACCTGTTGGAGCACACGCTGCGTGGAATAATGGACAGGGCACTTGAGGCAGAACAGAGGCAGGAAGAGGAGGACTTCCTTAGCTCTCAAGGCCCCCTTTATCCAGACAGTGTTCCTGCGTGCCCGCCGATCACACAGGAAGAGAACGAGGAGGAGGAGGAGGAGGAGGAGGAGGAGGAAGATTGTGTCAGTATGGAGGTGGAGCCTGGCACTCAGCATCAGCAGCAGTCTTTAAGGGATCAGTCCCAAGAAACACATGGACTTGTACGTGGCTGGGAGGAGGTGGCTGCGGACCATGTCGTCCTTAGTGACCCAGAGGACTCCGGACCGAATGCCTCAGCAAACCTACGCTGCATGGCCTCCCTGATCCTGCAAAGCCTGCGTAAGGATCCTCGTATTCGTGGTATCAAGGAGAAGGACCAATACTGGCTGGCAACCCTCCTTGATCCACGTTACAAGGGTAAGGTTGCGGACCTTATCTTGCCATCGCAGAGGGAGCAGAGGATGAAACATCTTCGGGAGGCCTTGCAGAAAGGTCTGTGCAACGCGTTCCCAGAGACTGGGAGGTTACAAACTCCTGTTTCTGGACAACGTGTTGCTGAGGCTTCGGTCAGTCAAAGAAGGAGCAGTGGAGAAGGTGGCCGTCTGACCGATGCGTTCAGACAATTTTTTGGTCCGCAGCCCCAAGGTATGATCGGTTCCAGCAACCATCGCCAGCGTCTATTTTACATGGTGCAGGAATACCTAGGGGCAAGATCAGACTTGGACACCTTTCCCACCGAAAATCCTCTGGGTTACTGGGTCTTGAGGATGGTTTACTGGCCAGAGCTTGCACAGTATGCAATTGAGCTACTGGCCTGTCCTGCATCCAGCGTTCTTTCGGAACGCACATTCAGTGCTGCTGGAGGCGTGGTAACTGATCACAGGGTGCGTCTGTCCACCGACTCGGTCGATCGACTGACCTTCATAAAAATGAATCAGTCTTGGATCACCACCAGCTACCAAGCACCTGATGCTGATGTAACCGAATAATTTTTTTTGAAATCTCAGATCCCTTCAAAGACTGCCTATGCTGATGCTGAGTGACTATCCCTGAGAAATTATCCTCTTCCTCCTCAATCATCACGCCAATAGCTTGTATGAACATTTTTGGTTCTGGGCGCCACCGCCAGTGCCTAAGGCACAATTTTTCAGCCCCTGTTTAACAGGGGCATGTAATTACAATTTTTGATGCAATACTTTGCAGCAGGGCTCGTTTCTGCGTTACAACTAGAGTATCTGTGAGGGGTTGCAGTGTTGTGGCACCAGCACCAGTGCCTAAGGCCCAATTTTTCTGCCCCTGTCTAACAGGGGCGTGTAATTACAATTTTTGATGCAATACTTTGCAGCAGGGCTCGTTCCTGCATTCCAACTAGAGTGTCTGTGAGGGGTTGCAGTGTTCTGGCACCAGCACCAGTGCCCAAGGCCCAATTTTTCTGCTCCTGTCTAACAGGGGCGTGTAATTACAGTTTTTGATGCAATAATTTGCAGCAGGGCTCGTTCCTGCTTTCCAACTAGAGTGTCTGTAAGGGGTTGCAGTGTTGTGGCACCAGCACCAGTGCCTAAGGCCTAATTTTTCAGCTCCTGTTCAACAGGGGCATGTAATTACAATTCTTGATCTAATATTTCACAGCAGGGCCCTGCGAGGGCTTACAGTGTTGTGGCCACAGCAACACCTAAGGCCCAAATTTCTGCTGAGTATATAGGGCAGGACCCTACTTTCAAACATCTAACTTACAAACGACTCCTACTTGCAAACGGAAGGAGACAACAGGAAGTGAGATGAAATCTACCCCTAGGAAGGAAAATTCTCTCCTGTAAGAGTTAATATGGGGGAAAAAATTCTCCTTTCCACTGATGCTTTCCAATCCTTGTTCCACAAAAAAACCCAAATTTTCAAAAAACATTTTTCATTGGGACAAAAAGTGAGGTGAAATCTTCTGAAGAGGAGGAAAGACAGCAAAACAAATGTCACAAGGGTTATAACCCTTCCCTATGTTTTCCAAAAAGCTTAAAAAAGATTTTTTGGCTGGAGCTAAACACGTTAAAAATGTACCCGTTCAAAATTACAAAGAGATTCTACTTAACAACAAACCTACAGTCCCTGTCTTGTTTGCACCGCCTGTATACTGCTGTTCAGAGTATATAGGGCCTGGTGGCCCCACACCTTTCCTTATTTTAATTTGGGTGCGGGGTTCCCCTTAATATCCATACAAGACCCAAAGGGCCTGGTAATGGACTGGGGGGTACCCATGCCGTTTGTTTGGTGCAGGGACTGTTCTAAACACGGGAAACACGCGTCACTTTACAGGCATACTATAGACACCCCCCAGGTACGATATTTAAAGGAATATTTCACTTTTTTTTTTTACTTTAAGCATCATTAAAATCACTGCTCCCGAAAAAACGGCCGTTTTTAAAAGTTTTTTTTGCATTGATACATGTCCCCTGGGGTAGGACCCGGGTCCCCAAACCCTTTTTAGGACAATACCGTGCAAATTAGCCTTTAAAATGAGCACTTTTGATTTCGAACGTTCGAGTCCCATAGACGTCAATGGGGTTCTAACGTTCGTGCGAACTTTCGGTCCGTTCGCAGGTTCTGGTGCGAACCGAACCGGGGGGTGTTCGGCTCATCCCTACAGAACACCTCCCCTGTTATCGAGGAGAGAAGTGTTTATGGGGGTTGATTTACTAAAACGGAAGTGTGCAAAATATGGGTCAGCTCTGCACAGAAAATAATCAGCTTCCAGGTTTTATTATCAAAGCCTGATTGAACAAGCTGAAGTTAGAAGCTGATTGGCTACCATGCACAGCTGCACCAGATTTTGCACTCTCCCAGTGTTGCCAACCTACCAAATTCAAATTTACTGACACGACACCCAAAATTTAGTGGCACAGCCAAGTTTTTATTGGCATTTCCAAAAGTTACAAAAATATAGTTTTAAGTGTAAATTTCAGTATTTAGGCTAAAAAAAAAGTACAATATGCAATTAGCAATGTGATTAAAAAGGCCAGTTCACACCACATGCAGTCCAGTGTGTTTTTTTCTGCATCAAATACGCGTAGAAAGTAGGTTATATGGTTTTCAATGGCATAGTTCACACCAGTGCTTGCAGTTCCAGTGCATTCCAGTTCCAGAAAAAAATGTAGAACATGCTGCATTTTTCCTGCACTGGACTTTAGTGGAACGCTGTAAAAAGCATCAAAAACTCACGGAAACGCACCTAAACACACCAAAAACGCACTGGAACACCTATGTTCTTATTTAAGGTTAAAGAAAAAAAGGGGGGGATGCACTGGAATGCATCAAAAACACACCAAAAATGCATCAAAAACGCACTGGAATGCATCAAAAACACGCATGCAAAAAAAGCATCTGGAGCGCATCCGGACTGCGTTTCTATGGTGTGAACTGGCGGTAGATATTAACCACTTGGCCTGGTACGGAAGGTTTACCCCCCTTCCTTACCAGGCCATATTTGTGATACGGCACTGAGTTGCTTTAACTGTGTTGTACTGTGTTGCTTTAACTGACAATTGTGCAGTCGTGCGACACTGTACCCATAGAAATGTATGTCCTTTTTTTCCCCCCAAAAGGAGCTTTCTTTTGGTGGTATTTGATCACCTCTGCGGTTTTTATTTTTTGCGCTAAAAACAAAGAACGACCAGCAATTTTGAAAAAGAAACTATATTTTTTACTTTCTGCTCTAAAACACATCCAATAAGAAAATGTAAAAAAATCAAATTTCTTCATCACTTGGGGCCAATATGTATTCTGCTACATATTTTTGGTTAAAAAAAT
The DNA here is from genome assembly GCA_037952925.1 of Lithobates clamitans. Taxonomy (NCBI): domain Eukaryota; kingdom Metazoa; phylum Chordata; class Amphibia; order Anura; family Ranidae; genus Lithobates; species Lithobates clamitans. Next base: position 1,820,914 of record JBBGZY010000265.1, on the reverse strand, counting down.
TCCAATAAGCATATATTGATTGGTTTACGCAAAAGTTACAGCATTTACAAACTATGGGAATTTTTTTTATTTATTTATCTTTTAACATTTTTTTTTACTAGTAAATGCGGCGATCAGCAACTTGTAGTGGGACTGCGATATTGCGACGGACAAATCGGACACCTAACTGACACTTTTGACACTTTTTTTAGGGACCAGTAACATTATGATAGAGATAAGTGCTAATAATATGCACTTTCACTGTACTAATTTGGGTGCTCGCACCCAAAACCCGGAAGTGCAGATTTTTACTGGCAACCTTTTCCTATCACTAACATTTACTGGCAGAAGAAAAGTGCCAGTTTTTTACTGGCTGCCAGTAAAAATACTGATGGTTGGCAACACTCTACTCTCCAGTTTTAGTAAACCAACCCCAGTGTTATATTGTCCTCTCTTGTCTCAGTGGGGGTTATTTACTAAAGGCAACTCCACTTTGCACTACAAGTGTAAACTACAAGTGCAAAATGCACTTGAAATTGCACTTGGAAATGCAGTCGCTGTATATCCGAGGGGGACATGCAAGGAAAGTAAAAAACAGAATTTTTACGCATCGCGCATGTGCAACCTGATTTTAAATGGCAGCGGAGCTTTTTTCTTTATTTATCCCCGCTAGGATTTTATGTGTATTCATGCAGTATTGACTGCTTTGTTTTTTAATAAACTGGACCTGGATTTTCTACACTATTGGAGTCCTTTCTCTTTTATGTGATGCATTCCCGTTGAATTGACTGGTGCATGAGGCATTCCTGGGACCTTACCCTCTGGAGCGCTTTTTTCTGTTGCTGACGGACCATCCAGGAAGCGGATCTGAGGGACATCAGCGGAATTCCCAGAAGGACATCCTCTGCAATCTACACATCTCATATTTCTACTAAGCCTGTTTTGACCTCCCTGAATAAGGGCGGTCGCAGGCTTTTTGGTAAGCCTTCAATTTTTCTATCATTCGGTGGTTAACAGCACTTAATTGTGGAATACGGAATCAGAATTGCACATCTTTCAAATTTTTGGACTATTTTCTACTTCAACATATGAATATTTATGATGAAGACTTAATTATCATATTAATTGTTGACATTTATTGTTGTTCAGTTATTGATTGTCCCTGGCACTTTATTTTATCTTAAATCACTACTACGGATCACAATTTTTTGGTATAACACTACATATAATCTGATTTATGTCCAGCGCTGCACTGTTCATTATATATATATCTTGTGCCCTTATATCGGGGTTATAGTGCTCAGCAGCAGGACCTCCGTCACGGTTCTTTGTAAAAGTTTTTTCACTGTTTATGCACCTAGCGCAATTATTTTGTTTTTGTGTTCAGAATTTTAGCTTGCACATGATTGGATGATAAAATCAGCAGAGCTTCCCCTCATTTCAGATCTACCCCTCAGATCTGCAAAGACTGCACTTCCAAGTGCACTTTCAGTGCAATTTCAAGTGCACTTTGCACTTGTAGTTTGCACTTGTAGTGCAAAGTGGATTTGCCTTTCGTAAATAACCCCCAGCGTGACAATGCTGCTCCACACATTTGTCACCCTAGGTCATGTACTGTGTTAATGGAAGAACTCCCAGGTTTAAAATAAAGAAAAAAAAAGGGTGAAAAAAGTAAACTAATGCAACCACCACATCTAAGGACTAGTAAGCTGTCCATTTTAAACTATTTTTAAACTATCCATTTTTGTTCTTCGGTTTAGATACCCTTTAAGAGTGTGGAAAATACACACCATAAACTGAATTTTGTTTATTTTTCAGTACTCTTTTCATGGAATGCATCTAAATAAATAAAACTTATAAAAAAGAATTTAGTTACGGTTTCATTTTTATTAACCACCTAACGACCACCCAACCACTTTGTACTGCGGAGGAGTGGCCGATCTATGCAAAGCGATGTACCTATATGACGCTGCCTACTTCCGGGTTTAGGGCGCCCCCCGCTGGCACCCACTGTGATTGTACATAGCGAGTCCCAGCCAATGACTCACGGTACTCCTGAGGCCCAGAGCTCTATGGTGACATTCAAGCCCCTTATTCACCCTAGATGTTGACCCCTGTCCAGCCAATGTCATTAGTACAGTAACAATGTATAGTATTATCACTGAATTATTGTCACTGGTGATGTCAGTGGCAGTTAGTCAGTTACCACCAGCCTCAGTGTCAGATTGCACGATCACAGTCCTAAGTCATTGATCGCCGCCATTAGTAGTAAATAAAAAAAAAAATGATAGTATCTATACCATAGTTTGTAGGCGCTATAACTTTCAAGCAAACCAATCAATATACACGTATTGGGATTTTTTTAAAATCAAAAGTATGTAGCAAAATACATTTTGGCCAAAATTTATGAAGAAATTCATTTTTTAAATTTTTTTATTGGATTTGTTTTATAGCAGGAAGTAAAAAATACTGTTATTTTTTCAAAATGTTCGGTCTTTTTACATTTTTTTCAGGGGAAGTCGGTCCAGGAGGGCCCACTAGGCGGGGGGGCCGGGGCGACTCTTCGTGGGGTGGAGCGGAGGGGAAAGGGGGCGGTTGACAACCTGATTCTGGGTCAGGGTTTCGTGCATAGCAGAGCTATTTGTGTGCAAAAATTATATAAGTTCAGTTTGGGTACAGCGTTGCATGTCCGCGCAATCGCCGGTTAAAGTGACACAATAGCAATAAATGGCCTGGTCATGAAGGGAGTAAAATCTTCCGGAGCTGAAGCAGTGAAAAAATAGACATCTCAGTTAATTTGATTAACGATTAGTACGGTAACTAGATTAGAAAATACTACATATAGTATCTTACATTCTTGTAAATGTTTTATATCTTTTCATGTGACAACACTGAAGAAATTACACTTTGCTACAATGTAAAGTAGTGAGCATACAGCTTGTATAAAACAGTGTAAATTTGCTGTCCTCTCAAAATAACTCAACACACTCAGACCATTGCTTAGTGCTCAGACCATACACCGCACACTGCATCAAATTTTCTAAAGATGATGCACAAGAAAGCCCGCAAACAGTTTGCTGAAGACAAGCAGACTAAAGACATAGATTACTGGTCTGAGGCTGCATGAGTGCTGCCGGCACTGGGGAGCTACAGTTCATTGAGAAAACCATGAATTTCGACATGTACTGTGACATACTAAAGCAGAACATGATCCCCTCTCTTCGGAGACTGGGCCGCAGGACAGTATTCCAACATGATAACAACCCCAAACACACCTCAAAGATAACCACTGCCTTGCTAAAGAAGCTGAGAGTAAAGGTGATGGACTGGTCAAGCATGTCTCCAGACCTAAACCCTATTGAACATCTGTGGGGCATCCACAAACCGAAGATGGAGGAGCGCAAGGTCTCTAACACCCACCAGCTACGTGATGTCATCATGGAGGAGTGGAAGAGGACTCCAGTGGCAACCTGTGAAGCTCTGGTGAACTCCATGCCCAAGAGGGTTAAAGCAGTGCTGGAAAATAATGATGACCACACAAAATATTGACATTTTGGGCCCAATTTGGACATTTTTACTTAGGGGTGTACTCACTTTTGTTGCCAGCGGTTTAGACATTAATGGCTGTGTGTTGAGTTATTTTGAGGGGACAGAAAGTTCACACTGTTATACAAGCTGTATACTCACTACTTTACATTGTAGCAAAGTGTCATTTCTTCAGTGTTGTCACATGAAAAGACAGAATAAAATGTTTACAAAAATGTGAGGGGTGTACTCAGTGTATCTAAAGTCCAAACTTTGGAGATTTTGGAGTTTTGGATAGAGTTGGGTAGAACAGAAAATCAGGATATAGTAATTAGGAGGAAATAATTTACTCTAGGCATATCCACCCATAACAATTCTATAGTATGCATTATAAACAAATAAAGAAAAGGGGTGCATTTATTATATGCATTAGATGATCACCAAAACATGATTAAAGTATCTCCATTTTTATTTTTGCACTTAAAATTAATTTATTTGGACATACATAAACTCACCCAGGTAACCACTTAAGCTCCGAAAGGTATTACCCCCTCCATTTTTTGCTATTTTACTGCTCGGTCATGCAACACTGTACCCAAATGAACTTTATATAATTTTTTTTCACACAAATAGAGTTTTCTTTTGGAGGTATTTGATCACCACTGGGCTTTTTATTATATGATTGAAAAAAGATCAAAAATGTTGAAAAAAAAACCCCAATATATTCTACTTTCTATTATACAACAAAACATCGAATTTCTTCATACATTTAGACCAAATTGCATTCTGTCACATTGAATGTATTCTGTCTTTGGTAAACAAAAAACACATTAAGTGTATATTAATTGGTTTGCATCCACAATTTGATCAATCATTTCTTGAGGCCCTAAATTGCCAGGACAGAACACCGAAAGCTGAAAATCGGTCTGACTAGGAAGGGGGTTTGGTGATAAAGCTTCAGTAGAGGAGACACCTTTTTCCCAAGATAACTCTTATGCCCCGTAGACGATTCATCCAATCATACTCCGGAGTGCGACACCTGTTTCCCCCAGCCTCTCACATCTAGCTGCGGCCCCCAATGGGCCAAATCGAGCATAGACAAGCAAAACTCAGGCAATCAGCTTCCAGTATTCGTCACAATATGGTGCACGTGGACACACGGTATCCAGCACAAGGTTGCAATCTCCCACACTCAGTAGATGCCATAGGATGAATGGTGAAAGAGAAAAGGTGCCTCCATAGTGTAGTATAAAAATTATTTTATTTCCAAAAAGCAAGTAGTAACTTACATGTAAAAATCGATAAAAACAGCAACAAGGACAAATGCTTCCGGGTTCAGTCGCACCCGGAAACAGCGGCACCTGGCTCCTCCCTGACGCGTTGCGTCACTACACATGTGACCCTGAAAAGGGTCCCTTTTGGATTGCACTTATCACTTTTTTATGATCACCTGCTTGCCTTTTTTGGATATTTATTACACACATTGGTGTGTCACGTCATTTTATATATTACATATTTATGTATGCACATTGTTTGAGTTCACTTTTTAGCACATTGTTTATATATTGCACTTATCCAGATTGGGTTATTGCTCCACTTCATATTGCACTTTATTATTTTGCACTATTGCACTTTTTCATTGCATTATATGAACTGTATGTTATGCATTATTTTATTATTGTATGTATGTATGTACTTGTATGTACTGTTTTTTCACCATACATTTCACCTAGGTTAGTTTTATTATTGCACTTGTATGTACTGTTTTTTTCACCATACATTTCACCTAGTTAGCGCCACATACCTTGTTTTACATTTGTTTCAGTTACGTGAGTATACTTTTTATGTTGGCGGCTTCTTTCCAGTTCTTTGGATTTTGTGGTTTTGCGCATTAATATCCTCTTAGGTTTGTTATGGATGGATGAGTATTGCTGAGGATGGATGAGTAATAGATGAGTATTGCTGAGGATGGATGGATGGATGAGTATTTCTGAGAATGGATGGATGGATGAGTATTGCTGAGGATGGATGGATGAGTATTGCTGAGGATGGATGAGTAATGAATGAGTAAAGCTGAGGATGGATGAGTAATACTGAGGATGGATGAGTAATGGAAGAGTAATGCTGAGGATGGATGAGTAATGGATGAGTAATGCTGAGGATGGATGAGTAATGAATGAGTAATGCTGAGGATGGATGAGTAATGGATGAGTAATGCTGAGGATGGATGAATAATGCTGAGGATGGATGAGTAATGCTGAGGATGGATGAGTAATGGATGAGTAATGCTGAGGATGGATGAGTAATGCTGAGGAAGGCTGATCGTGGATGGATGGCTGGATGAGTGCTGGAATGTGCACAGAACAGCGCTGTGGGCAGTACACATCCAGCCCACAGAGCTGCAGCACTTGATCTCTTCCCTCTCTGTACGATCGGTACAGAGAGGGGAGAGAGGGATCGGACATGACGCCGGTTTGTTTGCAAGTGATGGCTCCGTCATTTGACGGAGTGATCACGTGGTAAACGGCCGCTTTCAGGACATCCATGGACGCCCTCCCAGAATAAGCTTACCGCGCTGCAGCCGTCTTTCCGCTATGGCCCGGTCGGCATGTGGTTAAGAACAAACCTACAGAACCTATCTTGTTTGCAACCTGGAGACTGCCTGTACTAGTAACTGTAATCCGTTGTTTCCGATGGACACAAGAGTCACAGGAGGGACGTGCTGCTTGCTCCTAACGCCAGAGCAGGCACAATCATGTACATGTATGTACATACATGTCATTGTGCCTGCACGTACCACCCCGCCACAGTATATTTACTGTGGCGGGTCAGCAAGTGGTTAAAATCATACATAGAAGACCCATGATAAACTTAATGCCATCCAGAGTACATTCTTTTTCATATGAATGTTTTTATCCAATGGGGTTAATTTACTAAAATTGGAGAGTGCAAAATCTGGGGCTGCTGTGCATGGTAGCCAATCAGCCTCTAACTTCAACTTGTTGAACCATTTCAGCTCCGGAAGGTTTACCAGGCCATTTTTTGTGATATGGCACTGTGTTAATTTAACTAACAATTGCGCGGTCATGCGACGCTGTACCCAAATAAAATTGGTGTCCATTTTTTCTCACAAATAGAGCTTTCTTTTGGTGGTATTTGATCACCTCTGTGGTTTTTATTTATTGCGCTATAAACAAAAAAAGACCGACAATTTTGAAAAAAAAAACAATATTTTTTACTTCATAAATTTCTTCATAAATTTAGGCCAATATGTATTCTGCTACATGTTTTTGGTAAAAAAAAAAACAATTTTTTTGGGAACCAGTGACATTATTACAGTGATCAGTGCTAAAAATATGCACTGACATTGTACTAATGACCCTGGCAGGGAAGGGGTTAACATTAGGGGCGATCAAAGGCCCCCAGTGCAAGAAACCATGAAGGGCCCCCCTGACCTTTGGTCCTGGGGCCCTTCCCACTAATCCTGGGGCCCCATATAACAGTCCTGCAGCAGGATCCTTCAACATGTTCTGCAGCAGGCCCACTTCCTGCAGTCTTAGGTAGGGTTGCTACCTTTTCTTTAAGCCAAAACCAGACACTTTTGTGGCGCACAGCAACATTTTTTCGGTAGTATACACCAGTGGTTCTCAACCCTGTCCTCAAGTACCCACAACTTGACATGTTTTGACAGTTTCTCTTATGCCCCGTACACACGGTCGGATTTTCCGATGGAAAATGTCCGATCGGAGCGTGTTGTCGGAAATTCCGACCGTGTGTGGGCTCCATTGGACATTTTCCATCGGATTTTCCGACACACAAGGTAATTCCGATCGTGTGTACACAAAGCCGACGGACAAAGTGCCACGCATGCTCAGAATAAATAAAGAGATGAAAGCTATTGGCCACTGCCCCGTTTATAGTCCCGACGTACGTGTTTTACGTCACCGCGTTCAGAACGATCGGATTTTCCGACAACTTTGTGTGACCGTGTGTATGCAAGACAAGTTTGAGCCAACATCCGTTGGAAAAAATCCTAGGATTTTTTTGTCGGAATGTCCGAACAAAGTCCGACCGTGTGTATGGGGCATTAGACAAAATATCTGTCCAACATACCAAGCCATTGACTCTGATTTAAAGCACCTGTGCAAGATAAAGGAAAACCTGCAAACATGGCCTGTTGGGGTACTTTAGGACAGGGTTGAGAACCACTTGTTTACACTATACATGTATTTTGTAATTAAATAACATTTCTAATCATATGGATTTAATCACAAGAGTCCTCTCTTACATCAGAGTCCACAAAGTTCCCCCTTTACATCTGAATCCAGAGTTCCCCCTTTAAATCTGAATCCACAGAGTTCCCCCTTTACATCTGAATTCACAGAGTTCCCCCTTTACATCTGAATCCACAGAGTTCCCCCTTTACATCTGAATCCACAGAGTGACCCCTTTACATCTGAACTCTCAGAGTTCACCTTTAAAAATATCTAAGAGAAAAGTGGGACTTTACTGTGCTAAATTTCTCAGGAGTAAGACAGTAATGGATGATAAAAAAAAATCTTTTTTTTTTTTTTTTTTATGGGATAAAAGAGGCTTTTCAATAAAGCATTTAACCCACTTGACATCACAATATCAAGAATAACATTCCATAACTGCTAGATTACAAATCCATATTAAAGCGGAGTTCCACCCAAAAATGGAACTTCCGCTTTAAGGGAAGGTGACCCCCTAACATGCCACATTTGGCATGTCATTTTTTTTGGGGGGGGGGCGGAAACCCTCTTTTTAGAGGGTACCAGCTCCCACTCACTTCCTCCCGGGGCACCGCGGCGCCGGAAGTAAGTTCACCTCTCCCCCCTCCCTCTCGGCAATCATCCGGGACATTTCACAGGTCCCAGATGATTGCCTGGCCAGTAACAGCATGCCGCGTGGCTGTGAAACCACATCTGGGCACCCACAGTGACAATGCCGGCGCTGCAGAGAGGAGGGGGAGAGGGAGAGAGAGCGGGGCTTCCCCTGCATCACTGGACCGTGGGACAGGTAAATGTCCGATTATTAAAAGTCAGCAGCTGCAGTATTTAAGATGAGTGGGTCAAGGTATCTGTACACATTTTCGCTGTTGCAGCTTTGTCAGCAGGATTTTATGTGTCCAAGCATATACCAGTAGAGGGAGCTCCCATAACCACCAAAGAAAAAAAGGAGGGAATTGAACCGATGCAGACAGATGGCAACAAACACGGGTCACATACCCACATACATAAAGAGGGTGGAACTCCGCCTAGGACAGTAACCAGTCCTGCATAAGCCTCGGGTATGGCAGGGATCAAGAAAAAATTATACTTATTGAGGTCCTCTAATATACAAATCCAAAACTGGCTGGTACTGCTGAGTCGCGAAGAACATAGCCAGGCTGTCTCCTCATCAACAAATCGGTAGATTTGTGTCTGGTGTAAGATGCACCCACTGATGTTTTTTAACCGTGTTAGGACTTTATCAAAATGCCTCTTTTATCTTGTAAGCCAACAAAATATATTTTTTAATCATCCATTACTGTGTTATTCCTGAGATATTTAACACTGTAAAGTTCCACTTTTCAATTTGGGATTTTTGAATGGTCTACAGGGATGTGGTGTCTAGGGATGGGCCGGTTCGCACCAGAACAAGTGAACAGGAAAAAAATTTAAAAAATTGTGTGAACATGCAAACCCTATTAAAGTCTATGGGACACATACATAAAAAATCAAAAGTGCTAATTTTAAAGGCTTATATGCAAGTTATTGCCATAAAAAGTGTATGGGGACCCGGGTACTGCCCCAGGGGACATGTATCAATGCAAAAAAACATTCTTAAAACTACAGTTTTTTCAGGAGCAGTGTTTTTAAGAATGCGTAGCCTCCCTGGCGGTTTTCCCGAGTGTGGCTCGGGGTTAAAATTCAGCACCATTAGCGGTAACCCCGAGCCACACTCGGGATTACATTGCAGGATCCTGGAGCGGTATACTTACCTTGTCCCCGGGATCCTGCGATGTCCCCCGCAGTGTCCGTGGGCCCTGTCCTCCTCCGAAGCCTCTCTGTGCCAGGCTCCGTTCCCTGCGAGCGTTGCGACGCACGGGGCGGAGCCTGGCGGCAAATTCAAAAAAATTTAAAAATCATAACACATACAGTACTGTAATCTTACAGATTACAGTACTGTATGTAATTATTTCACATCCCTTTTGTCCCCAGTGCTTTGGCCCATGCCCTGCATGCAGTTTTTTTATTACATATACTGTTCTTTCTGCCTGGAAACTGGAGATTGTCCATAGCAACCAAAAAGTGTCCCTTTATGTCAAAAGTGGCTTTAGACCAGCTAGAAAACAGCGATAGTAAATTAGAACACTTGCAGAATTGAGCAATAGTGAATCGTGGGGAAATTTATTTTATTATTTTTTTATTTTTATTTTTTAATTATTTATTTTTATTTATTATATTAAAATTTATGTTTTTGTGTTTCAAACTTTATCATACCCGGCATATCTACTAGACTCTTGTTTGGACAGATTTAAGTGTGTTATTGTTAAGAATTACAGACCTACAATATAAAACGCCAAATTTCCATGCAAAATAATTGTACCGCTTTTAGCACCTAAAATTCGAAATAATCATACCGCCAGGGAGGTTAAAGTGAAACACTAAATAGAAATATTCCTTTAACTATCGTGCTTGGGGGTCCCCTTAGTCTGCCTGTAAAGTGGTTCATCTGTCACAAAATTACATTTTTGAAGTAGGCAACCAACTGTTCCTTGACCCTTAGTGATTACAGATGGCTGTGAGACCTTTGGGCTGCTGCCACTCCTCTTGTTCTAGAGTCAGCTGTGTGTTTTCTAAAATGGACATTGGCTGGTGTCCTTAAAAGCTCAGTCTATCTAGTTCTCTGTGAAGGGACTCTGCTCCTGTTGCTCTAACAGAAGAAGCATGTATGCTGTTAACTGCTTCTATTACAAAGTCCACAGTCTGCTATATTAGGGTTTCTACCTTTTCTTCAAGCTAAACCCGAACACTTTAGCAGCGTCATTTTTTTGGGGGGGATATATGCTATATGGTTGTAAAAGACCTGGGACACTTTTGGTGGCCTGAAAGAGAGCAGTAATGTGGCGTATAGCTCGCCGCAGCAAACAGTGCACGTGGCTGAATTGTGAGTGTTCTGCACGGAATGTAGGGGTCAGATATGTCCTGGGGAGAGGGCTAGTGCTAGCAGGGGGGTGGCGAGAGTTAGATATTTGCTGGGGGGCAGTGGCGGCTGGTGCTCAAAATTTTTTTGGGGGGGGGGTGCAAACAAACTGAAAAAAATGCAGCCTCTGTGCCCATCATATGCAGCCTCTGTGCTCATCATATGCAGCCTCTGTGGCCATCATATGCTGCCTCTGTGCGCATCATATGCAGCCTGTGCCCATCATACAGCCTCTGTGCCCATCATATGCAGCCTCTGTGCGCATCATATACAGCCTGTGCCCATCATACAGCCTCTGTGCCCATCATATGCAGCCTGTGCCCATTTATGCTGGGTTGTGCTAGGGGGGTGAGAAATGTGCTGGGGGGGCGCTTTGTGAGAGAAGAGGGCCAGTGCAAGGGGGGGGGTAGGGGGTAAGATATGTGCTGGAGGCGTCCTTTGGGAATGAAGAGAGATAGTGCTAGGAGGGGTTGTCAAATTTCAAATCCATTCCACACTTCTAGCATATCTTCCTCCTGCCAAAGCCCCCTCAGCACATATCCTCCTAATCCCTTGATCACACCACAGATTTTCTACCTTGTCCTCCTTTCCAGTTACTCTCTCCCACTCCCTCCATCTACAGAGCATAATAAAAACTTTCTACAGATCTGATATCAGTATCCCTGCTCCCCCCTCCTCCTCGTGTGTGTACAGAATGGAGAAGGAGGGGAGGAGCTTTGATACACTGACACTCTGCCTGCTGAACCAAGCTTTTGTCAGGGAGAGGAGAGACATGTCACTCTCAGTGCAGTCCATGTGAATGATGTGTCCGGGTCGTGGGCAGAAGTAAACCCGAACACATCATTCAAAAACCGGGAGAAAACCATACAGGTGGAAACCCTATGCTATATGCAAGGACTTCTGCTTCAGCTTTACAAAAAGGAGTTCACTGTCTTTAAACTATACATAGTTTCTGTTTTTGGAGTATCCCACTCATTTCCCTCAACCCTATCCAAGTTCTTAAAAAATAAAAACAACAAAAACAACAACCCTTGACTGGTTATTAAGGAAAAGTGTGGCTGAGATTGTGTACCTGGCTGCAGGGCTATCCACAGGGGAAGAACCTGGGCAAATTTCCAGCAGCTCCTATGGGAGTAGCACTACACCTGCAAAGTGAAGTTTCACTTCATTTACTAAGCTCTGGAGCAGATGCCTTTGCAGAATGCAACCGCACTTGCAAAATGTACAGTCTTTATGTATTTTGTAAATCAACTCCTATGTTGGCATGTAGAGCTGTAATGCTGGGCGAAATAGTGGATGCTGGGTGACAAAGCTGATTGCCATTTTAGTGGTCCTATTTCAGATGATGTCAGGACTATCATCCTGTTTAAGAAAATTTCATCCAAGCAGGGTTTCTGGCCAGAATAACAGATATTTAAAATACAAAGGGTTTATGCAAAAAATGACAGTACATACAGTACTATGTGGTTGTGTGTCGAGGACTCTATTACTTATATAATTATACGTTTTGACTTCAGTAACAGAAATCTTTTCATAAGGTGGCTATGTTGTTTGTTTAGTGTAACGTGAAGCACCAAAAGGCACCAGATATCATCATTCCATAAACCCGTACATGGAATTAATAAAATAACAGTGCTCCAGTGGTTGTGTAATAGGGTTCACCAAGTTCATTGTAGCAATGAGATCCAAAGCTCTGGGGCTCGCTGTATCAATTAACATAAACGTTCTGTTTCTTTTCACAGTGGCAATTTTTAACTGTTTAACTACAATACTAAACCCTTTAAGAATTCTATAACGTTTAATGACACTTATTATGTTATTCATTCTTTCCAGTCTTCAGGCTAGTCTGTACAAATAAAATAAAAAGTGGACATCTAGATGGTTCTCCCTTGGTTGATACCCTTACACCCCAGTTTTTCCCTCTTTTATTTGCTTAAAAGTTCTGTACCTGTTCTGTTAATTTTTTAAGTTATAAAAACCCAGATCCAACAAGTGTATCATAGTGACTATACCACAGTATTTATGTTTACGACTTAATGATTTATACTAATCACTTTCTGTGATGTAAAAGTTGGATATATACACATCCAATGAAACTTGATATGATAACGTTCTGACTGAACACATTTTTTTTAACCTTATGTAGCATTTTCTATGCCTATTCTGAATGCTGTATTTGGTTCCTATAAAGAATTTGAAAAAAAAAGAAAAGTGGAAATCACCTTAATTACTGGCCATATACAAATGGATCATTCATGTATAACAGGAGTAATCTAGCCAATGCTAACCCGCTTAAAGGCCAACTCCAGACAAATCTTTTTTTTTTGCTTCATTAAGGGAGGGAGTTAAATTCTTTGTAGGGTCTGTTGGAGGCATATACACAACAAAACAATATTTTAGGTGTAAACTGGTTAGAGCCAATGTAAGATTTTGCTGCTGCCTGTGCCCTTCTGCAAGGGTTAGCCTCATTCACCTCACTTCTTGCCCTAGTGTTGCAAGGTTAGACAGAGAAGGAAAATACCAGTTGAGTCACATGCATCAATATAAATCCTGCAGACATTCCAACCTTTTCCCACTCTATACTGATTTAACCACTTCAGCCCCAGAGGATTTGGCAGCTCAATGACTCAATGAATTACAATTTGGCACTGTCCTGCTTTAACTGGTAATTGCGTGGTCATGCAGTGTTGTACCCAAACGAAATTTACATCCTTTTTTCCCACAAATAGAGCTTTCTTTTGATGGTATTTGATTGCCTCTGCGATTTTTATTTTTTGCGATATAAATGGAAAAAGACCGAAAATTAAAAAAAAATAAATTATATTTTCTACTTTTTGGTATAAATTTTTTTTTAATAAACTCAATTTTAGTCATACATTTAGGCCAAAATGTATTCAGCCACATGTCTTTGGTAAAAAAAATGTCCATAAGTGTATATTTATTGGTTTGCGCAAAAGTTATAACGTCTACAAGCTAGGGTACATTTTCTGGAATTTACGCTGCCTATCTCATTTCTTGAGGTGCTAAAATGGCAGGACAGTACAACCCCCCCCCCCCAAATGACCCCATTTTGGAAAGTAGACACCCCAAGGAAATTGCTGAGAGGCATGTTGAGCCAATTGAATATTTTATTTTTTTGTCACAAGTGATTGAAAAATGACAAAAAAAAAATAACACAAAGTTGTCTCTAAATTATATATTGCTCACACATTCCATGGTTGTATGTGGAATTACACCCCAAAATACATTCTGCTGCTTCTCCTGAGTATGAGGATACCTCATGTGTGAGACTTTTTGGGAGCCTAGCCGCATACAGGACCCCGAAAACCAATCACCACCTTCAGGATTTCTAAGGGTGTAAATTTTTGATTTCACTCCTCACTACCTATCACAGTTTTGAAGGCCATAAAATGCCAAGATAGCACAAAACCCCCTCAAATGACCCCATTTTGGAAAGTAGACATCCCAAGCTATTTGATGAGAGGCATGTTGAGTCCATGGAATATTTTATGTTTTGCCACAAGTTGCGTAAATTTATTTTTTTTTGCACAAAGTTGTCGCTAAATGATCTATTGCTCAAACATGCCATGGGCATATGTGAAACTACACCCCAAAATACATTCCGCTGCTTCTCCTGAGTATGGGGATACAACATGTGTGAGACTTTTTGGGAGCCTAGCCATGTACAGGACTCTGAAAACCAATCACCGCCTTCAGGCTTTCTAAGGGCGTAAAATGGTGATTTCACTTCCACACTACCTATCACAGTTTCGGAGGCCATGAAATGAAAAATAGCACAAAACTCCCCCAAATTACCCCATTTTGGAAAGAAGAAACTTCAAGCTATTTGCTGAGAGGCATGTTGAGTCCATGGGATATTTTATATTTTGCCACAAGTTTTGGGAATATTACAATTTTTTTTTTTTCTACACAATGTTGTCACTAAACGATATATATTGTTCAAGGATGGCATCGTTATATGTGGAATTACACCCCAAAATACATTCTGCTGCTTCTCCTGAGTACGGTTATACCACATGTGTGGAACTTTTTGGCAGTCTAACCGCGTACAGGACCCCGCAAAACCAATCACCGCCTTCAGGCTTTCTAAGGGTGTACATTTTTTATTTCACTCCTCACTGCCTATCACAGTTTCGGAGGCCATGAAATGCCCAGTTAGAACAACCCCCCCCCCCCCAAATGACCCTATTTTAGAAAGTAGACACCCCAAGCTATCGGCTGTTGAGTATTTTGCAGATCTCACTTTTTGTCACAAAGTTTTGAAAATTGAAAAAAGAAAAAAAACATTTTTCTTTTCTTTCTTCATTTTCAAAAATATATGAGATCTGCAAAATACTCACCATGCCTCTTAGCAAATATCTTTGGGTGTCTACTTTCCAAAATGGGGTCATTTTGGGGGGTTTTGTGCTATCTGGACTTTTTTAGGGCCTCCGTAACTGTGATAGGTAGAGAGGAGTAAAATCACAATTTTATGCCTTTAGAAAGCCTGAAGGCGGTGATTGGTTTTCGGGGTCCTGTACACGCTAGGCTCCAAAAATGCCTCACACATGTAGTATTCCCATACTCAGGAGAAGCAACGGAATGTATTTTGGGGTGTAATTTCACATATGTCCATGGCATGTTTGAGCAATAGATCATTTAGTGACAACTTTGTGCAAAAAAAAAAAAGTGTAATTTTCCCAAAACTTGTGACAAAATATTCCATGAACTCAACATGCCTATCAGCAAATAGCTTGGGGTGTCTACTTTCCAAAAAGGGGTTATTTGGGGGGGGGGGGTTGAACTGTCCTGGCATTTTATGCACAGCATTTAGAAGCTTATGTCACACATCACCCACTCTTCTAACCACTTGAAGACAAAGCCCTTTTTTTGTTTACATGAAAAAAATTTTTTTTTTTGCAAGAAAATTATTTGAACCCCCAAACATTATATATTTTTTTAAAGCAAAGGCCCTACAGATTAAAATGGTGGGTGTTGCAATTTTTTTTTCACACAGTATTTGCACAGCGATTTTTCAAACGCAATTTTTTTTGAAAAAACACACTTTTTAAAATTTCAATGCACTAAAACACACTATATTGCCCAAATGTTTGATGAAATAAAAAAGTTGATCTTATGCTGAGTACATGGATACCAAACACGACATTCTTTAAAATTGCACACAAACGTGCAGCGGCGACAAACTACATACATTTTTAAAAGCCTTTACAGGTTACCATTTTACATCTACATCTACAGAGGAGGTTTACTGCTAAAATTACTGCCCTTGATCTGACCTTTGCAGTGATACCACACATGCATGGTGCAATTGCTGTTTACATATGACACCAGACTGATGATTGCGTTCGCCTTTGCGCGTGAGCACGGGGGGCAGGGGTGCTTTTTTTTTTTTTTTTATTATTTATTTTGCTTTTTTATTATATTTTTAAACTGTTCCTTTAATTTTTTAAATCATTTTTATTGTTAACTCAGGGAATGTAAATATCCCCTATGATAGCAATAGGTACTGACAGGTTCACTTTTTTGAAAAAATTGGGGTCTATTAGACCCTAGATCCTTCCTCTGCCCTCAAAGCATCTGACCACACCAAGATTGGTGTGATAAAATGCTTTGCCAATTTCCCAATGGCGCTGTTTATATCCGGCGAAACCTAAGTCATGAAATGCTCGTAGCTTCTGGTTTCTTAGGCCATAGAGATGATTGGAGCCATTCTGGTTTCTGATCAGCTCTATGGTCAGCTGGCTGATCCACCGGCTGTATTCTCGGATTCCCTGTTGGGACAGGAGAGCCCGAGAAAACCATGGAAGACGGTGGGAGGGGGGGATGTTCCCTCCCACTGCTTATAAAAGCAGTCTAGAGGCTAATTAGCCATTAGGATTGCTTTTATATGAAAGCTGACCACTGGCTGAAAAGAATGATACCAAGATGATACCTAAACCTGCAGGCATCATTCTGGTATAACCACTTAAGGTCCAGCAACATACCAGTACGTTGCTGGTCCTTGTTGGGCATACATTGTAATGTTCTTTTTTTCATGCAGCCTGTGGGCTGAACAGAAAAAAGAGATTGATCGGTGGGTATGCCCACCATTAGAATACCGCCCTTCATCCACCCACTTCTAATGATGGGCATACATGCACCAACAGCAAACGCTATTGCTGTCAAGATGAATAAACCTGTGCTGCAGCTGAATGGCGTGCCTGCTAAGCAAATGATATTAACAATAAAACAAAGTAACATTACAGTATAACAGTAAGACTTACCATACCCGCAAAGCAAATACAATAAAACCTAGTAAAAATAAAACCTTGCAATCTGTGGCTAAAAAAATATGCTGAAGCATGGGGGCAATCCACCCCTAATGTTAGGAGCAAATCGCTCCTCCACACCTGCCCCCATGCTTCTGCATATATGCTCTTTTTTTTTAACTGTGGTGGTGAAATCACCTCCGACAGCGCTGGAGTCTCGGCTTTATGTATTGTGGGAGCAAACACTGTTGCTACCAAGATAAATAAACCCATGCTGCAGCTGAATGGAGTACCTGCTAAGCAAATGATGGTTAACAATAAAACAAACATTACAATATAACATACCATACCTGCAAAGCAAATACAATAAAACATAGTAAAAATGAAACAGAGAGAGAACGATAGATATAGAACAATAGTGAGCAAACAGTAGAGCGGACAGTAGAGAGCGAACATAAGAGAGAGAAGAGAAAAATACAACCACAACTATTTTTGGATTTTTTATTTTATTTTTTTTTGTGTTTTTTTTTTTTTTTTTTCACTTTTTTCACTTTTATAAAAACTGTGAAAAAAACTGTAAACTGAATGTTGCAGATTAGGGTCTCTCAAAATGTGATGGCCATCACATCTTTCGAGACCCTGTGTTAGTGTGCCTAGGACTGTGTGATGCTGTACCCTACGCTAAAACTCCACTAGTGTGTGGTAGCGTTTGAAACATTTACCAATGCAGAGACCAGGTTGGTCAGGACAGGAGGGACAATAAAAGCGGGTGTCATGCCTAAATCCGCATTTGCTGTAGACACAACATCTTTTTTGGGGGTTTCTTTGGGTAGGGGTACCAGGGAGGACAAAAGGAAAATGCCTCTCATGCAGCCGGCTCACTGCATTTGGATTGGGAAGTTGGGCAAGAGCACCATCTGGAAACAGAAGGGCTCTGACGATCTCTTCCTGGAATTTAAGGAAGGATCAAGTCCATCCTAATGCTTTGTATAGCACAAAAGTGTTCAGCAAAGCCAGTGGCGTCACTAGGGTTGGTGTCACCCGGTGCCAAAAAAAATTGGTGTCACCCCCCTCCACCAACTACCTCAGTACAGACCCCCCTCCACTAACTACAGACCCCACTCCATCAATATAGCCCCCCTCCCTCAGTACAGACCCCCTTCCATCAATATAGACCCCCCACTAAGTACAGACTTCCCTCCATCAGTACAGACCCCCGCTCAGTGCAGACCCCCTTTCCTCAGTATAGACCCCCCACTAAGTACTGACCCCCTCCCTCAGTACAGAGTCTGCAGACCCCCCTCCATCAGTATCAACCTCCCACCTCAGTGCAGACCACCCCATCAGTACATACACCCCCCCCCCCAGTGCTGACCCCCGTCAGTATAGAATCCCCCGTCGGTGCAGAGCCCCCTATTAGTATAGAATCCCCCTCAGTGCAGAGCCCCCTATTAGTATAGAATCCCCCTCAGTGCAGAGCCCCCATTAGTATAGAATCCCCCTCAGTGCAGAGCCCCCTATTAGTATAGAATCCCCCTCAGTGCAGAGCCCCCTATTAGTATAGAATCCCCCTCAGTGCAGAGCCCCCATTAGTATAGAATCTCCCCAGTGCAGAGCCCCCATTAGTATAGAATCCCCCTCAGTGCAGCACCCCCCATTAGTATAGAATCCCCCCAGTGCAGAGCCCCCTATTAGTATAGAATCCCCCTCAGTGCAGAGCCCCCTATTAGTATAGAATCCCCCTCAGTGCAGAGCCCCCTATTAGTATAGAATCCCCCTCAGTGCAGAGCCCCCATTAGTATAGAATCCCCCTCAGTGCAGAGCCCCCTATTAGTATAGAATCCCCCTCAGTGCAGAGCCCCCTATTAGTATAGAATCCCCCTCAGTGCAGAGCCCCCATTAGTATAGAATCTCCCCAGTGCAGAGCCCCCATTAGTATAGAATCCCCCTCAGTGCAGCACCCCCCATTAGTATAGAATCCCCCCAGTGCAGCACCCTTCATTAGTATAGAATCCCCCTCAGTGCAGAGCCCCCTATTAGTATAGAATCCCCCTCAGTGCAGAGCCCCCATTAGTATAGAATCCCCCTCAGTGCAGAGCCCCTATTAGTATAGAATCCCCCTCAGTGCAGC
Source organism: Lithobates clamitans (assembly GCA_037952925.1). Lineage (NCBI taxonomy): Eukaryota > Metazoa > Chordata > Amphibia > Anura > Ranidae > Lithobates > Lithobates clamitans. Next base: position 1,801,801 of record JBBGZY010000265.1, on the reverse strand, counting down.
ACCCCCCATTAGTATAGAATCCCCCTCAGTGCAGCACCCCCCATTAGTATAGAATCCCCCTCAGTGCAGCACCCCCCATTAGTATAGAATCCCCCCAGTGCAGAGCCCCCATTAGTATAGAATCCCCCCAGTGCAGCACCCCCCATTAGTATAGAATCCCCCCAGTGCAGCACCCCCCATTAGTATAGAATCCCCCCAGTGCAGAGCCCCCCATTAGTATAGAATCCCCCCAGTGCAGAGCCCCCCATTAGTATAGAATCCCCCCAGTGCAGCACCCCCCATTAGTATAGAATCCCCCCAGTGCAGCACCCTCCATTAGTATAGAATCCCCCCAGTGCAGCACCCCCCATTAGTATAGAATCCCCCCCAGTGCAGAGCCCCCATTAGTATAGAATCCCCCCAGTGCAGCACCCCCCATTAGTATAGAATCCCCCCAGTGCAGCACCCCCCATTAGTATAGAATCCCCCCAGTGCAGAGCCCCCCATTAGTATAGAATCCCCCCAGTGCAGAGCCCCCCATTAGTATAGAATCCCCCCAGTGCAGCACCCCCCATTAGTATAGAATCCTCCCAGTGCAGAGCCCCCCATTAGTATAGAATCCCCCCAGTGCAGAGCCCCCCATTAGTATAGAATCCCCCCAGTGCAGAGCCCCCCATTAGTATAGAATCCCCCCAGTGCAGCACCCCCCATTAGTATAGAATCCCCCCAGTGCAGCACCCCCCATTAGTATAGAATCCCCCCAGTGCAGAGCCCCCATTAGTATAGAATCCCCCCAGTGCAGAGCCCCCCCCCCCATTAGTATAGAATCCCCCAGTGGAGAGCCCCCATTAGTATAGAATCCCCCCAGTGCAGAGCCCCCCATTAGTATAGAATCCCCCTCAGTGCAGCACCCCCCATTAGTATAGAATCCCCCCAGTGCAGAGCCCCCCTTTAGTATAGAATCCCCCCAGTGCAGCACCCCCCATTAGTATAGAATCCCCCCAGTGCAGAGCCCCCCATTAGTATAGAATCCCCCCAGTGCAGAGCCCCCCATTAGTATAGAATCCCCCCAGTGCAGAGCCCCCCATTAGTATAGAATCCCCCCAGTGCAGCACCCCCATTAGTATAGAATCCCCCCTCAGTGCAGAGCCCCCCATTAGTATAGAATCCCCCCAGTGCAGCACCCCCCATTAGTATAGAATCCCCCCAGTGCAGAGCCCCCCATTAGTATAGAATCCCCCCAGTGCAGAGCCCCCCATTAGTATAGAATCCCCCCAGTGCAGCACCCCCCATTAGTATAGAATCCCCCCAGTGCAGAGCCCCCCATTAGTATAGAATCCCCCCAGTGCAGAGCCCCCCATTAGTATAGAATCCCCCCAGTGCAGCACCCCCCATTAGTATAGAATCCCCCCAGTGCAGCACCCCCCATTAGTATAGAATCCCCCCAGTGCAGAGCCCCCCATTAGTATAGAATCCCCCTGCACATATCCACCCACATACTGTATAAAGTTTACAGACCTCAGAACAGCGCGGACCGGAAGATACACACAGCCGTGTGTGTCCCTCGGGCTCCTCCTCCTCCTGTGTGAAGTAAACAGAGAGGAGGGGGAGGCGGCTTCAGTCCGCTGTGCTGAGGGACACAGCACAAGCCGCAGCGGGCTGTGTAGCGGTGTGTGCCGCTACCTACGGGTGTCACCCCTCTGGCGGGTGTCACCCGGTGCGGCCCGCACCCCCCGCACCCACCTAACAACGCCACTGAGCAAAGCCAATTGAAATAAACCTTTTTGTACCAGCGTCTGGCCTTACGGGCAATTAGGTACGGCGCCAACAACTGGTCGTTGAGGTCCACCCCTCCCATGTTAATCAGTTGCCGACCGCCGACCGCCGACCGCCGCACGCCGATGTACGTCGGCACAATGGCACGGGCAGGCATAAGGGCTTACCTGTACGTCCCTGCCTGCCCCCCGGTGCCTGTGGCGGTCGGATTACCGTCAGGAGCGATCTGAGCTGAGGGGGATTAATGGCCACCCCCTCACGATCGCTCCTGGTGAATGAGAATCTTCCTCTGCTGCTGTAATGTAAACAGCGGCAGAGGAAGTGATGTCATCGCTCCCCGTGAAGCCTTTTCGTTCCGGCTTCTGAGGAGAGAAGACATCAAGTAAGTTTGCACCAAACACTACACATACAGTAGAACACTCTAGGCACACTTTTCACCCCCCCCCCCCCGATCACCCCCCTGTACCCCCTGTCACAGTGACACCAATAGCAGTTTTTTTTTTCTGATTATTGCATTGGTGTCATTTTGTGACAGTTATAAGTGGTAGGGCAGTTAGTGGTAGGCCCCTTTAGGTCTAGGGTACCCCCCCTAATAAAGTTTTAACCCCTTGATTACCCCATGTCGCTAGTGTCACTAAGCGATCGTTTATCTGATCGTTGTATTAGTGTCACAGGTGACGCTAGTTAGGCAGGTAAGTATTTAGGTTCGCCGTCAGGTGTTTATAGCGTCAGGTATCCCCATATACTACCTAGTAAAGGTTTTAACCCCTGATTGCCCCCTTTTTAACCCTTTCACCAGTTGTCACCGTATAACTGTTACGGGTGACGCTGGTTAGTTAGTTCATTTTTTATAGTGTCAGGGCACCCGCCGTTTATTACCTAATAAAGGTTTAACCCCCTAATCGCCCGGCGGGTGATATAGGTTAGGTTTTAGGATCAGATAGGGTCTGCGTCGCCCCAGGCAGCGTCAGGTTAGTGCCAATACGCAACATACACCTCCCTTAGTGGTATAGTATCTGAACGGATCAATATCTGATCTGATCAGATCTATACTAGCGTCCCCAGCAGTTTAGGGTTCCCAAAAACGCAGTGTTAGCAGGATCAGTCCAGATACCTGCTAGCACCTGCGTTTTGCCCCTCTGCACAGCCTAGCCCAAGTGCAGTATCGATCGATCACTGTCACTTACAAAACACTAAACACATAACTGCAGCGTTCGCAGAGTCAGGCCTGATCCCTGCGATCGCTAACAGTTTTTTGGTAGCGTTTTGATACAGTCGCTAACAGTCAGGAGCTTTTTTACCTGTGAGTCTCACTACTGTACCACTAAATTTAGAGCCAAAAATGGCAAATCGAAGGTACAGTAGTGAAGAGGCCTACACGTTTCTGAGCATGACAGTGAAGAGGAAGTCACTCATCTGTCAGATTCAGGCTCAGAATATGAACCTGTAGACAGCAGTGGCTCCAGGACAGATAGCTCTGACGACGGAGTTGTGGTCCCTGCCAAGGTCAGGCGTACCAGACCCCAATCTTTTTCTTCTGCTGTTGAGGTGCAAGAACCGCAGGGCTCTCGTATGGAGCAGAGAAGTACTAGCGCCGCTATTCCTTCTGGTGAACTGGCAAGCACCAGCGGCCTAGTACACCCTGGTCGTACATCCAGCACTGCAGTAACACTTGGTGACGTGGCGAGTCCCATAAGTGCAGTTCAAACTGGCGAGGTGGCAAGCACAAGTAGTGTCCCGCTGCCACCAAGAAGACGAACACAGGCCCAGCATACCCATAGTGCCCTTCCTGCTGCATTCGCCAATCCTAATTGGGAACCCACCACTTCTGCAGCACCCGTACTTCCCCCATTCACTGGCCAACCCGGCATTCAGGTGGAAACAGTTGATTTTACGTCACTTGATTTTTATTGGCTGTTTTTAACCGAAGATCTCTATAGATCTATTGTGGACCAAAGCAATTTGTACACTGGTCAACACATCGCCACTATTCCCCAGTCCTCCCTTGCCAGAGATTGGAAACCAATTACGGTTTCCGAATTAAAGATCTTTCTGGGCCTATCCCTCCTAATGGGCATAACCAAAAAGAGTGAGTTGCGGTCATATTGGTTCACTGACCCAATTCACCATATGCCTGTGTTCTCTGCTTCCATGGCCAGGGCACTATACAAGCAGATTTTATGGTTCATGCACTTCAACAACAATGAACTCTGTCTTCCTCGTGGAGACCCTGGATACGATCGGCTGTACAAAATTCGGCCCCTCGTAAACCACTTCAACCAACGCTTTGCAGACTTGTTTACTCCCCATCAAGCTGTCTGTGTTGATGAGTCCCTGATTAAGTTTTCTGGCCGTTTGTCATTCAAACAGTACCTTCCCAGCAAGCGTGCCAGATACAGGGTCAAGATGTATAAGCTCTGTGACAGGGTCACAGCCTATACATGTAGTTTTATGGTTTACGAGGGAAGTGATAGTCACGTAGAGCCGACAAACTGCCCTGACTACATAGGAAGCGCTGGCAAGATTGTGTGGGACTTGGTGTCACCCATATTCGGAAAGGGGTACCACTTGTACGTGGACAATTATTACACGAGCGTGCCACTTTTTAGTCACTTGTTTGATCATCAGATTGGAGCATGTGGCACCGTGCGATCTAATCAACGGGGCTTTCCCCAGCGGCTTGTAGATTCCTGTCTTAGGCTGGGTGAGAGAGCCTGCTTGAAGTGTAATAACTTGCTCGCTATAAAGTGGAGGGATAATAAGAATGTTTTTGTTCTTACCTCCCTTCATGCAGACACGACTGTCCAAATTACTACGGGGACTGGTGTTGTGGAGAAAACCCTCTGTGTCCACGAATATAACCAAAATATGGGAGGGGTGGACCTCAATGACCAGTTGTTGGCGCTGTACCTAGTTGCCCGTAAGGCCAGACGCTGGTATAAAAAAGTGTCTGTATACTTATTTCAATTGGCTTTGCTGAAAGCTCATGTGCTATACAGAGCTTCAGGATGGATTGGATCCTTCCTTAAATTCCAGGAAGAGATCGTCAGAGCCCTTCTGTTTCCAGACGGTGCTCCACCTCACCTTCCCCAACCAAATGCAGTAAGCCGGCTGCATGAGAGGCATTTTTCTTATGTCCTCCCAAGTACCCCTACCCAACGAGCCCCCCAAAGAAAATGTCGTGTCTGTAGAAAGCGCGGATATAGGCGTGACACCTGGTATTATTGTCCCTCCTGTCCTGATAATCCTGGTCTTTGCATTGGTGAATGTTTTGAGTGCTACCATACACTAGTTGAGTTTTAGCGTAGGATACAGCATTGCACACACTTTCACAGGGTCTCCCAAGATGCCATCGCATTTTTAGAGACCCGAACCTGGAACCGGTTACAGTTAAAAAAGTTACAGTTATAAAAAAAAATGTTAAAAAAAAAAAAAGTAAAAAAAAAATACACACAAAAAAAAAAAATAGTTGTTGTTTTATTGTTCTCTCTCTCTCTATTCTCTCTCTATTGTTCTGCTCTTTTTTACTGTATTCTATTCTGCAATGTTTTATTGTTATTATGGTTTATCATGTTTGCTTTTCAGGTATGTAATTTTTTTATACTTTACTGTTTACTGTGTTTTATTGTTAACCATTTTTGTGTTTTCAGGTAGGCCATTCAGCTGCAGCGCAGATTTATTTATCTTGACAGCAACAGCGTTTGCTCCCACGATACATAAAGCCGTGACTCCAGCGCTGTCGGAGGTGATTTCACCACCACAGTTAAAAAAATGAGCATATATGCCGAAGCATGGGGGCAGCAGGGGCGGAGGAGTGATTTGCTCTTACCTTTTGCGGGTGGATGTCCCCATGCTTCGGCATATATATATTTTAGGCACAGGTTGCGTTAAAAAATGTTTTATTTTTTACTATGTTTTTTTTTTTATTTGCTTTGCAGGTATAGTAAGTCTTACTGTAATGTTACTTTGTTTTATTGTTAGCCATAATTTGCTTAGCAGGTACATCATTCAGTTGCAGTGCGGATTTATTTATCTTGACAGCAACAGCGTTTGCTCCCACAATACATAAAGCCGTGACTTCAGCGCTGTAGGGGGTGCGATTTGCTCCTAACTTTTGGGGCGGATGCCCCCATGCTTTGGCATATATAAATGGTGCATGTATGCCCATCATTAGAAGTGGGTGGATGAAGGGAGGTATTCTAATGGTTAGCATACCCACTGATCAATCTCTTTTTTCGTTCAGCCCACAGGCTGCATGAGAAAAAAGATAACAATATATGCCCAAAAAGGACCAGCAACATACTGGTATGTTGCTGGACTTTGAGCGGTTATACCAGAATGATGCTTGCAGGTTTAGGTATTATCTTGGTATCATTCTTTTCAGCCAGCGGTCGGCTTTCATCTAAAAGCAATCCTAGTGGCTAATTAGCCTCTAGACTGTTTTTACAAGCAGTGGGAGAGAATGTCCCCCCACCATCTTCCATGGTTTTCTCTGGCTCCCCTGTCTCAACAGGGAACCCAAGAATGCAGCCGGTGATTCGGCCAGCTGACCATAGAGCTGATCAGAGACCAGAATGGCTCCAATCATCTCTATGGCCTAAGAAACCGGAAGCTATGAGCATTTCATGACTTAGATTTCGTCGGATGTAAACAACGCCATTGGGAAATTGGGAAAGGATTTTATCACACCGATCTTGGTGTGGTCAGATGCTTTGAGGGCAGAGGAGAGATCTCGGGTCTAATAGACCCCAATTTTTTTAAAAAAGAGTACCTGTCACTAACTATTGCTATCATAGGGGATATTTACATTCCCTGAGATAACAATAAAAATTCTAAAAAAAAAATGAAAGGAACAGTTTAAAAATAAGATAAAAAAGCAAAAAAAATAATAAAGAAAAAAAAAAAAAAAACCCCTGTCCCCCCCTGCTCTTGCGCAAAGGCGAACGCAAGTGTCGGTCTGGCGTCAAATGTAAACAGCAATTGCACCATGCATGTGAGGTATCACCGCGAAGGTCAGATCGAGGGAAGTAATTTTAGCAGTAGACCTCCTCTGTAAATCTACAGTGGTAACCTGTAAAGGCTTTTAAAGGCTTTTAAAAATGTATGTAGTCTTTGTCGCCACTGCACGTTTGTGCGCAATTTTAAAGCATGTCGTGTTTGGTATCCATGTACTCAGCCTAAGATCATCTTTTTTATTTCATCAAACATTTGGGCAATATAGTGTGTTTTTTCATGTAAACAAAAAGTGTCAGAAAGGGCTTTGTCTTCAAGTGGTTAGAAGAGTGAGTGATGTGTGACATAAGCTTCTAAAAGTTGTGCATAAAATGCCAGGACAGTTCAAAACCCCCCCAAATGACCCCATTTTGGAAAGTAGACACCCCAAGCTATTTGCTGAGAGGCATGTTGAGTGCATTGAATATTTTATATTGTGACACAAGTTGCGGGAAAAAGACAAATTTTTTTTTTGCACAAAGTTGTCACAGAAAAATTTTCCTTTTTTTTTTCTTTTTTCAATTTTCAAAGCTTTGTGACAAAAAGCTTTGTGTCTGCAACAGGCATGTACTGGCCATCGGGACTACCGGGAGTTTCCCAGTGGGTCTATGGCTCAGTAGGCCAGTTTCAGTGACAGCCTGTCAAATTAATGGCTGCGCGGCCCGCGCAGCCATTATTTTGAGCACTGCTGTACTGCCCAGGGCCGGCCCTACCATGGGACCGAGGCTGCAATTCAGGAGTGGACTGGGTCGGGATGATGCTTCGGTGTTTCACTGCATCTGTTGCCGGCCCGCCCACCACCTGTAGCACAGAGCCGATAGGCTCTGCTGCTTCAATAGTTGTCTGAAAGGTCACGCTGGTGGGCGGGGACAGAAGTTCTCCGACGGCCGCTGCATCCTCCGGGACATCCCTGGTGTCAGTGTGGGGGCAGCGGCTCAGTGCAGCTGCCCTAGAAGAGGGGGTTCACACATTGCTCTCAGTCTCAGCTGTGAATGAGCCAGCTTGTGACACACCGCTTCCCGCCCCTCTCTCCCTGCCTGCTCGTTACATCGATGAAGAGCAAGAGGGAGCGGGAAGATTAAACAAGTAGTCGACTCGACAGCCACATTAAAGCCCCTCCTGCACCATTCAAGTGAGTGATAGCACTGTCACTGACCAGACCTGGACCCCTCTCTCTGCCCCCCCTTCTCTCTCCCTGTTTCCTTCTCTCTCCCTGTCCCCCCCTCCCTCTCCCTGTCCCCCCTCTCTCTCTCCCTGTCCCCCTCTCCTCCCTCTCTCTCTCTCTCTCTCTCTCCCTGTCCCCCCTCTCTCTCTATTCCTGTCCCCCCCTCTCTCTCTCTCCTTGTCCCTCCTCTCTCTCTCTCCTTGTCCTCCCTCTCTCTCTCTCCTTGTCCTCCCTCTCTCTCTCTCCTTGTCTCTCTGTCCTCCCCTCTCTCTCTCTCTCTCTCTCTCTCTCTCTCTCCCTGTCCCCCCTCCCCCCCTCTCTCTCTGTCCCCCTTCTCTCTCTCCCTGTCCCCCCTCTCTCTCCCTCCCCTCTCTCTCTCTCTCTCTCTCTGTGTCCCCCTTCTCTCTCTCTCCCTGCCCCCCCTCTCTCTCCCCCCTCTCTCTCTCTCTCTCTCTCTCTGTGTCCCCCTTCTCTCTCTCTGCCCTCTCTCTGGCAGCAGACGATGTGGCATGTGACACACTGCATGTGGTGGCAAGCGACAGTGGCAAGTGACACGCTGCATCTGGTGGCAGGCAATAGTGGAAAATGACACGCTGCATCTGGTGGCAGGCAATGGTTCCCACTGATTCTGCATTCTGGTGAGTTGAACTATTTCATTATATATTACAATGTAGTAATAGAAATAATGTGATTTGATCATCCTGACACCATATTAAGCATGGTGTCGGGATGTTTTCATTGCCAGCACCAGCCATTCACCCGACAAATTACCCCCACTGCTGAATTCCCCATCAACCCTGAAACTACATTCCCTCCCGGTCCTTGGCAAAATTGTCCCTGAATGGCAGTCTGGAAGTGTGGTCACCCTACCGGGGAGCAAGGTGTCAATTTTCCTCCAGGTCGCTCTGATGCCCCATACAAAGGCCACACCGCTTCCCTCAGATCCTTCCCAAACTCAATAAGTATCCATATTGCGCAATGCGTATGGTTTTATATACTGATTACGTGCATGTTTTCTAAATTAAAGTGGGCCGCTCTAGGTGAAGTGCAGGGCCAAATCTTTGTCCCAGTCCAGCCCTGGTCTGCAAAATACTCACCATACCTCTCAGCAAATAGCTTGGAGTTTGTGCCATCTGGGCATTCTATGGCCTTCAAAACTGTGATAGGTAGTGAGGAGTGAAATCAAAAATTTACGACCTTAGAAATCCTGAAGGCTGTGCTTGGTTTTCGGGGCCCCATACGCGGCTAGGCTCCCAAAAAGTCCCACACATGTGGTATCCCCGTACTCAGGAGAAGCAGCAGAATGTATTTTGGGGTGCAATTTCACATATGCCCATGGCCTGTGTGAGTATTATATCATTTAGTGACAACTTTGTGCAACAAAAAAAAAAGTTTGTCATTTTCCCGCAACTTGTGGCAAAATATAAAATATTCCATGGACTCATCATGCCTCTCAGCAAATAGCTTGGGGTGTCTACTTTCCAAAATGGGGTCATTTGGGGGGGGGGGTGTGCCATCTTAGCATTTTATGGCTTTCAAAATTGATAGGTAGTAAGGAATGAAATTAAAAAATGACGTCCTTAGAAATCCTGAAGGCTTGCTTGGATTTCGGCGCCCTGTACGCGGCTAGGCTCCCAAAAAGTCCCACACATGTGGTATCGCCGTACTCAGGAGAAGCAGCAGAATGTATTTTGGGGTGCAATTGCACATATGCCCATGGTATGTTTGAGCAATATATCATTTAGTGACAACTTTGTGCAAAAAAAAAAGTTTATCATTTTCCCGCAACTTGTGGCAAAATATAAATTATTCCATGGACTCAACATGCCTCTCAGCAAATAGCTTGGGGTGTCTACTTTCCAAAATGGGGTCATTTGGGGGGGGGGGTTGTGCCATCTTGGCATTTTATGGCCTTCAAAATTGTGATAGGTAGTGAGGAGTGAAATCAAAAATGTACACCCTTAGAAATCCTGAAGGCAGTGATTGGTTTTCGGGGGCCCCGTACGCGGCTAGGCTCCCAAAAAGTCCCACACATGTGGTATCCCTGTACTCAGGAGAAGCAGCAAAATGTATTTTGGGGTGCAATTCCGCATATAACCATGGCATGTGTGTGCAATATATCATTTATTGACAACTTTTTGTAAAATATTTTTTTTTTGTCATTATTCAATCACTTGGGACAAAAAAAATAAAATATTCAATGGGCTCAACATGCCTCTCAGCAATTTCCTTGGGGTGTCTACTTTCCAAAATGGGGTCATTGGGGGGGGGGTTACTGCCCTGCCATTTTAGAACCTCAAGAAATGAATTAAAAGCTGTGTAAATTTCAGAAAATGTACCCTAGTTTGTAGACGCTATGACTTTTGCGCAAACCAATAAATATACGCTTATTGACTTTTTTTTTTACCAAAGACATGTGGCTGAATACATTTTGGCCTAAATGTATGACTAAAATTTAGATTAGTGGATTTTTTTTATAACAAAAAGTAGAAAATATCATTTTTTTTCAAAATTTTCAGTCTTTTTCCATTTCTAGCGCAAAAAATAAAAAACGAAAGGTGATCAAATACCATTAAAAGAAAGCTCTATTTGTGGGAAAAAAAAGGACACAAATTTCATTTGGGTACAACATTGCATGACCGTGCAATTAGCAGTTAAAATGACGCAGTGCCAAATTGTAAAAAGTGCTCTGGTCAGGAAGGTGGTAAAACCTTTCGGGGCTGAAGTGGTTAAGGTTGTATTCGTGAACACAGAGGGGTTTCTCCACAACACCAGTCACCGTAGGAATTTGGACTGCCGTGTCTGCGTCAAGCGAGTGTAGTGATATAGTATAGTGATATAGATAATTAATTAGTAGTTATTATAATGATGATGTAAGTAATCTTTCTGCAGCAACCCAATTCTTCCAGAGAGATGCAATTTACTGACTTCCAACATAGAGCAAGGTCTTGCAACAGATGACAAGATCCAACAGAGTAAATATGACAACGCTGGGGGATCTCGGACCATTCCCCCCTGACGCTGAAGGGGGATCTCGGACCATTCCCCCCTGACGCTGAAGATAAAAGTCCACAATAGGCATATACAGAGGGCCTGGGCCTTAAATCCGGTATGGTTGGAGATTATAGGGGGGCAGGTAGATATCTCAGCAAAATTAGAAGAGTATATTGGAAATAATCAAGGAACGGCGTCGGAGGGGGTGGTCTGGGATTCCCTAAAGGCATTCCTCAGGGGGGTGCTTATACAACAGGTGTCTCTGGTTAAGAAACACTCAAAGGTAGAAAGCAAACGGATTAGAGAAGAGGTTCTGAAATCAGAGAGGCAATATGTGGGGGACCCATGCCCGGAAAAGCAGGAGATATGGTTAAAAAAGCAGCAGGAGTATAAGATTAATACGATCAGAAATACTGAGAACAGGAGGCTATTCCAAAAGCAGAAGTGCTTTGGAGAGGGGGAGAGAGTTGGTCGTATGCTGGCACTGTTGGTCAACACCAACTCTCCCTCCTCGTCGCTGCCTATGATTAGGACCACTACTGGAGAAATATCATCGGACCCTTTAAAAGTCAAAGAAACATTTTTTAATTATTACAGGGATTTATATAAATCACAGCATAGGTTAGAATTAAATGAAATGGAAAAATTCCTGGAGAATGTCCATCTGCCGACGCTTCTGGATAAGGAGAGGGCCGACCTGGAATCTCCTATAACTCTGGAAGAGATAAAACAAGCAGTGGAAAACATGCCTAATCAGAAATCTCCAGGTCTGGATGGCCTACCCGTGGAAGTTTATAAGCATTTTGGTGCAGTGATGCTACCGGCTCTTCTGAAAACACTGAACTGCGCATTTACAGAAGGAAGGCTCCCCTCTTCGATGTCAGAGGCTAATATAATATTGATAGCAAAAGAGGGGAAAGACCATCTTGACGTATCTTCATATAGGCCAATCTCACTCCTCTGCTCTGACATTAAGATCTTGGCAAAAATAATGGCATCCAGATTAAATAAATGCATTTCAGGTTTGGTACATTCGAACCAATCGGGATTCATTCCTAATAGGTCCGCTAGCGTAAATATCAGACGGATGTACCTGATCCTCCAGTCCCCAGCAGAGGGAAAAGCCCCTATTGTCCTTGGACATCGCCAAGGCATTTGATTGCTTGGAATGGGATTACCTCTGGTGGGTACTGGAGAGACTTGGGTTTGGCCCTACATTCGTAAGATGGGTGAAAATATTATACTCTCATCCAGCTGCTAGAATAAAGTTAAACAATGACTTCTCTGAATTCATGCCGCTTGAGAGGGGGACAAGGCAGGGGTGTCCATTGTCACCCCTGTTGTTTGCCCTGGCTATGGAGCCGCTCGCGGAAGTAGTCAGAATATCGGCCGGGGTGCAAGGTTTTAGGAGAAGTAGTGGGGAAGATAAAATAGCGTTATACGCAGATGATGTGTTATTGTTCTTGGGGGATATGGGGCCATCAGTAGAAAAAGTGATCCAACTTGTGGAAAGGTTCGGAAAATTATCCGGACTTGTAATCAACTGGGGTAAATCTATGCTTTTACCAATTGATTCAACTAATAATGCCCCGATTGGCGATATGCCTGGGGTAAGGGTAATAGAGAAAATGAGGTATCTGGGTATAGTGGTGTCCAGGGATCCCTATCAATACATTGAAGATAACCTAGCCCCGTTGTTGGAAAAATTCAAAAGGAAAAGCGACATTTGGGGTAAACTTCCCTTATCTATAGCAGGTAGAGTTAACTTAATTAAAATGGTATGGATGCCACAACTTTTGTACGTACTCCATAACTCCCCGGTATGGATTGGGAAAAAATGGTTTTTGAAAATAAATACCTTATTTAGAGAACTAATTTGGAGGAAAGGCCAGGCAAGGATTAGTCTGCAAACGTTACAGCGCCCTACCAGGAAGGGGGGATTAGCAGTGCCTCAACCATACAACTATTTCCTGGCTGCTCAGCTGCTGCATATAGGGGGATGTGAGACCCAGGATTGGAGGAACCCCAGTGGAAAAATTATGTTGCAGGATAGCTCGCATAAATCCCTGATAGAAGCATTGGAGGCCGGATCATTACAGGACGGGCTTCCAACATGTAGATTAGTTAATAAGGTTTGGCAAAAGACTAAATGGACCATGGGGTATAGAGGGTTTACTGAATTCTCGCCTATATGGCATAATAAATTTCTGCGCGAACTGATGGCCTTGGGAAAAAATAAGCCTTGGGAACATCACGGAATAAGTAGGCTGGCTCAGTTATATGATGACAAGAAAATGTTAAAATCCTTTACTGACCTTAGGAGTGAATACGGAATCCCAAAAACAACATTCTACTGCTACCTGCAGGTTAGGCATGCTCTGGGCAGTCAATTTAAGAACTACCCGCCTGCATGGTGCAAGATCCCTTTTTTAGAAAATATTGTTAGCACAAATAGTACCAAAGGCCTGATAGCAAAGATATATGAGCAATTGTCTGAAAAATTACTTGCTCCGCAGATGACCATGGGAGTTAGAGAGAGGTGGGAGGCGGATGTGGGGGAGATTACAGACTACCAATGGAGGAAGGTCTTGGAGTTTGGTCCGCTGGTGTCTGTTTCTCCGTCGCAGCAGGCTTTACACCTCCTCCTACTGCATAGAGCCTACTACACCCCAAAAAGATTACATAAATTTGGTAATAGACTAGATGATAAATGCCCCAGGTGTCTGGATACAGGCGACCTTATACACATGATGTGGCGGTGCCCAAAACTGGCAAGATACTGGAGAGTGATAGTAAAGACTATAGAAGCTAGGTGGAAATTGAGCCTATCACTGGAGGCTAAGGTATGCATCCTTGGCCTGATAGGGGAGAATATAGGGAGTAATGATATTAGGATCGCTGTAGCGAGGTGCCTCTACCAGGCAAGAAAACTGATAGCCCAGGCGTGGCTTTCCGCCACACCTCCAACTCCGGAGGAGTGGATCGAGGTGATGAATAAATTAGTGTGCATGGAAAAAACAACGTATATTAGAAGGGGTAGCTATGATAAATTTGTAAAGATTTGGAGACCATGGCTAGCCTGGATGGGGGTTTCCCCTTGAGATATAGAGGAACAGGTACCCCATGTAGGCGAGATCATGGAGTACAAAAGTATGGTGCCGTGTGGAAAGAGACTCGCGTTAAGGCACTTGCCAGTTTGATAACACTTTTTGGTAAACTCTCTGCTTGGGCGGGGCAGGGGGTGGGGGGCCTTGTCTGGGTAGGGTGAGAGCGGGTGGGGAATGAACAGGTGTAATGTTAGGGGGGTATGGGAGGGGGTACAAGGGAAGAAAGGGGCAAAAAGGCAACGAAAACTCTTCTTATGATTACACATTGCAGTATGTAGCAATTATTAATTCACATGTTTTTTTTGTAAATGTGATTGCATTGATTTATGTGCATTGTATCACAATTTATCAATAAAAAAAAAGTATTGAACGAAAAAAAAAAAAATATGACAACGCTAGTAAATATACTAGCTTTCAGAGTCCCATGTTTCCTAGACCTGTGCCTTCATAATCACACACAGAGTGATCAACAAGTCCCCTTTCATATGTGTAATTAGATTAACAGCTACCACCTTAACACCCTTTTGATGTGTAGAATGGATTTGTCCTGGAATGCCTACATCCCTAATCTGTATTCTTGCATATTAACATCAACAAGTATATGTGTAATTAGATTAACAGAAACCAATGTGGCCTGTCTAGAATGGATTTGTCCTAGAATGCCTACATATAACACGATATATAAAATACATACAATATATATAGATAGATAGATAGATAGATAGATAGATAGATAGATAGATAGATAGATAGATAGATAGATAGATAGATAGATAGATAGATAGATAGATAGATAGATAGATATACAAACATATATATATATATATATACATATACAAAACACACTACAGCAAGGACAGAACGAAAACATTCCGTGAATCCCTCCACTTCACTGCTAACAAATTATTACACCTCAAGCAGGCTCTCTCCCAGCGTCTAAGTCAGGATTCTACAAGCCGTTGGGGGAAACCACGTGGATTAGATCGCACGGTGCCACATGCGCCAATTCCATAATGAAAAAGGTGACTAAAAAGTGGCATGCTGGTGTAATAATTGTCCACGTGCAAGTGGAACCCCTTTCCAAATAAGGGTGACACCAAGTCCCACACTATCTTACCAGCGCTCCCTATGTAGTCTGGGCAGTTCTCCGTCTCTACGTGACTATCTCTTCCCTCGTAAACCATAAAACTATGTGTATAGCCTGTGGCCCTGTCACAGAGCTTATACATCTTGACCCCGTATCTGGCATGCTTGCTGGGAAGATACTGTTTGATAGACAAGCGGCCAGAAAACTTAATCAGGGACTCATCATCGCAGACAACTTGATCGGGAGTAAACAAGGCTGCAAAATGTTGGTTCAAGTGGTTTACGAGGGGCCGAATTTTGTAGAGCCGATCAAATCCAGGGTCACCCCGAGGACGACAGAGTTCATTGTCATTGAAGTGCATGAACCGCAAGATCTACTCGTATCATGTCCTGGCCATGGAGGCAGAGAACACGGCATATGGTGAATTGGGTCAGTGGACCAATATGACTGCAACTCACTCTTTTTATTTATGCCCATGAGGAGGGATAGGCCCAGAAAGGTCTTAAATTCGGAAACCGAAATTGGTTTCCAATCCCTGGCAAGGGTCAGCTGGGGATTAGTGGAAATTGCTTTGGTCCACAATAGATCTATAGAGATCTTCGGTGAAAAACAGCGAATAAAAATCAAGTGATGTAAAATCAACTGTTTCCACCTGAATTCCGGGTCGGCCAGTGAATGGGGGAAGTACGGGTGCTGCAGAAGTGGTGGGTTCCCAATTAGGATTGGCGAATGCAGCAGGAAGGGCACTATGGGCACGACGGGCCTGTGTTTGTCTTCTTTTTGGTGGCAGCGGGACACTACCTCATGCTTGCCATCTCGCCAACTTGAACTGCACTTATGGGACTCGCCACGTCACCACATGTTACTGCAGTGCTGGATGTATGACCAGGATGTACTAGGCCGCTGGTGCTTGGCAGTTCACCAAAAGGAATAGTGGCGCTAGTACTGGCTCTCTGCTCCATACGAGGGACCTGCGGTTCTTGCACCTCAAGGACAGCAGAAGAAGATCAGGGTCTGGTACGCCTGACCTTGGCAGGGACCACAACTCCATCGTCAGAGATATC
The DNA here is from genome assembly GCA_037952925.1 of Lithobates clamitans. Classification (NCBI taxonomy): domain Eukaryota; kingdom Metazoa; phylum Chordata; class Amphibia; order Anura; family Ranidae; genus Lithobates; species Lithobates clamitans. Next base: position 1,785,637 of record JBBGZY010000265.1, on the reverse strand, counting down.
TGTCAGGGTGCCGTTGCTGTCTACAGGTTCATATTCTGAGCCTGAATCTGACAGATGAGTGACTTCCTCTTCACTATCTGTCATGCTCAGAAACATGTAGGCCTCTTCACTAGTGTACCTTCAATTTGACATTTTGGTCGCTAAATTTACTGGTACACTAGTGAGACTCACAGGTTAAAAAGCTCCTGACTGTTAGCGACTGATTCAAACGCTACCAAAAAAACTGTTAGTGTTCGCAGGGATCAGGCCTGACTCTGCGAACGCTGCAGTTATGTGTTTTGTGTTTTGTAAGTGACAGTGATCGATTGATACTGCACTTGAGTGGGCTGGGCTGGGCTGGGCGGAGGGGCTAAACGCAGGTGCTACCAGGTATCTGGGCTGATCCTGCTAACACTGCATTTTTGGGAACCCTAAACTGCTGGGGAAGCTAGTATAGATCTGATCAGACCAGATATCGATCGACACTATACTACTAAGGGAGGAGTATGGTGCGTGCAAGGGTGTTAGCCCTCTGATGCTGCCTGGGATGACGCAGACCCTATCTGATGCTAAAACCTAACTTTGATCACCCGCCGGGTGATCAGGGGGTTAAACCTTTATTGGGTAAAATACGGCGGGTGCCCTGATGCTATAAAAAGTAAACTACCTTAACTGCGTCACCCGTGACATTTATACTGTGATCACAGGTGACTGGGTAATTAAGGGGTTAAACCTTTATTGGGGGGGTTAGGGGGGTCCCTAGACCTATCTGGGCCTAAGACTAATTACCCTAACACTGATTTTTGTCACTAATGACACCAGTACAGTGATCAAAAAAAAAACCTGATTGTTGTACTGGGTGACATAGTGACAGGTGGTGAAGGGGTTAACTGGGGGGGGGGGGTGAATTGTGTACCTATGTGACCTTGTGTCAGTGTAATGTTGGTACAACTCACTTTTTCGATGCTCTCTCCTCTCGGTCTGGAACGAAAATACCGACATGAGGAGAGATGACATCACTTCCCCTGTCAGTGTTTACAGTTACATGACAGGGGAAGGATCTCATTCGCCAGGAGCGATCACCAGGTCCAGGCCAGATTTCATTGGCCTGGGCCTGGGGATTGATCAGTTCCTGATCGAATCCGATCATCGCGGCCGGCGCGCTCCCTAGCCGGCCACGCGCATCACGCATACTAACATGATTTCGTGCAGCCGGACCAACCTGCCGCAGTAAATCTGCGGCGGCTGGTCCGGAACTGGTTAAAAAAAAGTTAACAAGTTTTGACTGGAGTTATGCTTTAAAAGGTAACTCCACTTTCGTGGGAAAAAAAATAGAAAATAAAAAAATAAATAATATACTATATACAATTGCGACTCAAGTCATTGTAATTGAATGTTATAAAAAATTACCTTTCCTTTTTAATCTGCAGCTTTGCAATTTTCTGTAAAATGCAATGCAATATGGCAAACTGGAGGTGTTCTGTACACAGAATGTTTACAGAACACGCCCCAGAAACATCATTTCCTGCTTGTGTGATTTACTCATTTTCCCAACAGTCTACACAAGATACAAGTCAGATATCAGGCATCCCTTGCAATAAAAATTTCAATTTTCGTGAGATACTCCCAAAAGGGGTTCACGTCTAAAGGGATGCAGACCCTGCAATTTTCCTCATTAGAGCAAGTGCAGCAGCTGATTGATAATTATGAAACCACTCCCATTACCACATGGACACAGACAAATACACAGGGATTGCTGCAGAACAACACAAGGTAGGAATCAGCAACAAAGTGTGTTAAAATCCTTGCAATGTACATAGATCACCCAGAGGGGAATGTTTTTTTCTCAACAAAAGTGAAGTTACTCTTTAAAGGAAACATCTACTGTGAAAACAATATGGGCTGCCATTGCTAACTTTCTAAATTGTTTATTGCCTGGTTATCATGTTGATCTGCTGGCTTCAGTAATTAAATTAATTAGTAAAGAGACAATTTTAAGGATTTAATCTTTTCACTTCTGCCGATATAAATATTATATAAGCCAGAAGTTTGTTTACTTTTTCTCTGCCAGTTTTCCTCTAGAAGTGTTTTGTGTGGCGGTAAAGCTGTCCAATCACTACTACATCTGTGTGATGGTGCTGCCCCCCTCCCCCCCCAACCTGACCCCTTTCCTCGCCATGGGTCAGCTTTAAAAATATCCCCCTATGATTGTTATTTCTAATTGACCTCAGGACTGAGGACTAGGAGCACACACAGTTGCGCATTCCTAGGTCTCTGCTGCAAAGTTAATCAACATTCTCACGGCCTAGAGCGTTTTACATTTAAACATAAAAAATTGTATGTTAGTTATGATGAGGCTAAAAGAACACAACGCATGAAAGACAGAAGGCCAATTGCAATCTTTACACCCACTGTACATCAATCCATTGGTGTCTGTATACATTCTAATTGTTGATATCACACAATCCACATTATTTCTATCTATAAATGATTACTTATGTACATATAGTCTGTTTTGATCCACTTCCAATTACACTTGCCTTGGTGACAATAAATCATCTATACCTATTTTCTCTGAAGAAGCAGTATTTAACCACTACAATACCGGGCATTTTCACCCCCTTCCTGCCCCAGGCCCATTTTCAGCTTTCAGCGCTGTAATATTTTGAATGACAATTGCGCGGTCATGCAACACTGTACCCAAATTACATTTTTATCATTTTCTTTCCCCACAAATAGAGCTTTCTTTTGGTGGTATTTGATCCCTGCTGCGGTTTTTATTTTTTGTGCTATAAACAAAAAAGAGCTACAATTTTGAAAAAAAAACCACAATATTTTTTACTTTTTGCTATAATAAATATCCCAATTTAAAAATATATATATATATCTGAATTTTTTTAGTTTTAGTCATATTTTAGTCAACTAAAATCTCCAGTACATTTTAGTCGACTAAAATGTTATACATTTTAGTCAACTAAAATCTAATGGTTTTAGGTAAATTGTAATGCATTATTTAAACATTTCTCTAGAATTTCGAAACTAATTCTATACTGCTGGAGTAAAAAGATGTTTTTTTTTTTGTATTAAGGTTTAAACATGCACTACAAACACAGATTTAGCCATTGTGATACTGTATATAATGTCTTTAAAAATAAAACCAAGTTTCATTAACAAATAAAAATATTGCTTTTTGTCAAACAGAAGTACTAATACTTGAAATACTTAAACAAAATACTAAAAACACAAAAAAACTGTAAACCCTATTGGCTGTAATGCCATTGGACATATTACCTGAATATGTTACCAACATAAAATAATAGGAAAACATATAAGAAAAGCCCTTTTCTTAATTTTTTTCTCTCTCAGCAGCTTGGTAGATGCCCTTTATTTATCCTTATGCGGTAGGGCAATACATGTTTAAACTTTAATGTGCTATTATTATTATAGGCTCTGGATAGAAGCGCTGAGTAAACTATTGGCGTTATATAAATCCTGTATAATAATAATAATTGTGTTGCCGATTTAGAAATTACCAGAAGAGTAGTAACAGTGACATTTTTATGTAAATTTTCAATTTAGTTTTAGTCATAGTCTTTTGACTAAAATGCCATGTGAGTTTTAGTTGTATTTTAGTCTTATGACTAGAATGTCATTTTAATCATCAGAATTGTTTTAGTTTTGACTAAAATTTAGACTGTATTTTAGTCGACTAAAATCGTTTTAATTTAGTCAAAGAAAATATTTTAGTCGAAAATACTTTAGTCAATGAAATTAACACTGTCTTCCAGCTTTAGTAAAACAACCCGAATTCAAATTTGTGATTTATAACCCTTTTTCCTAAGATCCTTTAAAGTGCTCTTTTAAAATGTACATGGAAGAGCCGGCACCACTGGAAATTCAGTCTCCTATTTTATTGTTGTCGTATGACCATGATAAAAAGAACACGCAGGCGTGTTTCGGCACGCAGGCCTTGTTCACAGCACATTCTAAAGTGACACACATAGCATATATATATATATATATATATATATATATATATATATATATATATGCACAAGGAAGTTCATCCCTACCAATCAGATATTATCTTCAATCAAGGTAAATGAGTAACATCCCTGTGTGTGTGTATAATCCCTACACTGTGCAATATACACAATTTTCTAAAAACAGACAAAAAAAGCATATGTAAAATGGTTATAATGAAATCTAAAAACAGTAAAATAATTTTATCTGTAGTAAACAAATGCAAGAACAATTAAATGATAAAGAGAAATAATTATTCCAGCATTATACGTAAACATCTTCCTATCCTATCCACAGACAAAGACCTTAGCTCTATTTTGGAAGCAGGGTGTAGGTTTTCCAGCAGAAGAGCCAGCACACTGGGAGATATTTTTTCTCCAAGCATGTTCCAATCGGAGGCTTATGCTGCATACACACGAGCGGACTTTACGGTAGACTTTGCCCGGCGGACGGGATTTCGTCGGACAATTTGATCGTGTGTGGGCTCCAGCGGACTTTGTTTTCTCAAAAGTTGGACGGACTTAGATTTGAAACATGTTTCAAATCTATCCGACAGACGCGAGTCCGGTCGAAAAGTCCGCTCGTCTGTATGCTAGTTCGACGGACAAAAAGCCACGCTAGGACAGCTATTGGCTACTGGCTATGAACTTCCTTATTTTAGTCCGGTCGTACGTCATCACGTATGAATTCGACGGACTTTGGTTGATTGTGTGTAGGCAAGTCCGTTTATTCAGAAAGTCCGTCGTAAAGTCCGTCGAAAAGTCCGCCGTGCAAAGTCTACCGTAAAGTCTGCTCGTGTGTATGCGGCATTATACAAAAACATGGTTATACACCACAGGCTCTTATGCTTGTGGTGTTAAGGCCTGTAGGTTTTGCACCAAACATTCTAAAAAATCAAGATGTAGTACACTCATGTTCCACAGGTAAGAGCTCTAAATTACGAGATTATACTAATTGTGGATCTACCAATGTGGTATATGTGGTGGAATGTGTATCATGCCATCTACAATATGTAGGGTGCTCTACAAGGGCACTAAGAACTAGAATAAGTGAACACTACCACAGAGCATCTTATGAGTCAGATAAAGGTTTATAAAATGTGTCAAAACGCTTTAAATATCACCATTTAGGCAATATGTTATCTTTTACATTTAATAGTTTACGAAAGGTCAAAAATCCACCTCAGGGCGGTGACACACACACCGGAAGCTCCTCGAACGTGAGGTATGGTGGATCTTTAGCCTTCATACCAAATTACCACTTGGCATGAACAAATAGATATGATGTTGACTTATTCCTCCGTTAGGCTGTTCCACGTAAGGACTACTCTTGTAGATTTTCTATTCATTTTCTCCCAATGAAAGAATAATTCTTTCTCTTTATCATTTAATTGCTCTTGCATTTGTTTACTACAGTTGTTAGTTCCTGGACAAGTCTAGGGCCATAGTTTGGAGACCCCTGCTCTAGAATTCACAGGTGTCAAACTGGCGGCCCTCCATCTGTTGCGGAACTACAAGTCCCATGAGGCATTGCAAGAATGACAGTTGCAAGCATAACTCTCACAGGCAGAGGCATGATGGGACTTGTATTTCCTCAACAGCTGGAGGGCCACCAGTTTGACACCCCTACTCTAGATCAACTGTGGATATAGGATTGTATATTTTTTTTCTCCCCTTCTATTGGTTGAACTGGATGAACTAACTTTGTAACTCTGTCAGAAGAGATTTATAATTAAATCCCTAATCGGGGCACCATACATGAATTTGTAACAAATAAGAGAAGTGCTAGCAGTATACAGTAAAACCTTGGTTTTAGAGTAACTTGGTTTGAGAGTGTTTTGCAAGACAAGCTAAATTTTTAAACAAATAAGTGATGTCTTGATATACAAGTAATGTCATGTCACAACTGAGTATAAAACTCAGGCGCCTCTAAGTGTAGCAATATGGTTACATTTAATGAAGGTACAACATTTAGCAACTCGCATTGTTGATGATTAAAACAGGCGCATCTAAGTTTGCAGGCATCTGGGGTAAAGCTGTCCACATAGACCGTCCTACTCACCGCCATCAACGTCTTCCCTTCCACGCTGCACTCCATGAGCGGTTGAAGCCTCGCTTTCAGATCGCTCTACTGCAGGGTAGTCTTTCCGGTCACGATTGCAGACTGACAGCGATGAGAGCCGGCAGTGCGGAGGATGGTCTATGTGGACAGCTTTTGCCCGGATGCCTGTGCTATGTGCCTATTTTAACCATCAACCATGTGAGTTGCTAAATGTTTTACCTTTATTAAATATAACCATATTGCTACACTTAGAGCAGTCTCTCTTCTCTTTTACACTCTGTAGCTCCTGCTGGATTTTGCTGCTGATCCCCTTGTGGAGGCTGCCATTTATGCGTGGACATTTTATGGTTACACAACCTATCACATTACTGTAATCTTTTAATATGGACTATAAACTGAAGGACTTATGAATAAATGGTTGCGCATATTTACCTACTTTTGTGGATTTCATTATGTCAACCACTTACCTGCCAATGTGTTAGAAAACACCTTGCTTATTTTGTTTCCATTTAGAACAAGTGGCAGCAGTTGCTGGAGGTATAATAGGAGGAGTTCTTCTGTTGTTTCTGATTGGCTTTGGAGTCTATGTCCTACTGAAGAAGAAGTGCATTGGCCCTTCTTATGAAGAACTGTTAAATGCATCAACTCCAACACAAACAGAAATCACTGTTGTGGAACAGAGACTGTCACCATCATTGGGTTATGCCAAGGACCCAGGGTAAGATTTAACACTGTAACTCTACTGAGTATGCAAGGGATGTCATGATATTTGATTGCAAAGGGATCATTTGCAATGCCTATCCACTCTATCTATCTATCTATCTATCTATCTATCTATCTATCTATCTATCTATCTATCTATCTATCTATCTATCTATCTATCTATCTATCTATCTATCTATCCTAATCTAAATATGTACTGTATATACAGGGCCTTTGAAAAAGTATTCATACCCATTGACATTTTCCACATTTTGTCATGTTACAACCAAAAACGTAAATGTATTTTATTGGGATTTTATGTTATAGACCAACACAAAGTGGCAAATAGACATGTGCATTTGTTTTCGTCCAAATGCATTTTCGTCCGAATTTCAGGTATTTTAGTTATCGTTTTAACAAACGATACCGAAAGTGCAGAATACGATAACCGAAAGATCCGATATAAACAAATGCTTTATTTTCGTTTTCGTTGTGACAACAGTTCGATATAGATAGGAGATTCGACATGATGCTGACAATAACAATCTGTGTCTATCGAACCTGTGGTCGAATGTGCCTAACCTTAACTGTATTAGTCCAAGATTATTCTACATAGAGAGAAAAGATTGGACATAAAGAGAAAAGAATGGACATAGAGAGAAAAGATCGCTGCTGGAATTGGATGGGGGAAGTAAAATAAAAATAATGATGATGATGAATGTTATTGGCCGATTGTAACCAAAGAGGAGGGGCAGTAAAATAGCTAGAACTAAGTACACACGTACAGCCAACTTACTTTCACTTACGATTTGCTAGTAGAGAGAGACACACACTGAATCATTTCAGAAGACAGTCAATCTTAGCTGGTCTGTTTGTCAGAGAACATGAATTATTTAACAATAAGCATAAGCACAGCAGCAGAACAATAGTGACGCAAGCTACAGTTCAGCTTAACTTTTTCATAATAATCTGCTGCTATTGTGTTAGTGTTGTGAACTTGATAGTGATACTAGTGTTGCTAGTGTTGTGATAGCCTCAGAGGCTGCCTGTATTGTGGGGGGGGGGATTTATTATTATAGATTCTATATTATAATGCCATATCAATATCTGACACAACGTTGGATGCCGTGCCCGCCATTGCACTTAGAGATTGAGAAAAGAATGTGAAAAGTTGGCTGACTGTTGGGGTAGAGTAGATTATTCAACATGAACGACAAAGATTCGACAAAGCAACGAAAAACATACAAACGTCGAATCTCTGGCTTATGGTGTCTGTCGAAAGTTCTAAGAAGATTCGACGGAGCAGCTGAACTGTACGACGCTGCAATAGAACATTTCCAGTCAAATGCATCCGCCAATAAGCTATAGAAAAATTCTAATGTTGGTTGACTAGTAAAATAATTAATTAATATAATTATTACTAGTCATACAACATTAGATTTCTACTACAGCTAGCTTGTAGGCGGAAAATTCGACCGGATATGTACACGCACAGTTTAGCTGCTCCGTCAAATCTTCTTTGAACATTCGACAGACACCATAAGCCTTCAATGACAGATTCGACCTTAATTAATTTGGATTTTCGGACGAATGCAATTTTTAACGAAAAAGAAAATAAATAAAAACTAATTTCGGGAGTAACTAACTAAATTTATTTTTCGGACGAAAACGAAATTCCAAAACGCAGTATTTCAGTGTGCACATGTCTAGTGGCAAATAATTGTGAAGTAGAAGGAAAATGATAAATGATTTTCAATTTTTTTACAAATAAATATCTGAAAAGTGTGACTTACATTTGTATTCATCCCCCTTTACTCTGATACCTAAGAGCAGCTGAGAGGCCCATGGTAACTCTGGGGGAGCTGCAGAGATCCACAGCTCAGGTGGGAGAATCTATCAGTCGTGCACTCCACAAATCTGGCCTTTAGAGCACTTTCACACTGAGGCACTGGGGCGGTAAAGCGCTGGTATTTTTAGCGGCGCTTTACCATCGTTTTAGCTGTGCTTTTTGTCCATTAGCAGGGTGCTTTTAACCCCCGCTAGCGGCCGAAAAAGGGTTATAAGCGCTGCTTTGCCGCCGCTTCGGCGGCGCTGCCCATTGATTTCAATGGACAGGGGTGCTTTAGGAGCGGTGTATACACCACTCCCCTAAAGTGCCTCAAAGATGCTGCTTTTAGGATTTTTTGTAGCGTCCTGCCAGCGCACCACTCCAGTGTGAAAGCACTCAGGCTTTCACACTGGAGTAACCGGAGAGGTGCTTTACAGGTGCTTTGCAGGCGCTATTTTTATCGCTATGGCATCTGTAAAGCTCCTCAGTGTGAAAGTAGCCCTATGGAAGAGTGGCAAGAACAAAGTCATTGTTGAAAGAATGCCATAATAAGTCCCGTTTGCAGTTAGCGAGAAGCCATGGGGGGACACATGGTAGAAGGTGCTCTGGTCAGGTGAGACCAACATTTAACTTTTTGGCCTAAAAGCAAAACGCTATGTGTGGCAGAAAACTAACACTGCACATCACCCTGACCACACCATGTTTCACGGTGGTGTTGTTTTCCTTCAGCAGGGACAGGGAAGCTGGTCAGAGTTGATGGGAAGATGGATGGAGCCAAATACAGGCCAATCTCATGCCTCGATCGGACTTTCCGACAACGAAACTGTGGAATTTTGTCAGAAGGGTGTAGGATGAAACTTGTCTTGCATACACACGGTCACACAAATGTTGGCCAACAATTACGAACGTAGTGACGTACTAGGCATACTACGTGGATTTTCAGCTCTTTAGCGCCACCTTTCGGGCTCCTTCTGCTAATTTCTTGTTAGTAGAAGTTTGGTGAGTGTTGATTCGTGTTTTTCTTTTTGCGTTTTTCATTTAGCGCTTTTCAGTTCGTGCTTTTCAGTTCGTTTCTGATCGGCCGTTCGTCAACCAGACATGCTGCGGAATTGGAGGAGATAAATTGTTATTTATTATTGGCCTTGAAGTTATTGCTTTGACATTATTTTTTTGGTTGAATAATGATTTGATTTGGTATGTTTTTTTTTGGCATTTTTGGATGCATAGAATGCACTTTATGGTTAAGTTCTACTGGCAGATAGCATGTCTATTTTTTTTTACAGCACAATAGAAAAATTGTGGAGAATAATGTGTCTTACTTCAAATGACAGTTTGGGAGTAGGCGGTTACATTTTAAAGAATACAATCTAAAATTGACAGGGGACACCAATATAGTTGTATCTTTGTTCTTAAAAACTAGGGAATAATGGTGTTGTGGCAACTTGCACAAATAAAAAAAAAAAAAAACATAATAATATTATTCTTGATATCACTAGAAAAAAAAGCCTTTGAAAATGTGTTTGCAATAACTCCATCAGTATCACCAGCAAAGCAGCTTCATTATTATCCCATTAAAGAAGAAGAGAATTGTGCGCTGCATTTGGAGATTTCATAATTTGCCATGTCACGAATGTTAATTCTCCATTACGAATGCTAGTTTACAAGACCGACCGCTTCTGCTTCCGAGCATGCGTGTTTTTACTTTGGACTTTTTGTCCGACGGACTTGTGTACACACGATCGGAAAATCCGACAACACACATTTGTTGGCGGAAAATTTGAAGACATACATACGGTCGTATTTTCCGCCAACAGCCTGTGATCCAACATTTCTCGTCGGAAAATCCAACCGTGTGTACGAGGCATTAAAGTCTGTAAAAGACTTGGGGCGGAGGTTCACCTTCCAGCAGGACAACGACCCTAAACATACAGCCAGAAAAACTAAGGAATGGTTTAGATCAAACCATATTCATGTTTTAGAATGGTCCAGTCAAAGCCCGGACCTAAAACCAATTGAGAGTCTGTGGCAAGACTTTAAAAATTGCTGTTCCAATCTGACAGAGCTTGAGCTGTTTTGCAAAGAATAATGGGCAAAAATTTTACTCTCTAGATGTGCAAAGCTAGTAGAAACATACCCAAAAAGACTTGAAGCTGTAATTGCAGCGAAAGGTGGTTCTACAAAGTAGTGACTCAAGGGGGCTGAATACAAATGCACGCCACACTTTTCAGATCTTTATTTGTAAAAACAAAATGAAAACTATTTATCATTTTCCTTCCACTTCACAATTATGTGCCACTTTGTGTTGGTCTATCACATACAATTCCAATAAAATACATTTACGTTTTCGGTTGTAACATTACAAAATGTGGTAAATTTCAAGGGGTATGAATACTTTTTCAAGGCACTGCACATTGTGCAAAAGTTTTAGGCAAGTGTGAAAAAATGCTCTTAAGAATGCTTTCAGAAATAGAAGTGTTAACCTCCCTGGCGTTTTTCCCCAGTGTGGCTCTGGGTTAAATTTCAGCACCATTAGCGGTAACTCCGAGCCACACTCAGGATTACATTGCAGGATCCTGGTGCAGGCTACTTACCTTGTCCCAGGATCCTGCGATGTCCCCTGCAGTGTCTGCGGGCTCTGTTTCCTCTGAAGGCTCTCTGTGCCAGGCTCCGTTCCCTGCGAGCATCGCGATGCACGGGGCGGAGCCTGGCGGCAAATTAAAAAAAAGTAAAAATCATAACACATACAGTACTTTAATCTTACAGATTACAGTACCGTATGAAATTATTTCACATTACTTTTGTCCCCAGTGCTTTGTCCAATGCCCTACATGCAGTTTTATTATATATATATACTGTTCTTTCTGCCTGGAAATGAGATTGTCCATAGCAACCAAAAAGTGTCCCTTTACGTCAAAAGTGGCTTTAGACCAGCTAAAAAACAGCAATAGTAAATTAGAACACTTGCAGAATTGAGCGATAGTGAATTGTGGGGAAATGTATTTCATTATTATTATATATATAATTTTTTAATTATTTATATTTATTTATTATATTATAATTTATGTTTTTGTGTTTCAAACTTCATCATACCCGGGATATCTACTAGACTCTTGGTGGACAGATTTAAGTGTGTTATTGTTAAGAATTACAGGCCTACAACATAAAATGCCAAATTTCTATGCAAAATAATTGTACCGCTTTCAGCACCTAAAATCCGAAATAATCATACCGCCAGGGAGGTTAATAGTTTATTTTTATTAGTTAACAAAATGGAAAGTAAATACCCGTATTTATCGGCGTATAACACACACTTTTTTCCCCTTAAAACCAGGGGAAAATCGCAGGTGCGTGTTATACGCCGATCCCCTGCGATCCCGACCTGTCACATTTTCAAAATCGCCGACCGCGATTTGAAAATGGCGCCGCCGGCGCCGAAATACACAGAGCCGGTCCTCGGCTCTTCCCGGCGGCTCTCGTTCACTTTCGGCTCCACTCGTAGTCCCGAGCGGAGCTATCCGAACCTACTCGGCTAGGTTCGGATAGCTCCGCTCGGGACTACGAGTGGAGCCGAAAGTGAACGAGAGCCGCCGGAAAGAGCCAAGGACCGGCTCTGTGTATTTCGGCGCCGGCGGCGCCATTTTCAAATCGCGATCGGCGATTTTGAAGCCCAGAATGGCTGGGATCACTGGGGCAAGGCTGCACTGGGGAAGGCTGCACTGGGGAAGTCTGCACTGACAAGGCTGCACTGGGGAAGTCTGCACTGACAAGGCTGCACTGGGGAAGTCTGCACTGACAAGGCTGCACTGACAAGGCTGCACTGGGGAAGTCTGCACTGACAAGGCTGCACTGACAAGGCTGCACTGGGGAAGTCTGCACTGACAAGTCTGCACTGACAAGGCTGCACTGGGGAAGTCTGCACTGACAAGTCTGCACTGACAAGGCTGCACTGGGGAAGTCTGCACTGACAAGGCTGCACTGACAAGGCTGCACTGACAAGGCTGCACTGGGGAAGTCTGCACTGACAAGGCTGCACTGACAAGGCTGCACTGGGGAAGTCTGCACTGACAAGGCTGCACTGGGGAAGTCTGCACTGACAAGGCTGCACTGGGGAAGTCTGCACTGACAAGGCTGCACTAGGGAAGTCTGCACTGACAAGGCTGCACTGACATGGCTGCACTGAGAAGGCTGCAATGATGGGCATTTAAATGTAAGTTTTTTTTCCCTTCAACTTCCCTCCTAAAAGTTTTTTTTTCCTTAAAATTCCCTCCTAAATTGGGGTGCGTGTTATACGCCGGTGCGTGTTATACGCCGATAAATACGGTAAACAGAAAAGAAATCCAAATGAAATCAATATTGATGTGAACACCCTTTTGACTTCAAAATAGCATCAATTCTTCTAGGTGACCATAAATATAAGGCTAATCCTCATTGTATACAGCACTACACCACAATGAAACTGTGTTCAGAAGTAAATATTAAAATGTTCAATGTGAAATGTCTCTATCGCACAAAGTAATATGTAACTGAAACCCGTTGTCCATTTGATTAAGTGCACAGTCCACTTTTCTTGTTAACACCTTATGTGCGGACTTCAAACAAACTCCTTGAAACTTCTTATTCACCACCTACTTAGGGTCTGACACTCACAGCACAGGAATACACCAAAAATGGAGACATAGATGGAGGGATGAATGGATCACTTTCCTTCTTAATGTTTCCTGATGCTCACAGATCAGTATCAGTATCAGTTTGCACAGATGTTCCCAAAAGATAATATAAAAAGTACATAGCATGATACTGTAATAAAACAAACAAAAGACCATACTAGCCTGTCCACGTAAGGCAACCACTTGCACAAAGTTTGTGAAGAGACTCAGAAAGAAACTGTTTGTGAAGAAACAGTAGGTTGTTCCACACATCTTGGAGAACTAACCACAGATCTTCTGTGGATGTAGGCTGCCTTTAACCCTTCTGTCTCTTCATGTAATCCCAGACAGACTCGATGATATTGAGAACACCAAACTACCAGGACTCCTTGTTCTTCTTTACGCTGAAGATAGATCTTAATGACATTGGCTGTATGATAGGGGTCATTGTCCTGCTGCAGAATGTGGGGCCAATCACACGCCTCCCTGATGGTATGGCATGATGGTTAAGTATCTGCCTGTATTTCTCAGCATTGAGGATACCAATTGACCAAACCTATTATTCCATTTGCAAAAATGAAGCCCAAAACTTGCAAGGAATCTCCACTATGCTTCACTGTTGCCTAAAGACATTCATTATTGTACCGCTCTCTAGCCCTTAGCGAACAAACTGCTTCCTGCTACAGCCAAATATTTCCAATTTTCACTCATCAGTCAAGAGCACTTGCTGCTATTTTTCTGCACATCAGTACCTATGTTTTTGTGCATAGTTGAGTTGCTTATCCTTGTTTCCACGTCTGAGGTATGGCCTTTTTGGCCACAATTCTTCCATAAAGACTACTTCTGTTCAGACTTCTCCAAACAGTAAATGGGTGTACCTGGGTCCCACTGGTTTCCACGAGATCTGTTCTGATGGCCCTGTTGGACATTTTCCAGTATTGAAAAAAGTAAGCATGGTATGTCTTTCATCTGCCGCATTAAGTTTTGTTGGCCAACCACTGAAACTATGGTCCTCAACATTGCCTGTTTCTTTGTGCTTCTTCAAAAGACCTTGAACATCTTGAAACCCCAGTCTGCTTTGAAATCTTTGCCTGGGAGAGACCTTATCGATGCGGTGTAACTACCTTGTGTATTTTTGCTTATCTAAGTCTTGCTATTGTGTATGATTTTTGATATGAAACTTTTTTTCCACAACCTCACCTATGTAGCAGAGTTTGGCTGTTCTTCACCCTACACAGCTGTTCCTGTTTCAGGTAATGACTGTGTTTCAACCTACATATGAAATTGATGATCACTAGCACCTGCTTGGTATAATTGGTTAATCATACACCTAATCCTACAAAATCCCTGACTTTGTGCAAGTGTACAAAGTGTGCAAGTGTAAGAATTGATGCTGGTTTGAAGTCAAAGGGTAGTCACACCAAATATTGATTTGATTTAGATTTTTCTTCTGTTTGCTCACTTTGCATTTTGTAAAGTGACAAAAATTAACAATAAAAATATACATTTTTTAACTAATTCTTACTTTACAACATTTCTTCACAGCTGCCAAAAACTTTTGCAAAGTATTTTGTGTGTGTGTGTGTATATATATATATATATATATATTATATATATATACATAGTGGGGAAAATAATTATTTATTATTATTTGATCCCCTGCCGATTTTGTTGTAAGTTTGCCCACTTACAAATAAATTAAGGGTCTATAATTTTTATCATAGGTGTCATTTAAATCATAGAGAAAGAATATCTACAAAAATCCAAAAATAACATGCTACAATAGTTATAAATTGAGTTGCAGTTCAGTGAGCAAAATAAGTATTTATCGGCGTATAACACGCACAGGCGTATAACACGCACCCCAATTTTAGGAGGGAAGTTTGAGGAAAAAATGTTTTCACAGCCCCCTCTACATTACACAGCCCCCTCCCTGTTCACAGTACACAGCCCCCCACCTCTGCACAATAAGCAGCCCCCACCTCTGCACAATGCACAGCCCCCCACCTCTGCACAATACACAGCCCCCACCTCTGCACAATAAACAGCCCCCTGCACTCCCAGGAGACCCCCAGTCAAGAAAAAAATCACTGCCAGCCCCTTCTACACTGCTCCTCCTGTGTCAGTGTCATTGTAAAACGAAGCTTCTAAATACCTCAATAGTTCAATTCTTTTACTGACCCAGTCACATGACTGCTCACCTCTCACGTTTCATAGATCATCATGTGACCACTCTCCTCCTCCAATCTAAAGCTACACTCCAAGGAGGAAGAGGAGAGGGAGGACGAGAGCAGCCAGAAATAGACAGAGCTATTGAGCTTCGTTTGACAATGACACAGGAGAAGCAGTGTAGGACAAGGGTCTGGCAAGTGCCCAATCCCTGCCCCCCCCCCCCCCATTGGTAAAAAAACAATATCGGCGTATAACACGCAGGCACTGTTTACCCTCTATTTCCAGGGGGGGAAAGTGCATGTTATATGCCAATAATTTTGATCCCCAAGCAAAACATGACTTAGTACTTTGTGAAGAAACCCTTGTTGGCAAGCACAGAGGTAAGACGTCTCTTGTAGTTGGTTACCAGGTTTGCACACATCCCAGGAGGGATTTTGATCCACTCTATTTTACTGATCTTCAAATGTATATATAGTGTAGCGCTATGCGTATGAGTGGATCAAAGTGAGATATTAAAATCGAGCCATCTAGCAATGGCCAGAAAACACACAAAAAATGTATATGAAGGTGAAAAAATGGAAAATTAAATTGCACAAATACAAAATCATATATAGAGCATAATGAAATACACCTGTGAAAAAGTAAAAACACAAACACAATATAAAACAATCTTCAATAAAGTTCATATAAATAAGATGTGTCCTTAATGGAAATCAAAAGAGGCCACCACCAACAGTCTCTGAGGATAAGTTGATGAGGGCAGCAACAGGGTGTTACTGGTGAATGAAACCAAGGAACACCAAATCCAATGTGACGTCTATGTATGTGTCAGAACCACCACCATAACATCTGAGGAGGCTTACCGGACGTAGAGGACTTGTAAAGACATACGTCTTGCAAGTCATGAAAAGCTTGTTTAGCCACCGGGGCTAGCAGGGTGAAGGCATCTGGTATCCAGAACTTCAATAAGTAAGTAGGAGAGATCTATAGGCAACTTCAACCGTCCAGAGGTGTCAACAGACCATCCGGATGTATAATTGGAACCATGAGAGAAAGAAGACTCACATGGCGTAATATTGTTTTAAAAGGCATGCATTTATTAAAACATTAAAAGAAAAACACTCACATGGTATACGATCATAAACAGCTTAAAAGATATCGGACGCGGTGATCATAGGAGGTCCACCCAACATGTTTCGGCTAATCAGCCTTCATCTGGGGTGTGGACCCCCCTATTTCACCGCTATTTAAAGTAGAAATGACCCCCACTGGGAGTGTCACGACCCAGGAAGTGACCAAATGATGTCACTTCCGGTTCACAAATATGTGTGTATAGACCTTATGTAATGTGTTATTACGACAGTAATTGCGATGTATATATCTCTAATCTCGACATCGGGATCACAAAAGAGTATGGACTTAAAATTAAAACTAAAAGAAAAAAGAAAAATGAGATTATGGCTGGGCGATCCGGAAGTGTTTAAGTGGAGATCCAAGCCTCCTTCTCAGCACAACCAGATTCGATAGGACGGAGCGTCATCTCGCTCCGCCCCCTCCAATCACCCGGGCACTGAGAGCGCAGTAGCGGAAGTCGTGAAGAGGAAGTCCGCCGCCGCACCAGGACTACCAGGTTTACAGTGGAGATCCAAGCCTCCTTCTCAGCACAACCAGATTCGATAGGACGGAGCGTCATCTCGCTCCGCCCCCTCCAATCACCCGGGCACTGAGAGCGCAGTAGCGGAAGTCATGAGGAGGAAGTCCGCCGCCGCACCAGGCCTCATTTTGAATAGAGAGTCCTACAGGTTGGGGCACTATACTCCGCCCCCTTGGTGTTACCATAGTAACTCCCGTCAGGAGTGTGGTAACACAGAGTCCGCGGTTCGCAGGACATACGTAATAGCGGAAATCATAAAAAGGAAGTCCGCCGCCGTGCCAAGCCTCGTTATGAGCTGTGAATCCGACAAGTTGAGATAATATACTCCGCCTACTGGTATTATCTAGGTGGCTCTTATCAGGAGTGTGGCCACACCCAGAATCCGCCCACATCTCTGCCCACACTGCCAAAACAAAATCAGGCCTCTCATTCACAACAATGTGTGAAATTCCTGTATAGAGAGCCATGGTAGGACAGAGAAAACCGGAAATAAATCCCAGCGCTCTGGCGGTGAATGACAGTGTCAGCAGAGGTGGTAAAAAAGAAAGTAATAAAACATATGTCATGAGTCAACAAATATGCTGAGCAGATGACCAAAAAATATTAAAGGGTCAAGTGAAGACAAATCCTCATGGGGGCTGGTTAATACAAAAGTGACACTACCAATGAAGTGCATCCCACATAACTTATACAATGCATATAGAAAAACCAGCAATAAAAACCTATATGGAAAATAACATTTGTCATATGAGGACTAAATCCACAAATAAGAAATTAATATTAAAATCACAATAACAAGTGCCTATAGATAATATTAAATAATATTGAGAGTATTAATATCTACTGATACCAGGTAACTAAAAATAAATAAAATAAGAAAAGAGAGAAGTCACAAATATGATGGTTATGCCTGATTAATAAATGAATTGATGTCCCACTCCACGTTAATCCCTTGCGGGAAGTGGGAACCCAACTCATAAATCCAATAAGTCTCCAACCTGGAGAGCCCCCTAAGTGTTGACCCCCCCCGCCAGGGGGCCACATATTTGTCAATAATAAGGAACTGTGTGCCCTTGGGGTTTCGATCGTGGAACTCCCTATAGTGACGGGGCACGGTATGTTTCGTACTACCTGCCTTAATTAGATTAATATGTTCGGAAACACGCGTGGTAAAGGACCTGATTGTCCGTCCCACATACTGTTTGCCACAGGGGCAAGTCAAAAGGTAGACTACCCCCGTGGTGGCGCATGTACAAAACTGTTTAATTTTATGGGTACGACCGTTTGTCCTAGAAGAAAAAGTATAACTAGTACATCTCCCACTAGTATTAAACTTACAAACTAAGCATTTTTTACAAGGGTGGAACCCAATCAGATTGTGAAAAAAAGAAGGTTTAGTTGGAGGGTTGACCACATTGGGTGCCAACTTATTGCGGAGGGATGGAACTCCTCTAAAAACTAGCTTAGGAATGTCGGGCAATCTAGGGCCCAAAATCTTGTCAGTTTTTAAAACATCCCAATGATGTTCAAAAATCCTTCTAATATGTTTATGTTGAATGGAGAAGGATGTCATGAAAGACCATTTAAAGTCCTCATTGACTTGCTTGGGTTTATCTTCTAGGAGGGATTGACGATCCACTAAACCTGCGCCATCAATTTCCCTATCCAGGTCCAAAAGTTTGTACCCCTTTTCTAGAAATCTACTCTTTAAAGACGCTGCCTGAGTCCTGAAGGTGTTGGGGTCGCTACAGTTCCTCCGCAATCGCAGGAACTGGCTCTTGGGGACTGATCTGATCCAGGGGGCATGATGACAACTATCGGTAGGTATATAACCGTTACGGTCGGTAGGCTTAAAATAAGTACTGAATACAAACTGGCCATCCCTTCTGTCTATGACCAAATCTAAAAAGTGGATGGAAGTTGCACTTGCCTCAAAGGACAAGACAATATTCCTATCATTGGCGTTAAGATTCGTGAAGAAGGTGGCCAAATCATCTTGGCTCCCAGTCCATAGGAGGAGGATGTCGTCTATGTACCGCGCCCACAGCAGAAGGTGTGGGCATTGCATGGCATAGACGACATCCTCCTCCCACTTGGCCATAAATAAATTGGCCAGGCTGGGAGCAAACTTCGCTCCCATCGCGACACCCCTATGTTGAAGGTAGAATCTCCCATCGAACCAAAAATAATTATGTTGAGTTGCAAACTCAATAAGCTCAATGATGTAGTCCACCTGGGGTGAGGCGAGGGAGGCATCTCTATCGAGAAAACACTTAACTGCATCAATCCCCCTACCCTGCGGAATGCAAGTGTAGAGAGAGGCAACATCCGCAGTTGCCATAATTAAGTCACCGGAATGGGAAATCCTGGAAAGTAAATTGATCACGTCCTTAGTATCCTTTAGATAGGATGGCATTTTAACAACAGATGGTTGGAGGAAGTAATCAATGTACCTACCAATTTTTGAGGTAACGGAATCGATGCCGCTAATAATTGGTCGACCGGGAGGATGTAGGGGGTCCTTATGTACTTTAGGCAGATAGTACATAACGGGTATGCGTGGGGCCAATGGAACTAAAAAAGCTCTCTCCTTCTTATTTAAAATGTAAGAATCATAACCTTTAGAAACCAAACCTTGTAATTCTTTCTTATATTTTTATGTAGGATTAGTGGGAAGTTCGACGTATGTTTCATGGTCACCAAGAATACGATGCATTTCTTGGACGTAATCTAATTTGTTCAACAGAACTATGCCTCCGCCCTTATCGGCGGGGCGGATGACTAAATTTTTGTTTTCACATAAAGTAGTGAGGCCTACTGAAGGTAAAGGGTTATAGAATTTGCGTTTCAGGGGAACATTGTTAAGATCCTTCAACACAAGTTCCTTAAACAAATTGATGGCAGGTGGAAGCTGTGTTGGGGGACTAAACAGAGAGGGATTGGATAAACCCGAATGAACTGTACCAGACGTTGCCGCTCTGGCTAAATTCCTAGTAGGGTTAGAAATAATATATCTCTGGACATGTATCTTCCTAATAAACTTTTGAACGTCAATAAAAGTATCGAACTTGTTCAATTTACGTGGAGGGGCAAACTTAAGACCTTTATTTAGAATAGTCTTTTCTTCATTGGTAAGGATCGTGTCACTGAGGTTAAAAACCCCTTGACAAACTAGGTCCTTTGCCTCTTTTCGTTTCTGAACCCTCCTCCCTCCTCTGGACCCTCTCTTGTTTCTGGACCCCTTTTTTTGTTTAGATGGTCCTCGTGAAAACCCCGAGAGGTTCGTGGTCCAGAGTAGGGTTGTTTGTAGGGAGATGGACCGTATCCGGCATTCGGAAATGGATAAATATTTTCGTTATGATGTTCCTGTAAAGGGGAATATCTGTTGTATGTAGATACAGGGGGATGCCTATGCTGAGGTGGATGTTGGTATGGGGAGTAGTGTGGATAATCATAGCTACGACCCGGAGAGTCCCTGTAATAGGGGCTGTCCTGCTCATAGTATCGACGTTCCCCTTGACCATGATAATCACCCCTATTTCCACCTCTGCCCCTACTCCTAGAGTAGTGACCTCTGCCTCTTGATTGCTTTCTAGGGGAATGCATGCTAGGATGCCGGCCCCTACGTGAAGAGGGGCCCGCATCATGAGCCTGATCCCTGTTAGCAGGAAGTTTTGGGCGGACAGAGGGCTCCCTGGGGGGAACCGTTATAGTATCACTCAAGGAGTTAGTTTCCATAACAACCTCTGGAGTGGGTATTGTGATTGATTTCTGCCAACCAAACACTTTACCCGCCTTATAGTCGCCAGTATCTCGGGAATACTTTTTATGTTTTTTAACTCTTTGGTCTTTGTCCTCCTTTACAAGATGAGCTTGCAGATTGGATGACAAAGTATTGTATTCCACTGAATTTTTAAACGAAAGTAATTTATCTTTAAGTTCCTTGATTTCTCGGTCCAAGACGGAAAGCCGAGTACGCTTCCTCGAGATCAGAAAATCAAGGAACTTAATACCAGCGTCGTTAAAATACTTAAACCAGGTATCGAGTTCGGATTCACCCTGTTGAGGGTGGATATCCCATCTGAGACTTCGTGGAATCATGCCTTCTGACACATATTGTTCTAGGAAGACATTACATTACATAACATTTTTTAACCTCAAAAATAGTCCACCAATCTCAGTGTCATTGGAAGTGGCTATAAAAACACCCTCGGTGTTTACAACTCTGGATGCACGGTAATCGAATATATCCATATTTAAATGAATATAAGCTGCAGCTATACTAGGTGTCTAACCAATAGTGGAAACAGAAAAGGGATAAGTACAGCGCTGCTACAGAGATGCTAAAGAAAATAAGCAGCTAACACACCTCTAAGACAAAGAAGTAAAAATTCAACAAATGTATATATAGTGTAGCGCTATGCGTATGAGTGGATCAAAGTGAGATACGAAAAGAGGCAAAGGACCTAGTTTGTCAAGGGGTTTTTAACCTCAGTGACACGATCCTTACCAATGAAGAAAAGACTATTCTAAATAAAGGTCTTAAGTTTGCCCCTCCACGTAAATTGAACAAGTTCGATACTTTTATTGACGTTCAAAAGTTTATTAGGAAGATACATGTCCAGAGATATATTATTTCTAACCCTACTAGGAATTTAGCCAGAGCGGCAACGTCTGGTACAGTTCATTCGGGTTTATCCAATCCCTCTCTGTTTAGTCCCCCAACACAGCTTCCACCTGCCATCAATTTGTTTAAGGAACTTGTGTTGAAGGATCTTAACAATGTTCCCCTGAAACGCAAATTCTATAACCCTTTACCTTCAGTAGGCCTCACTACTTTATGTGAAAACAAAAATTTAGTCATCCGCCCCGCCGATAAGGGCGGAGGCATAGTTCTGTTGAACAAATTAGATTACGTCCAAGAAATGCATCGTATTCTTGGTGACCATGAAACATACGTCGAACTTCCCACTAATCCTACACAAAAATATAAGAAAGAATTACAAGGTTTGGTTTCTAAAGGTTATGATTCTTACATTTTAAATAAGAAGGAGAGAGCTTTTTTAGTTCCATTGGCCCCACGCATACCCGTTATGTACTATCTGCCTAAAGTACATAAGGACCCCCTACATCCTCCCGGTCGACCAATTATTAGCGGCATCGATTCCGTTACCTCAAAAATTGGTAGGTACATTGATTACTTCCTCCAACCATCTGTTGTTAAAATGCCATCCTATCTAAAGGATACTAAGGACGTGATCAATTTACTTTCCAGGATTTCCCATTCCGGTGACTTAATTATGGCAACTGCGGATGTTGCCTCTCTCTACACTTGCATTCCGCAGGGTAGGGGGATTGATGCAGTTAAGTGTTTTCTCGATAGAGATGCCTCCCTCGCCTCACCCCAGGTGGACTACATCATTGAGCTTATTGAGTTTGCAACTCAACATAATTATTTTTGGTTCGATGGGAGATTCTACCTTCAACATAGGGGTGTCGCGATGGGAGCGAAGTTTGCTCCCAGCCTGGCCAATTTATTTATGGCCAAGTGGGAGGAGGATGTCGTCTATGCCATGCAATGCCCACACCTTCTGCTGTGGGCGCGGTACATAGACGACATCCTCCTCCTATGGACTGGGAGCCAAGATGATTTGGCCACCTTCTTCACGAATCTTAACGCCAATGATAGGAATATTGTCTTGTCCTTTGAGGCAAGTGCAACTTCCATCCACTTTTTAGATTTGGTCATAGACAGAAGGGATGGCCAGTTTGTATTCAGTACTTATTTTAAGCCTACCGACCGTAACGGTTATATACCTACCGATAGTTGTCATCATGCCCCCTGGATCAGATCAGTCCCCAAGAGCCAGTTCCTGCGATTGCGGAGGAACTGTAGCGACCCCAACACCTTCAGGACTCAGGCAGCGTCTTTAAAGAGTAGATTTCTAGAAAAGGGGTACAAACTTTTGGACCTGGATAGGGAAATTGATGGCGCAGGTTTAGTGGATCGTCAATCCCTCCTAGAAGATAAACCCAAGCAAGTCAATGAGGACTTTAAATGGTCTTTCATGACATCCTTCTCCATTCAACATAAACATATTAGAAGGATTTTTGAACATCATTGGGATGTTTTAAAAACTGACAAGATTTTGGGCCCTAGATTGCCCGACATTCCTAAGCTAGTTTTTAGAGGAGTTCCATCCCTCCGCAATAAGTTGGCACCCAATGTGGTCAACCCTCCAACTAAACCTTCTTTTTTTCACAATCTGATTGGGTTCCACCCTTGTAAAAAATGCTTAGTTTGTAAGTTTAATACTAGTGGGAGATGTACTAGTTATACTTTTTCTTCTAGGACAAACGGTCGTACCCATAAAATTAAACAGTTTTGTACATGCGCCACCACGGGGGTAGTCTACCTTTTGACTTGCCCCTGTGGCAAACAGTATGTGGGACGGACAATCAGGTCCTTTACCACGCGTGTTTCCGAACATATTAATCTAATTAAGGCAGGTAGTACGAAACATACCGTGCCCCGTCACTATAGGGAGTTCCACGATCGAAACCCCAAGGGCACACAGTTCCTTATTATTGACAAATATGTGGCCCCCTGGCGGGGGGGGTCAACACTTAGGGGGCTCTCCAGGTTGGAGACTTATTGGATTTATGAGTTGGGTTCCCACTTCCCGCAAGGGATTAACGTGGAGTGGGACATCAATTCATTTATTAATCAGGCATAACCATCATATTTGTGACTTCTCTCTTTTCTTATTTTATTTATTTTTAGTTACCTGGTATCAGTAGATATTAATACTCTCAATATTATTTAATATTATCTATAGGCACTTGTTATTGTGATTTTAATATTAATTTCTTATTTGTGGATTTAGTCCTCATATGACAAATGTTATTTTCCATATAGGTTTTTATTGCTGGTTTTTCTATATGCATTGTATAAGTTATGTGGGATGCACTTCATTGGTAGTGTCACTTTTGTATTAACCAGCCCCCATGAGGATTTGTCTTCACTTGACCCTTTAATATTTTTTGGTCATCTGCTCAGCATATTTGTTGACTCATGACATATGTTTTATTACTTTCTTTTTTACCACCTCTGCTGACACTGTCATTCACCGCCAGAGCGCTGGG
Organism: Lithobates clamitans; assembly: GCA_037952925.1. Classification (NCBI taxonomy): domain Eukaryota; kingdom Metazoa; phylum Chordata; class Amphibia; order Anura; family Ranidae; genus Lithobates; species Lithobates clamitans. The sequence continues at coordinate 1,761,426 of JBBGZY010000265.1, read as the reverse complement.
ATTTATTTCCGGTTTTCTCTGTCCTACCATGGCTCTCTATACAGGAATTTCACACATTGTTGTGAATGAGAGGCCTGATTTTGTTTTGGCAGTGTGGGCAGAGATGTGGGCGGATTCTGGGTGTGGCCACACTCCTGATAAGAGCCACCTAGATAATACCAGTAGGCGGAGTATATTATCTCAACTTGTCGGATTCACAGCTCATAACGAGGCTTGGCACGGCGGCGGACTTCCTTTTTATGATTTCCGCTATTACGTATGTCCTGCGAACCGCGGACTCTGTGTTACCACACTCCTGACGGGAGTTACTATGGTAACACCAAGGGGGCGGAGTATAGTGCCCCAACCTGTAGGACTCTCTATTCAAAATGAGGCCTGGTGCGGCGGCGGACTTCCTCCTCATGACTTCCGCTACTGCGCTCTCAGTGCCCGGGTGATTGGAGGGGGCGGAGCGAGATGACGCTCCGTCCTATCGAATCTGGTTGTGCTGAGAAGGAGGCTTGGATCTCCACTGTAAACCTGGTAGTCCTGGTGCGGCGGCGGACTTCCTCTTCACGACTTCCGCTACTGCGCTCTCAGTGCCCGGGTGATTGGAGGGGGCGGAGCGAGATGACGCTCCGTCCTATCGAATCTGGTTGTGCTGAGAAGGAGGCTTGGATCTCCACTTAAACACTTCCGGATCGCCCAGCCATAATCTCATTTTTCTTTTTTCTTTTAGTTTTAATTTTAAGTCCATACTCTTTTGTGATCCCGATGTCGAGATTAGAGATATATACATCGCAATTACTGTCGTAATAACACATTACATAAGGTCTATACACACATATTTGTGAACCGGAAGTGACATCATTTGGTCACTTCCTGGGTCGTGACACTCCCAGTGGGGGTCATTTCTACTTTAAATAGCGGTGAAATAGGGGGGTCCACACCCCAGATGAAGGCTGATTAGCCGAAACATGTTGGGTGGACCTCCTATGATCACCGCGTCCGATATCTTTTAAGCTGTTTATGATCGTATACCATGTGAGTGTTTTTCTTTTAATGTTTTAATAAATACATGCCTTTTAAAACAATATTACGCCATGTGAGTCTTCTTTCTCTCATGGTTCCAATTATACATCCGGATGGTCTGTTGACACCTCTGGACGGTTGAAGTTGCCTATAGATCTCTCCTACTTACTTATTGAAGTTCTGGATACCAGATGCCTTCACCCTGCTAGCCCCGGTGGCTAAACAAGCTTTTCATGACTTGCAAGACGTATGTCTTTACAAGTCCTCTACGTCCGGTAAGCCTCCTCAGATGTTATGGTGGTGGTTCTGACACATACATAGACGTCACATTGGATTTGGTGTTCCTTGGTTTCATTCACCAGTAACACCCTGTTGCTGCCCTCATCAACTTATCCTCAGAGACTGTTGGTGGTGGCCTCTTTTGATTTCCATTAAGGACACATCTTATTTATATGAACTTTATTGAAGATTGTTTTATATTGTGTTTGTGTTTTTACTTTTTCACAGGTGTATTTCATTATGCTCTATATATGATTTTGTATTTGTGCAATTTAATTTTCCATTTTTTCACCTTCATATACATTTTTTGTGTGTTTTCTGGCCATTGCTAGATGGCTCGATTTTAATATCTCACTTTGATCCACTCATACGCATAGCGCTACACTATATATACATTTGTTGAATTTTTACTTCTTTGTCTTAGAGGTGTGTTAGCTGCTTATTTTCTTTAGCATCTCTGTAGCAGCGCTGTACTTATCCCTTTTCTATTTTACTGATCTTGTCTAAATCCTCAAGGTTTCTTGGCTGTTGCTTGGCAACTCGAAGTTTCAGCTCCCTCCATAAATTTTTTATAGGATTAAGGTCCGTAGACTGGCTAGGTCACTCTATGGCCTTAATGTGCTTCTTCTTGAGACACTCCTTTGGTGTGTTTTTGGTCGTTGTCATGCTGAAAGACCCATCAATGACCCATTTTCAGTGTTCTGGCTGATGAAAGAAGGTTCTCATCTAAGATTTTACAATACATGGCCCCAATGTGGAAACATACCGCCTTGGTGGTATGTTTTATGTCAGTGCCATGCTGGAAGACCCACCCACGACCTATCTTCAGTGTTCTGATGTTGCTGATGAAAGAAGGTTCTCATTCAAGATTTTACAATACATGGCCCCAATCTGTACCATTAGCAAAGAAACAGCCCCAAAGCATAATGTTTCCACCTTTGTGTTTGACTATAGGGATGGTGTTCTTAGGATCATAGTCAGCATTTTTCTTCCTCCTGACACAGCGAGTCCCCCTCCTCAAGAAGGCACATGTGCAGTCATGCCAACGAAAATGAAAATGATTCAGAGAAGGATTAGGAGAAAGTGCTGTGGTCAGATAAGACCAAAATTGAGCTCTTTGGCATTAACTCGACTTGCCGTGTTTGGTGGAAGAAAAATGCTGACTATGACCCTAAGAACACCATCCCTACACTCAAGCATGGAGGTGGAAACATGATGCTTTGGGGCTGTTTCTCTGCTAAAGGTACAGGCTGACTTTGCTGCATTGAGGGGCCAATAGATGGGGCCATGTATTGTAAACTCTTGGATGAGAACCTTCTTCCCTCAGCCAGAAGACTGAATATAGGTCGTGGATGGGTCTTCCAGCATGACAATTACATAAAACATACCGCCCAGGCAACAAAGGAGTGGCTCAAGAAGAAGTACATCAAGATCATGGAGTGGCCTAGTCAGTCTCCAGACCTTAATCCTATAGAAAATTAATGGAGGGAGCTGAACATTCGAGTTGCCAAAAGACAGCCAGGAAACCTTAAGGATTTAGAGAAGATCTGTAAGGAAGAGTGGACCAAAATCCCTCCTGAGATGCATGCAAACCTGGTCACCAATTATAAGAAACGTCTTACCTCTGTGCCTGCCAACAAAGGTTTCTCCAACAAGTACTAAGTCATGTTTTGCTTGGGGATCAGGTTTATCGGCGTATAACACACACTTTTTCCCCCTGAACTGCAACATAATTTATAGCATTTGTTTTATGTGTTTTTATGTGGATTTTTGGTTGATATTCTGCCTCTATCATTTAAAATACACCTATGATAAAAATGATAGACCCTTGATTTCTTTGTAAGTGGAAAAACTTACAAAATCTGCAGGGGATCCAATAAGTATTTTCCCCACCTATATATAAACTGTATATATTCATTGGTGGTTTGGCTGACTGCAGAGTTGAGACAGAACTCAAATTATAAAACAGTTATCTATATATATTAATGTTGTAACATTTTTTGTAACCACATTGTCGATGCAGCACTTGTTTTATATTTACAAGGTCTCCTGTTTACTTGAGTTTTGACTGACCCAGGTAACTCAGGGCATTCCTGTTTACTTTTGCCTGTTAGGATTCATTCACAAGTGTGCTCAAGCGCACCTGCTCGCCTGATACATTACAATGAAAGTCTTTGTCTTTGCAGCCGCTGCCTCTTAATAGACTTCAATGGGCTGCCTGCATGCAGCATCTGGAGTCTAGACATGCAGAAAAAAACTGCCCATTCATGGTCTGCATGTAAGGGGAACCACGATTGGCTGCATGTTGGCGCCAAATCGCTAGAGCCCCTGCCCTACTTCTTCTGGGTTAGGACAGTGACCCACTGTTGATAGATAGAAGTCTTATGCCCTGTACACACAGTCGGATTTTCCAATGGAAAATGTGTGATAGGACCTCGTTGTCGGAAAATCCGACCGTGTGTAGGCTCCATCACACATTTTCCATCGGAATTTCCGACACACAAAGTTTGAGAGCAGGCTATAAAATTTTCTGACAACAAAATCCGTTGTCGGAAATTCCAATCGTGTGTACACAAATCCGACGCACAAAGTGCCACGCATGCTCAGAATAAATAAAAAGACAAAAGCTATTGGCTACTGCCCCGTTTATAGACCCAACGTATGTGTTTTACGTCACCACGTTCAGAACGATCAGATTTTCCCGACAACTTTGTGTGACCGTGTGTATTCAAGACAAGTTTGAGCCAACATCTGTCAGAATTTTGTTGTCGGAATGTCCGATCAATGTCCGACCGTGTGTACGGGGCATTAGCCATATTGTGCCCATCTCCTGGCCATAATATTGTAAATAACTCTCTGTGCTGAGCTGAAGTGGTGGCATTTACCTGAGAATAGAAGGCAAGCCTTTTTTTCCAGGTTTGGGTGGAGTGGAGAAGAATCAGAATTTCTGTTGAATTTTTACTGATATCCATGTTTACCTTTACTTCATATTGACATTCAAGTGAGGGAAAATCTGCAATAGGTAAACATACAGAAATACAAATTTGACAGGGATTCTAGTCTTCCCCAGATTTACTAAAAACAAAAAAAAAATGCTGTACACAGGACATAAATGGAAAAATGGACAGTCGTTAGAACCTGACAGAGGTCCTGACCCTTCTCCACTCTATCCATAACTACGAAAAAAAGTTTTGACTGGACATACCCTTTAAAAACTGAACACCAGGCAAATGGCTAAATATACAACTGAAACAAATTTAGTGTATATGAACAGATTTATCTGCTAAAAGGTTAGCCGCTTTTGTGATACATAGGTCTCTGACAGGCAGCACAGCCAGGAGGATAACACCTCTTTCTCTGTTAGAATTAAGGAATGCAGGGGTCTCACCTCCCCATCCTAGTGAAGTAATGAACACTGCTCTCTCCTGCTAGCATGTTACCTCCCTATAGATGTACATGCAGCAGAGCCTGATTGGCTCTAAGGACTATACATTAGGGCATACAACTGTACAAAGTAAACTCTGACTGTTATTGAGGTGCCTGGAGCTACAGCTGCAGCGAAATGAGCTAAAATACCCTGAATCTGTGGGCCATTCGTGAACTAATACAACACTCTGTTGTTTTTGTATTAAGAGAGGTATGGACTCCAGAGAGCGAGATATCATTTTGCCCCTGTTCAAATCATTAGTAAGACCTCATCTGGAATATGCCGTTCAGTTTTGGGCACCAGTTCTCAAAAAGGATATCGGGGAACTGGAGAAAGTGCAGAGAAGGGCAACCAAACTGATAAGAGGCATGGGGGAGCTAAACTATGAGGAAAGATTAGAGGAACTGAATTTGTTCACTCTTGAGAAGAGGAGAATAAGGGGGGATATGATCAACATGTTTAAATATATAAGGGGTCCATATAGTGAACTTGGTGTTGAGTTATTCACTTTACGGTCAACACAGAGGACAAGGGGGCACTCTTTACGACTGGAGGAAAAGAGATTTCATCTCCAAATACGGAAAGGTTTCTTCACAGTAAGAGCTGTGAAAATGTGGAATAGACTCCCTCCAGAGGTGGTTCTGGCCAGCTCAGTAGATTGCTTTAAGAAAGGCCTGGATACTTTCCTAAATGTACATAATATAACTGGGTACTGACATTTATAGGTAAAGTTGATCCAGGGATAATTCCGATTGCCTCTCTGGGATCAGGAAGGAATTTTTTCCCCTGCTGTAGCAAATTGGAGCATGCTCTGCTGGGGTTTTTTGCCTTCCTCTGGATCAACTGTAGGTATAGTATTGGGTATATTGTTTTTTTTGTTTTTTTTGTTTTTTTTTTATGGTTGGACTGGATGGACTTGTGTCTTTTTTCAACCTGACTAACTATGTAACTAACTATGTAACTATGTAACTCTGGATTTGGTAGGAGGGACAGTCATGGTGCACCAGATTTACAGGTCCCCAGTCCTCCTGCCCACCCATTCTACCCTTCCCCTAACCCTCAGAGTCTCTTTTCTCCCCTAATCTTTTCACGCTACACAACACCCCCATGGACTGCTAAAAGCCAACAAACCTATATCCCTCTCACACCATTGCCACTTTTCAGCTTTCCCAACCAAAGGAAGATGAGTTATCCACTGCTGTTTCCACGCCCTTCTTATGATGTTTATCTTCTGTTTCCCTCATTGTGTGTAATAGTAAATACTTAATTACCCAATATTGCGCTATGACTGTTGACTTACTTTAACTGCTGACACAGTGAAGACTGGCAGAATGTAAAATATGTAATGGTTAATGGTTTATCTTTGTATAATTTGAAAACTAAATACAAACCTTACAATCAAAAAAAAAGGAAATGAAAAAAAAAATGCAACTGCTTGTTACATCAATTAAAGGTATCATAAAATTACAATAAAATCAGATTAAATCCACATGGCCTACACTATATGCCAACTAGTCTGGTTTTCAAATTTGATTAGCCCTTCAGCTTGGTTCATTTAGACTGCAGAAGAAGAACATACTGTCAAGGCTGTTAGAATAGTTTAGAATATCAATGGACACAGTCATGCAATTGCACGTTATAAAGGTTCTATGAGAGGTATATTTATTTATTTATATATTGTTTCATTGTACTGTGCCCTAGTTCCTCTAAACCAAATTTTAACCATTCAAATGGACAGTGATAATAAATAGTAGTATAAATAAAGCAGATAAAATAGTACAAATTATGTAGTGTAAACATGTTTGTGATGTCAAAAAATCCAATGGTGTATGATCCTTCAGTTTTCTCCACCATGTAATAATACGAGAAAATAATCCTCAACACCAAGTGCCTTCAACTGCACTCATGAAACACACTTACCGAAAGTGCGTGCCTAACAAATAAAATTAGGCAAACACAGATCAGATGATTCTAAGATCAAAACACTGGCAGACCAGGCTTTCTCCTTAGAATACAGCTGTGTCCTAGGACATAGAGATGGATAGCAAAAAAACACTTCCATAGTGTAATACTGCCAAGCATACGTTATTGAATCCAACCAAAACATACCCACAGGAAAAATCTTGTTAATCAGCATACAGCATGAAATAAACACAGGTTCGGCTAGGCAGAGTGTACCTCCGGCCGCTGGCTAATTCAGCCTTCACCGCTGAACACAAACAGGATCTACAGATAGAAACACAGCAAAAGCAAATCTCAGCCCCCACTATTAGGCTTCACTCCCTACATACGTTTCGTTCGTATTGACTTTTTCAAGGGAGATGCCCAACATTGAAAACACTGCCTAGAAAGGCTCAGCCCATCCCTGCTGAATAGATCCCTGGAGCTGAAAACTCACACAAGCTAGCTCCATAGTCTCAGACCTCACACAGGGGATTTAAAAGACTGTATCACTTAATAGTAAAAACAACTAAAACTTTGTAGCAAGATAATATCAATTGTATGCAAGCTCATTAACCTATCAAATGCTGATCCACTGAAAACCAATGTAGCATAATGAACAGACAAATATAATACATAAAAGGCATGGTGTATAAATAATCCATATATAATCCATAAAAAGGTCTAAAATGAATACACACATATTGCACCCCAAATAAAATATTGTAACAAAGTAAAATAAATATTAAAATATGAAAACTATTGTGTAAAAAAAACACATAATAAAATATATGTATAGAAAATAAAACCCATAAAAAGACCAATGACCAACAATAAAAATAAATAAATAAATAAATAAACACAAATCTAAACCTAAAAGCCCTCACAAAAATATAGTATATATAAACTAAGCATTGCTAATAAAACAAATGATGTCCAATTCAATATGGAGACCTTTGGGATTCAGAGTTTGAAGATAATTAATTCACTTGGTTTCTTTTTGAAAAATGAATGTCTTCCTATTTATGCCCCTCCAGTGGACCTTAGGCACCTTGGCAATAATTTTATTTAATCTTGTTTCCTCATAGCCCTTTTTAATAAAGGTACTCACCTTTTCACGGTGAGTACAAAAAATCCTATTTTTTCTTTTGTTCATAAAGGACAAAGCCTGGTCCTTGATTCTAGACGTTAGGGACATCTCAAAGCATAGATCACCTTGAGGTGGGAGAACCAGTAACAGCATAAAGCTCCCAAGAAAAAAAAAATCAGCTAAACTGCTGTCTGCAAAATCTTGCAGACAAAAAATGCATCCGAAGATGAAGCAACATCAACCTGGTGATGGTGTGGACAGACAACACCATAGACGCAAGACATGCAAACTTCCCTAGTGGAATGGGCTGTAAAAGGGAAAGGAGGAGCCAGATGTTTTATTGCATAAGCCTGAACAATAGCCTGCCTAATCAATCTCAGGATAGTAGCCAAAGAAACCACCAACCCCTTGCATGGACGTTCTGGTACCTCCAAGAGAGAAACTGTTGTATGAAATGAAGCTATATCAGAAAGGTAAAACAGCCCAAACATCCAGAGTATGAAGTGCAATATCCTTTGGATGAATTGGTTGTTGGCAAAGACAAGGCAGGACAATGTTAAGGTAAAATGTGGACACCACCCTTGGTAGGAAAAAGAGCAGTGGCTGAAGAACCATCTTATCCTTATGTTAAACCACAAAGGGGAGCTTGCAGAACAGGAGAGTCAACTCCAAAACCTTACAAGCAAAGGTGATGTCTACCAAAAAGGCAATTTTCTACGAAAGAAACAGGAAATTAATTTTCCAAATGTTCTCAAGGGGGAGTTTCTACAGAAGGTCAGGTCCCACAACAACATTGGAAGTCTGACAGGCGGAGTAACATGCATAACACTTTGGGTGAAGAAGGTACAATCCAATGAGTGTACAGCAAGAGGTCATGTAAAGTAGACCACCTTGGCCAAAACCTGGCTTACCTTGGTCTAGACCAGGGATGTCCAACCTTTTAACCTTCCTGGGCCACATTGCAAGAAGAGAAATTGCTTGGGCCACACATAAAATGCACTAACGATAAAGATAGCTGGTGAGTAGAAAAAGTTGGGTAAGTTAACAATCACTGATATAGATCATTTACCTATCTAAGTAAGAAAATTATGTTTTTTTGTAATATACGGTACTTCATTATAAAAGTATAAGAGGGCAACATAAAACTAGTGCAAAATTTGATACTGTTTTTGATAAACCAACACATCAATGTCTGGTTCGATGGATGTAGTAGCAATTCTCAATGAATCCTCTAGGTGCTCATCAAATATTTTTTTTTCTAATTTTGCCCTTCGTGTGCTTCATCCTGGAAAATAGTTGCTCACAAATATAGGTGCTGCTGAAAACTGATGACATGGATAAGGTGTGATTGTGAAGAGTGGGATAATTTTCTTTGGGAAGATAAAACTTATAAAAGTCTAGTAAAGAGGCACTAACAAATTTTTCTTTGGCTGCATGTGTTCGCTAAACACATTTTTACAAAAAAAATCCAGAAAAACACAATATTTTAAAGTAAGTTTATGATTTTGTGTTGGGCCACATTCATAGCATTCATATTCCATGGGCCGCAGGTTGGACACCCCTGGTCTAGACCTTGATGACTTAAGCAGTCTGCCTGTTAGCTTTCCACATCCAGAATGTAAACCATTGAGGGGGCTGGAACATGAAGCTCCACCCGGCAGGACTCTTTGTTCTGCCCTGGCAATTGACATATGCCACTGCTGCAACTGGACCCTCAGTGAATTATCCCAAAAGAGATCAATCCAATGTGAAAGACAGATCCTTATCGCCCATAGGTACTGCACATTGATAGAAAACTAACCCCTTCCACAGGCTCCGACAGCTGAACCATCACCCCTCTCTATCCAATAAAGGGTCAGAAAGATTTTGTCAGTCAGCAGCGATGGAGAAAGAAGCAACCAAAATAGGGAGGACCTGAGTAGACAACTCACACTAACCTGTTTGCCAGGGACAAGGATGATTTGTTCCATTTGGTTAAAATTTCCCACTGCAGAACTAGGATGTGGTGTTACACTGATAAAACTGCCTACAGAACCATAGAGACTATGACACCTAGAGCTTGCATACACTCTGCAGAGATTCCCACCAGTGAGACAACAGCAGATAAACATGAGCTCTGAGTTTGCAGTTTTTGTAGAATTAGGCCCAGGTACTCCAGATGCAGAGTTGAAGCTGGAAAAGTACAAGATTAAGTCAAACTCATTTAGGGTGCAAATAGTCAATTCTAGTTTGTCTTTCAGAGAAGACAGCACAAATACATTTAACATGCAAGGGTTTCTGCCTTTCTTTTGGCCTGGTCTTTAAAGAAAGGAGATTCCTTCCTGTGAATTCATTGGAAGGCTAAAAGGTACCAGATTACTGTAGCACTCCCCAAGATGGGGCAGTGCTGTATGGGATGATCCGCAGAACCTTGGCAGGAAAAGGCACCCAGTCCCCCTCCCCCCCTTCACCACCACATGTAAGCCTCAAGGGGAAGACTCTGCAGGCACAGAACAACTGCCACAGATTGAAGGACTGACACCCAGAAGGACTCACAGCACCACTATGAGTTTTAGGCAACCACACAGGACAGGAAACAGGAAGGGTGCCCTTTCCAGTGCAAGCTATTACACATGACACTGTTCTCGACCACCGCAGCAGCTGCACAACATGAGTCAGTCAGGGAAGCCCCTTCCCACTGTCCCTGCAGAGCATTGAGGAGTGATGTTATTGGCCTGTGCCATTCCCAAAACAAAGGTGACTGCTGGAGGTGCAGACATTGCCACAGCAAAATGGTCATAGCCAGTGCCCAACAGCTCCCAGGCTGGAGACCCATAATAAATTAAAATGGTAGGTACAAAGCAAAAGATAGGAGGCATCCCAAGGTAGGGCCAATCAGCCCCTACACAATAACACAGCACATAGGGGCCAGGGAGACAGTTAACCAACTGCCCATCACTCACTCACTTGGAAGAGGGGAGGACTTTTACACTTGCCATCTGACAGGGAGTAGCTACTTTCTCTCAGGACAGATGCCTTCCACGAGAGTGAAGGGCTGTTGGCCTTGGGAGACACTGTGACAAAATAACCAGGGCTTGTTCAATCATATGTTTCCTCCATAAGGTTGCCATGATTTTCAAATGGGGCTGTCACAGATGATCCTGCAATTAGCTAGGGCTCTGTATGTGCTCAATGGCCAAGTTAAGGGGAATATTAGGATCTACAGTATATTAGTGGTGATCAACTTGAAAATTATAGGTGGCCTTCAGTGAGGACCCCGACACTTCCAGGGGGCGACACAATAGCAGTGCATTTTCATGTATTGCATTCAAAATATATGAGCTATAACACACCTTAATGTGGTTTTGTTGCATTTTTTTGCAGCGTATCACAATGCACACTGAAGAAGTTGAAGTACAATAACCCCCAGTATTGATATCATTAAGTGCAATAATAACTCCAACATTGGTGGCAGTGGATGCAAAAATAACCTCCAACATTGGTGTCAGTGAACACAATAATAGCCCCCAGCACTGGTGTCAGTGATGGGATACTTCTGGATCCTATAAACTCTAGTCCTAGCTATCACCTTGTTGATTAATTAATTAATGTATTTATTTATGGTACTTATATAGTGCCATCAATTTACGCAGCGCTTTACATATACATTGTACATTCACATCAGTCCCTACCCTGAAGGAGCTTACCATCTAAGGTCCCTAACTCACATTCATACATACTAGGGACAATTTAGACAGGATCCAATTAACCTACCAGCATGTGGAGTTTTAATCTTACCTTATTATTTTTGCCGGTACTTCTCAGTTCGCCACACCCAGATTCTGCGCAGAGAACAATGTATATATAAAAGTGACCCAACACAGATGATCAGATCTACACACTGTTCGATTTATTGGTCCTGATACAGCATATTTAGAGTATGCATTGAAGATATAGCCCACCAATGGGATATTACCAATCCAAGCCATGCCTCCCTCATATACATACAGTTATTCATAGCATTTCTCACCTGTCAATGTTCAGTTTTTACAACAGCTTTTAGAACAATACACAGGCTATCACATCACTTTGATCCAGGCGTTAGCTTTGTGGTTAGGACAAAACTAAACCAAGACTTCCTTCTTCTCTACAGAACATCTCTCCTACTTCTAACTTCAGAGCAACAATATATTTAAAGGAGTAATAACCCAAAACAAGAAATATATATTAGGAGGAGGTATATTAGGTAGAGAGAGCAAATGACGGGACTTTCCATGAAGCACACGGGAGCAATAGTAAAATTGAATAAAAACATAGTTTTTAATTGGTTTAGATTGTCATAAAGTTTTCATATCAAATTATTTTATGCATTTTGCTATATATTAATATTTTTTTAAAACTTTACAATTCATTAGAGCCAAATAATATACATTGATTAACATTCCAACAAAGAGTTAGTACATATTGTAGAGTACATGAAATGATTAGAACATGATTACATGTATTACATTTAGTAGCTGTACAGATTAGGAACAAGCAAAGATATCACTGAAATGAGGTAAGGGAAAGGAACAAATGAATTGGAACGGCCAAAAAAATTCATAGATGTATACACTAGGTTGTTGTTAGCTCTACGCGTTCCAAGGCCTTATAGCCTATCATCAGGAGCAAAAACCTTGGTAGTAGTCTATAAATAAAAAAAACAATAATATTTAGAAATAGACATTTTTTATTCGATTTTACTATTGCTCCTGTGTGCTTCATGGAAAATCCCATCATTTGCTCTCTCTACCTAATATGCCTTACTGGGATGGAGGAGGGGACTTGAACGGCCCCGCTTTACCTCATTTAAAGTCCCACCGAACTCTTTTCCTTTGATATATTAGGGGGGCTCTAAACCACCTCTTTCAACCATCTTTTGTCATGAACGTGACAACTACAATCCCTGTTGCCCTAATACCCTTTAACATCAACCTGGATTACTCCTCCCATAAATGTGCTATTATCCTAAACATGTAACAATAAACACATCAGAATTAATAGATATCAAGATGTCAGCTGTATATCACTTCTCCATGAAAAAAGGGGAGGGGGGAGGGGGCGTCAGTCCATAAAATAAAGAGGGGGAGCATGACAGTTTGTAGGTTAATGATAATTAGTCCTCATCAAATTTAAAAGAGCGAACACAAGTCATGGATGGCTTAATTTTCGATGTTAAAATGCATATAAAAGCAAAGGAGAAGGCCTTCAAAAAATACAAGGCTGAGCGATCATCATCAGCATTCAGAATTTACAAAGAATGCAACAAGATCTGTAAGGGTGCAATTAGGGCGGCTAAGATAGAACACGAACGACACATAGCGGAGGAGTGTAAAATAAATCCCAAGAAATTCTTTAAGCATATAAGCAGTAAAAAAGGGAGGACAGACCATATTGGCCCCATAAAGAATGAGGAAGGACATCTGGTTACAAAGGATGGTCAGATGGCAAAGGTATTGAATTTATTCTTCTCCTCAGTCTTCACAAGGGAATCGGGGGGCTTTAGTAGCCAACTGCAATGTTTGTCCGCATGACATATCACAGGAAGCACCCTCATGGCTAACAGAGGACAGAATCAGAAATAGACTTGGGAAACTTAACATTAATAAATCACCAGGACTAGATGGCTTGCACCCGAGGGTACTTAGGGAACTCATTCACGTAATTGCCAGACCATTCTTCCTAATTTTTACTGACTGTCTACTGACTGGAATGGTACCAACTGATTGGAGAAAAGCCAATGTAGCACCAATATTTAAAAAAAGGCCAAAATACATCCCTGGGAATTACAGACCAGTTAACCTAACATCAATAGTATGGAAGCTCTTAGAGGGGATGATAAGGGACTATATACAAGATTTTAGTAAGGAAAATAGTATCATTAACAGTAATCAGCATGGATTCATGAAGAATCTTTCTTGCCAAACCAATACATTAACCTTTTAAAAAAAAAAAACAGAAAATCCCCCTAATGGGGCTTTAATGCAGCCAGTGGTATGTAAAAAACAAAATACAAAAAAGGTGTAGTGATGGCCATTTTTAATTGGTTAATACAGCAAGTACTGACAACAAAGGGTTTGGGACATGGACTTGAATCCAAAGATGAAATATAGGGAACAATAACAGAGGGCAGTGTACAATGCAAATACAAATACATCACAGGCAACAGTAATACAATAGCACAAAGATGTTGGTTGTGTGAGATCCTGACGCGTTTCGACCCCAATGGGTCTTCTTCAGAGGATAGGTATGTATAAAAACTGTAAAAATGTAGACATAAGTCAAGCAATTTCAAGCCAAAACAAAAAGAAAGAGTATGTAAACAATTCCATATGGTGTATCTTTACCAGTCACGATGTACTCGATGGTTGCAAGTGGCCATAATGTGAAAGAGTATCCCTCTCGGTGTATCCCCAATATCCTAGCGGGTGGGCCGACCCATGCATTACCTATGTGTTCTCCTTACCATACCATACCTTCCCCGTCGCTCCTCCCCTTCCTTCCTTCCCCTCCATCCCATCCCTGTTCATCACTCATCTTTTCCTTCCTTTCTTTTCCCTCACTCTTCTTCCCTCACTCTTTTCCCTCACACCTGCTATCCCTGTTGTCTTCCCTCTTGCATGGAATCGTCATCCCATCACGCCCGTTATCCAGCTAGAACCCTCACAATTGCATTAGCAAACAGTTATATTTTTTTCTCTTGACTCTTTTGCTGTACATATCCTATTTTGGAACCCGCCACTTAATAAATATATATATTGTAATTTTATCGCAGGTGCAGTGTGTACCCCCTTCTCTCTCTCCCTCCACCCCTTTGGGGATATATAGTGTGTGATTCCTTGTAAGACGTGTGGGTGGCACTCGCTCCCCTTGTGACTGGCCCACCCGCTAGGATATTGGGGATACACCGAGAGGGATACTCTTTCACATTATGGCCACTTGCAACCATCGAGTACATCGTGACTGGTAAAGATACACCATATGGAATTGTTTACATACTCTTTCTTTTTGTTTTGGCTTGAAATTGCTTGACTTATGTCTACATTTTTACAGTTTTTATACATACCTATCCTCTGAAGAAGACCCATTGGGGTCGAAACGCGTCAGGATCTCACACAACCAACATCTTTGTGCTATTGTATTACTGTTGCCTGTGATGTATTTGTATTTGCATTGTACACTGCCCTCTGTTATTGTTCCCTATATTTCATCTTTGGATTCAAGTCCATGTCCCAAACCCTTTGTTGTCAGTACTTGCTGTATTAACCAATTAAAAATGGCCATCACTACACCTTTTTTGTATTTTGTTTTTTACATACCACTGGCTGCATTAAAGCCCCATTAGGGGGATTTTCTGTTTTTTTTTTAAATTCTATATTCGGGGTGTGCAGCCTCCCTGTCCGTACTCAAGAGTGTCCTTTTTTCTTATTGTCAAATTTTGGGTGGTTAAACACCCCTCCCCCGCCGCTTTGACACTCGAGTCCAGACACAAACTGTGAACTGCTGTCTGTGCCCAACGTCCCTGTGAGGGTCTTTTCTGGCAGGTATTACCTCCTCCTGTGAGGACCTGCCTTAGCATCAATACCCTGAGACCCATTTTTATGATAGATGTTTGTTACTTCATTTTTGGTAATTTTTTCCCCATGGGATTGTATATGCTGATTGAAATGTTTCCCCAATGGGACAGACACATTATTCAATAATCTCTTGTTATCCAACTTATCCAGCTGGATATTTCAACTACAGTAAATATAATTTTACATTTCCCAGCAACCTAGGATACAACCCATGGGATTCCACATCACGAATAAATCATTTCGCTGTTGCAGGGATGCTGTTTTGACACATCAATCAGTTCACCGTTTTTTCTTTTGGCAATTGCTTTGTCTTGTACAGTTTTGGTGGCTAAATTTTATCCATTGCATTCAATTTTTTCCATGATTATGAGGGGCAGTGTTAACTATAGGTATGTCATTGCCAACACACGATAGAACAATCCATTTATGGCCCTATAACTACTTTTTTGATCTTCCCTCCTTCCCCCCCTCTCTGTGCCATAGCCACCTTTTAGTGGCCCGGGGGGCCGGGTCTCTTGGGGGGTGGAGATGTGACACACATGCCTTCCTGGCAGGGTGGGGAGGCGCAAAGGGTCCTGCGTCTCTCCAAGCGCCCACTAGGTGGACGCTATTTCTATCCCTGCCAGCGGCGTTCCGGATCCCCTCCGGACGTCCTGGCCTCCCGCGCACGCGCGACACCACGGGCGTGCGCGTGACGTCACGACGCCTACGCAGTTGCGGCGGGGGTGACGGTGGATCCGGGAGAATTCCTCTTCCGGAACGCCGAGGGAGTCACACCAAGGGCGCCGCTATTGCGTCGCTCTTCCCTCATGGGGGAATGGTTGGAGGGGGAGGGACACCTGCACCTGCGGGATATTTTGGCAAATAAGTTCTTCTATAAATGAGGTTGGCAATAGGGAAGGTCCAGTTGGATTATTTGTTTCCACTGGACGCTTCTGTGCTGCCCTATTATCCCATTTGGTGGTAAGTACATATTCTCTACTGATCCATACACCTTCTTACTGCGTTCACCATGCTCGGTTCACACTACTAATGTGATAACTTCTTTTTTTCATCTTGTCTAAAAATTCTGATCTACCCATTCCGTGCTATCATGGATTATTTTTGATCATTTTATTGGTAACCTCATAAATTTCACATTCAATCCTATGCCCCCCTCTCTCACTCTGTTTTTCTCACATATCACTCACATACTCACAACCTGTTTGGGGGCTTTTTCTTTTCTTTTCTTTTCTTTGTTTTGCTTGGTTTACGATTATTCACGGTTTTTTCACCTTTCACTTCTTCTGGCCCTTCGATGGGCCTCTCCCACACTCACTGGTCGCCACATTTTCTTTCTGTGTTCTCAGGTTCCTATATATACGGACGTGATTTGGGAGCCGACCCATGCATTACCTATGTGTTCTCCTTACCATACCATACCTTCCCCGTCGCTCCTCCCCTTCCTTCCTTCCCCTCCATCCCATCCCTGTTCATCACTCATCTTTTCCTTCCTTTCTTTTCCCTCACTCTTCTTCCCTCACTCTTTTCCCTCACACCTGCTATCCCTGTTGTCTTCCCTCTTGCATGGAATCGTCATCCCATCACGCCCGTTATCCAGCTAGAACCCTCACAATTGCATTAGCAAACAGTTATATTTTTTTCTCTTGACTCTTTTGCTGTACATATCCTATTTTGGAACCCGCCACTTAATAAATATATATATTGTAATTTTATCGCAGGTGCAGTGTGTACCCCCTTCTCTCTCTCCCTCCACCCCTTTGGGGATATATAGTGTGTGATTCCTTGTAAGACGTGTGGGTGGCACTCGCTCCCCTTGTGACTGGCCCACCCGCTAGGATATTGGGGATACACCGAGAGGGATACTCTTTCACATTATGGCCACTTGCAACCATCGAGTACATCGTGACTGGTAAAGATACACCATATGGAATTGTTTACATACTCTTTCTTTTTGTTTTGGCTTGAAATTGCTTGACTTATGTCTACATTTTTACAGTTTTTATACATACCTATCCTCTGAAGAAGACCCATTGGGGTCGAAACGCGTCAGGATCTCACACAACCAACATCTTTGTGCTATTGTATTACTGTTGCCTGTGATGTATTTGTATTTGCATTGTACACTGCCCTCTGTTATTGTTCCCTATATTTCATCTTTGGATTCAAGTCCATGTCCCAAACCCTTTGTTGTCAGTACTTGCTGTATTAACCAATTAAAAATGGCCATCACTACACCTTTTTTGTATTTTGTTTTTTACATACCACTGGCTGCATTAAAGCCCCATTAGGGGGATTTTCTGTTTTTTTTTTTAAATTCTATATTCGGGGTGTGCAGCCTCCCTGTCCGTACTCAAGAGTGTCCTTTTTTCTTATTGTCAAATTTTGGGTGGTTAAACACCCCTCCCCCGCCGCTTTGACACTCGAGTCCAGACACAAACTGTGAACTGCTGTCTGTGCCCAACGTCCCTGTGAGGGTCTTTTCTGGCAGGTATTACCTCCTCCTGTGAGGACCTGCCTTAGCATCAATACCCTGAGACCCATTTTTATGATAGATGTTTGTTACTTCATTTTTGGTAATTTTTTCCCCATGGGATTGTATATGCTGATTGAAATGTTTCCCCAATGGGACAGACACATTATTCAATAATCTCTTGTTATCCAACTTATCCAGCTGGATATTTCAACTACAGTAAATATAATTTTACATTTCCCAGCAACCTAGGATACAACCCATGGGATTCCACATCACGAATAAATCATTTCGCTGTTGCAGGGATGCTGTTTTGACACATCAATCAGTTCACCGTTTTTTCTTTTGGCAATTGCTTTGTCTTGTACAGTTTTGGTGGCTAAATTTTATCCATTGCATTCAATTTTTTCCATGATTATGAGGGGCAGTGTTAACTATAGGTATGTCATTGCCAACACACGATAGAACAATCCATTTATGGCCCTATAACTACTTTTTTGATCTTCCCTCCTTCCCCCCCTCTCTGTGCCATAGCCACCTTTTAGTGGCCCGGGGGGCCGGGTCTCTTGGGGGGTGGAGATGTGACACACATGCCTTCCTGGCAGGGTGGGGAGGCGCAAAGGGTCCTGCGTCTCTCCAAGCGCCCACTAGGTGGACGCTATTTCTATCCCTGCCAGCGGCGTTCCGGATCCCCTCCGGACGTCCTGGCCTCCCGCGCACGCGCGACACCACGGGCGTGCGCGTGACGTCACGACGCCTACGCAGTTGCGGCGGGGGTGACGGTGGATCCGGGAGAATTCCTCTTCCGGAACGCCGAGGGAGTCACACCAAGGGCGCCGCTATTGCGTCGCTCTTCCCTCATGGGGGAATGGTTGGAGGGGGAGGGACACCTGCACCTGCGGGATATTTTGGCAAATAAGTTCTTCTATAAATGAGGTTGGCAATAGGGAAGGTCCAGTTGGATTATTTGTTTCCACTGGACGCTTCTGTGCTGCCCTATTATCCCATTTGGTGGTAAGTACATATTCTCTACTGATCCATACACCTTCTTACTGCGTTCACCATGCTCGGTTCACACTACTAATGTGATAACTTCTTTTTTTCATCTTGTCTAAAAATTCTGATCTACCCATTCCGTGCTATCATGGATTATTTTTGATCATTTTATTGGTAACCTCATAAATTTCACATTCAATCCTATGCCCCCCTCTCTCACTCTGTTTTTCTCACATATCACTCACATACTCACAACCTGTTTGGGGGCTTTTTCTTTTCTTTTCTTTGTTTTGCTTGGTTTACGATTATTCACGGTTTTTTCACCTTTCACTTCTTCTGGCCCTTCGATGGGCCTCTCCCACACTCACTGGTCGCCACATTTTCTTTCTGTGTTCTCAGGTTCCTATATATACGGACGTGATTTGGGAGCCGACCCATGCATTACCTATGTGTTCTCCTTACCATACCATACCTTCCCCGTCGCTCCTCCCCTTCCTTCCTTCCCCTCCATCCCATCCCTGTTCATCACTCATCTTTTCCTTCCTTTCTTTTCCCTCACTCTTCTTCCCTCACTCTTTTCCCTCACACCTGCTATCCCTGTTGTCTTCCCTCTTGCATGGAATCGTCATCCCATCACGCCCGTTATCCAGCTAGAACCCTCACAATTGCATTAGCAAACAGTTATATTTTTTTCTCTTGACTCTTTTGCTGTACATATCCTATTTTGAAACCCGCCACTTAATAAATATATATATTGTAATTTTATCGCAGGTGCAGTGTGTACCCCCTTCTCTCTCTCCCTCCACCCCTTTGGGGATATATAGTGTGTGATTCCTTGTAAGACGTGTGGGTGGCACTCGCTCCCCTTGTGACTGGCCCACCCGCTAGGATATTGGGGATACACCGAGAGGGATACTCTTTCACATTATGGCCACTTGCAACCATCGAGTACATCGTGACTGGTAAAGATACACCATATGGAATTGTTTACATACTCTTTCTTTTTGTTTTGGCTTGAAATTGCTTGACTTATGTCTACATTTTTACAGTTTTTATACATACCTATCCTCTGAAGAAGACCCATTGGGGTCGAAACGCGTCAGGATCTCACACAACCAACATCTTTGTGCTATTGTATTACTGTTGCCTGTGATGTATTTGTATTTGCATTGTACACTGCCCTCTGTTATTGTTCCCTATATTTCATCTTTGGATTCAAGTCCATGTCCCAAACCCTTTGTTGTCAGTACTTGCTGTATTAACCAATTAAAAATGGCCATCACTACACCTTTTTTGTATTTTGTTTTTTACATACCACTGGCTGCATTAAAGCCCCATTAGGGGGATTTTCTGTTTTTTTTTTTAAATTCTATATTCGGGGTGTGCAGCCTCCCTGTCCGTACTCAAGAGTGTCCTTTTTTCTTATTGCCAATACATTAACCTTCTATGAGGAGGCGAGCTGCCATCTAGATAAAGGAAGGCCCGTAGACGTGGTGTAATAGGATTTTGCAAAAGCATTTGACACAGTTCCCCATAAAAGTTTACTCTACAATGTAAGGTCCGTTGGCATGGATTGAAAACTGGCTACAAGGGCGAGTTCAAAGGGTGGTGATAAATGGGGAAATCTCCGAATGGTCAGGGGTAAGAAGTGTGGTCCCCCAGGGTTCTGTGCTGGGACCAATCCTGTTTAATTTGTTCATAAATGACCTGGAGTATGGGGTAAACAGTTCAATCTCTGACACTAAGCTAAGCAGTGCAATAACTTCTCCGCAGAATTTGGAAACCTTGCAAGAATATCTGAACAAATGAATGGGGCGGGCAACTACATGGCAAATCAGGTTTAATGTAGAAAAATGTAAAATAATGCATTTGGGTGGCAAAAATATGAATGCAATTTACTCACTAGGGGGTGAACCTCTGGGGGAATCTAGGATGTAAAAGCATCTGGGGGTCCTAGTAGATGATAGGCTCAGCAATGGCATGCAATGCCAAGCTGCTGCTAACAAAGTAAACAGAATATTGGCATGCTTTAAAAAGGGGATTAACTCAAGAGATAAAGCGATAATTCTCCCACAAGACTTTGATCCGGCCTCACCTGGAGTATGCTGTCCAGTTCTGGGAACCAGTCCTCAGGAAGGATTACCGGAAATGGAGCGAGTAGAAAGAAGGGCAACAAGGCTAATAAAAGGGTCTGGAGGATATTAGTTATGAAGAAAGGTTGCGAGCACTGAACTTATTCTCTCTGAAGAAGAGATGCTTGAGAGGGGATATGATTTCAATTTACAAATACCATACTGGTGACCCCACAATAGGGATAAAACTTTTTTGCAGAAGGGAGTTTAATAAGACAGATGGCCACTCATTAAAATTAGAAAAAAAAGAAGTTTAACCTTAAACTGTGTAGAGGGTTCTGTAAGAGTGGCAAGGATGTGGAATTGCCTTCCACAGGCGGTGGTTTCAGGGGGGCATCGATAGTTTAAAAAACTATTAGATAAGCACCTGAACGACTGCAACATACAGGGCTATACAATGTAATACTGACATATAATCACACACATAGGTTGGACTTGATGGACTTGTGTCTTTTTTCAATCTCACCTACTATGTAACTATCAAAAAATATAAAGGAACACTAAAAGAGTATGGCTTATGAATGTCCATAAAATTTCCAGTATACAGAAAAAAAGTCCACATTATTTCACTCCTTAATTTAATTTCCTAAACTTTTAAAAATACCTCCAAGGATTTGATTCTGTAGTCATTCATGTAAACAGAATATTCTCCACCCCAAAAACTTGCCTCTTTGTAAGGACAGAACTTGACATCCACAAACAAACTGGAACTAATGCATTGGGCTAGGCTTGGGTCTTCGAGCTGGCACCTCAGGTTTCTTTCTCGAGGTGTTCACTGGAAGTCTTCCTTGGGTTTGCATCATGCCCCCCCCCCCTCAATGTGTCATTGCCAGGAACATTTACTCATCGCAGGACCTCCTGTGGCATTAGAACAACAAAGATGAACAACAAAGATTTCCATGTAAAAGATGTAGTCATTTCTTCAAATAGCCGGCATCCGGATAGGGGCATGAATGGGGGGGGTCATTTCTTCATGTTCATGGGGCTGGCTAGGTGGATACTGGCTGGGGCGGATACTCTCCATCCAACATGAATAACCACAGAACCGCCTACCTAACCTAATAATTAAGGCCTTATTTAATAATTGGAGGTGTCAAAAAGATTCTTTCATTAATTCAAACATAAGTCCATTAATCCATTAGGCGATTGAGCATGCAGAAATAAAATGTTTCTTGGCAACAGTTTTCATTATATAGATTCAATATACAGTATCTCACAAAAGTGAGTACATCCTTTATTTTATTATATCCTTCCACGTGACAACACTAAAGAAATTACATTTTGCTACAATGTAAAGTATTGCATGTACAGCTTGTATAACAGTGTCAATTTGCTGCCTCTCAAAATAACTCAACACACTGCCATTAATGTGTAAACCACTGGCAACAAAAGTGAGTACACCCCTAAGTAAAAATGTTCAAATTGGGCCCAATTAGCCATTTTCCCTACCCTGTGTCATGTGACTCATTAGTGTTACAAGGCTCAGGTGTGAATGAGGAGCAGGTGTGTTAAGTTTGGCGTTATTACTCTCACTCTCTCATACTGGTCACTGGAAGTTCAACATGGCACCTCATGGCAAAGAACTCTATGAGGATCTGAAAAAAAAATTGTTATATTTAAAAGAAATTAAGTTATTTGAGTTATTTCTCTGTCTTTCTTGAAGAAAGAATCGTTAATGTAAGTCTACAGTTTATAACCTATGTTTTATATCCAAACATTATTAAAATACAGTCTTTGGCATAAACAAATAGCAGTCATATTTACGAATCTGACAGGCAAATGGTGTAGCCTTTTTTTTTTTTTTTACTTTCAGAGCAAAAAGCGTACCCTTTATTGTTCCACCAAAGTTTCATGGAAGAGACTGGGTTGGCATACAGAATGGAGAACGTATCCAAGAAGATAGTGAGCCTTATACTGCTCCAGATTTCCTTCCAAGATCATCCTTCTGCTCTATGGGTAAAATATTCTCTATTAAATCTCTGTTGAGGTAGCACTTGTATTAACATGATGATGTGTGATCAGGTGTAGCAATTAAGGAGTAATTGTAGTTTAAATGGAAATCATCTTTCTGATTGTGATAAGTGGCTGAAAATGTCATTCTTGCCCATCTCTGTAAATGCGCAGCTTTACTATTAGCAGTGTTTTAGATTTATTTTTCTGGTATACAATACAATCTATTACTGCAGCATGATAATGCAGATACTTTGGCTGTAGGTACAAGGTTCAGGTGTGCTACTACCATGGGTTTGGCATGTGTGTTCAAGGTTCGCAGACCCGCAAAATTAATTTGGGAATTCTCCATAGTAACCATAATGCACTAAATGGCCTTTGAACTTAGCTCAACTGGTTAGAAAGAGTTAATAAATGGGTTTCTGAATAAGCCAGTCCTCTCACAATAAAACAGTGATTTTCCATGAAAATGGAAGTACTACTCTATTGAAAGCCCCTTACCCCCCCCTACAGTCAAACCACATAGTTACATAGTTACATAGTTAGTAAGGTTGAATAAAGACACCAGTCCATCCAGTTCAACCTGAATGTGCGTGTTTACAATCATCCCTACTTATTTAAGGTACCCATATAGCGCCGCCACCTCACGCAGCACTCCACACATACATCGTACACCCACATCGGTCCCTACCCTCAAGGAGCCCACAATCCAAGGTCCCCAACTCACATTCATATAATAGGGCCAATTTTGAACAGAAGCCAATTAACCTACCAGCATGTCTTTGGAGTGTGGGAGAAAATCGGAGTACCCGGAGGAAACCCACGCAGGCACAGGAAGAACATGCAAACTCCAGGCAGGTAGTGTCGTGGTTGGGATTCGAACCAGCGACCCTGTTTACTGCTAGGCGAGAGTGCTACCCACTATACCACTGTGCTGCCCACATACAAATGTTTAATATATATTTGACTGAACCATCCAGCACCCAGCTTGGGTGCTTCCGTCAAGATATAACTTCCTCCAATCTGGACCCAAGAACCAGGTATTATAGCTGAGCATCCAAGACTATACGGCACTAGCTTAGATGCAAACTTATACAGTGAATTTACAGTGGGGACAGAAAGTATTCAGACCCCTTACATTTTTCACTTTTTTGTTATATTGCAGCCATTTGCTAAAATCATTTAAGAATTGTTGACATTTTTGCAGATTTATTAAAAAAGAAAAACTGAAATATCACATGGTCCTAAGTATTCAGACCCTTTGCTCAGTATTTCGTAGAAGCACCCTTTTGATCTAATACAGCCATGAGTCTTTTTGGGAAAGATGCAACAAGTTTTTCACACCTGGATTTGGGGATCCTCTGCCATTTCTCCTTGCAGATCCTCTCCAGTTCTGTCAAGTTGGAGGGTAAACGTTGGTGGACAGCCATTTTTAGGTCTCTCCAGAGATGCTCAATTGGGTTTAAGTCAGGGCTCTGGCTGGGCCATTCAAGAACAGTCACAGAGTTGTTGTGAAGTCACTCCTTCGTTATTTTAGCTGTGTGCTTAGGGTCATTGTCTTGTTGGAAGGTAAACCTCTGGCCCAGTCTGAGGTCCTAAGCACTCTGGAGAAGGTTTTCGTCCAGGATATCCCTGTACTTGGCCGCATTCATCTTTCCCTCGATTGCAACCAGTCGTCCTGTCCCTGCAGCTGAAAAACACCCCCACAGCATGATGTTGCCACCACCATTCTTCACTGTTGGGACTGTATTGGACAGGTGATGAGCAGTGCCTGGTTTTCTCCACACATACCGCTTAGAATTAAGGCCAAAATGTTCTATCTTGATCTCAGCAGACCAAAGAATCTTATTTCTCACCATATTGGAGTGCTTCAGGTGTTTTTTTTTAGCAAACTCCATGTGGGCTTTCATGTGTCTTGCACTGAGGAGAGGCTTCCGTTGGGCCACTCTGCCATAAAGCCCCAACTGGTGGAGGGCTGCAGTGATGGTTGACTTTCTACAACTTTCTCCCATCTCCTAACTGCATCTTTGGAGCTCAGCCACAGTGATCTTTGGGTTCTTCTTTACCTCTTTCACCAAGGCTCTTCTCCCCGATAGCTCAGTTTGGCCGGACAGCCAGCTCTAGGAAGGGTTCTGGTCGTCCCAAACATCTTCCATTTAAGGATTATGGAGTCCACTGTGCTCTCAGGAACCTAAAGTGCAGCAGAATTTTTTTGTAACCTTGGCTAGATCTGTGCCTTGCCACAATTCTGTCTCTGAGCTCTTCAGGCAGTTCCTTTGACCTCATGATTCTCATTTGCTCTGACATGCACTGTGAGCTGTAAGGTCTTATATAGACAGGTGTGTGGCTTTCCTAATCAAGTCCAATCAGTATAATCAAACACAGCTGGACTCAAATGAAGGTGTAGAACCATCTCAAGGATGATCAGAAGAAATGGACAGCGCCTGAGTTAAATATATGAGTGTCACAGCAAAAGGTCTGAATACTTAGGACCATGTGATATTTCAGTTTTTCATTTTTAATAAATCTGCAAAAAATTCTGTGTTTTTCTGTCAATATGGGGTGCTGTGTGTACATTAATGAGGAAAAAAATGAACTTAACAGATTTATTGAGTGAAAAATTGAAGGGGGTCTGAATGCTTTCTGTCCCCACTGTATATACCACACAATATCAGGTGAGCCTGACCACATTATGGTATACAATGCAAAAGGTACACAGGAATATAATTGCATAGCTAAGGAACAGCCAACATACACATAATGTTAATCCACAGCTAGCAACTAATAGTTGAAAGTGATCTAATTGACAGTGATCTAATTAACCCATAGGCTAATCAACATAAACACATAACATCCCCCAATAGTTCGATAACAAGTTAAAGTAGACACAATATTAATCACCTCTCCAAGAGATTATCAAGAGATGATCAGACAGAAGCAATAAGTGACTCAATTAACAATGGGAATGCACACCTAAAAGGCACACAATGGGACAAAGACACACATAACAAACAGTGATCCCACCCCACCTCAGAATGTTCGGCAAAAGTCTACAACAGTCTGTATGAGACAAACTAACACAACGTTCCAGCAGTCTGAAAAGATGGAATTGATTTATCTTCATATTTTTCTTGAGGGATATATTGTTGATAAATATTTCTGTCCCAAGGGAAGGAGCCTCTCCAACCTAGTCTGCAGGAGGGCCACCATATTTCCTCTGACCATTAACCTGTACAAGATTATTAGTACACTTTTCCATTCACTCCAGAAGGGAAGCTTTATTGTCCATATTCAGAGAAGTAATCCAAGCCTCGCTCTTAGCGTTCATCACATTGTTGTCCATCATTGGAGAATGATCCGCTCCCTCCATGGGCCATAATAAGTGGGTAGGAGGCTTGCTCCTAGTCTTGTCCATGTTGGGTCTGTCACAGTATATATATATAGCACCTTAGCTCGGCTTCTGATGCTTGTGGGAGGCACAGGTGACTTTATCACATCTTACTACTCTATCCTGGGATAGCAGGGTGCTCAAAATACCGCAAGAATATATTCTTGCAAAGTTTTCAGTTTTGGCTTTATGAGGTGCATAAATGGCTTATGCCCCGTACACACGGTCGGACTTTGTTCGGACATTCCGACAACAAAATCCTCGGATTTTTTCCGACGGATGTTGGCTCAAACTTGTTTTGCCTACACACGGTCGCACAAAGTTGTCGGAATTTCCGATCGCCAAGAACGCGGTGACGTCAAGCACGTACGACGAGACTAGAAAAGGCCAGTTCAGAACCAAGCGAGGCACCCTTTGGGCTCCTTTTGCTAATCTCGTGTTAGTAAAAGTTTGGTGAGAGACGCTTTTTCAGACTCGTGGCTTTCAGATCGTTTTCTGCCGTTCAGTTTGTGCTTGTGGGTTTGTATCTGCTCTTCAGTGCGTGCAGTCAGTTCGTATTGGAGTTTTCTGTGCGATCTTGTCCGCTCGTTGCTGTTTTTCAGGTCGCTCTTCACAGGCCTTGCTGTTCTTCAGTGCGTTCTGTTACTTCGTTCTGAGCAGCCGACCGTTTTCTAGCCATGTTGCGTATGCGTACTCCTCGTAGAGTTCGTGCTGTGCGGGGGCCTGGTGTTGGGGTCCTGACCTTGACACAAGTCCAGTCCATGAACAGGGTGGGGAGGAGTTCATGGACCAAGAATTGGTTGCTTCAGCGTGACCAGTTCTGTCATATGCCTTTGCTCCGTGAGATCCGTGAGAATAATCCTGATGATTTCAGGAACTTTCTCAGGATGACGGACCCCGTGTTTCACCGTTTGTTGGCTTCGCTGACCCCCTATATCAGCAGGCAGGATACCTGCATGAGGCAAGCCATCACTCCGGAGCAGAGGTTGGTCGCTACCTTGCGGTATTTGGCCACAGGGAGAAGCCTGCAGGACCTCAAGTTCTCGACAGGCATCTCCCCCCAGGCTCTGGGGATCATTATCCCAGAGACCTGTTCTGCCATCATACAGGTCCTACAGAAGGAGTATATGAAGGTAAGATTTTTATCCTTTTATATCACATTTTATTGTATTGAATGTTTGCTAATATATTGTATTTCTTTCCTCATTCCCTAATTACCATGATTGTAATATGCTGTGAATGTCCCCTTTGTCCTCATGCATGCTGGATTTTTATGTAATTATTATTTTAGGTCCTTCATACATATTTGCCCTTCAATAACCTCGCCAGCATGGTGTCTCCTGCCCTATATTCACCTCATGTAGTCACTTAACAATGTATTTTATCAGCTCCATAGTAGTGCTTTACCCCAAACACCCCCTAAAATGTTTGGAAATGTTATTTTTGATTTAAATTCAGGCAGAGGGCCAGAGGCTTTTTTTTGTGGTGTCCCCAAATTTTTTGTAACCCTCCCTCCCCCAACTGCTAAGTCAGCTGATCCCAATTCTCTATCCTCAATCATCTATCTGCTGACTTTGCCAAACCCATACACACTATACCCATCTCTTTAGTGCTCAGATTTATGGATGAATTCCCCAAAGCATGTAGTGCAAGGGCCTGCCTGTATACTTTCCAATGGTACTGTTTAGAGTTCTTGCATCCTATTATGATCTTGATAGGTAATAGCAGAATGTCCAAATGTGCTCAAATGTGTACAGTGTGTATTTATATCTTTGTATTATGACACTTCTTACCTGTCCAGTGGGCTGCCAATAGTGTAACTAAGGAGGGGCTGTTCCAAGTAATACCCTGTATTTAGGCATTCATCTCTCAATGAAGTGAAGAGGGTTACCTGTCCAAGAGTCCCCCCCCCTATAATGTTAGAAATGGCCCATGAGAGGGGGGGGGATATGATAGGTGTACCTTATACTTTGTTGTTGTTAAATTCCCCTTAATAAATGCTATCTGGAGGTTGACCCATAATGTTTGTGTCTAATCTGCTTGCCAGGTTTCTGTGAAAAAATAGTAATGTTTATTGTTTTTTCCTCAACAGTTTCCTTCCACGCCACAGGAATGGCAGACTGTGGCCTCCCACTTTGCCCAGCGGTGGGACTTTCCTAACTGCGGAGGGGCAATTGATGGGAAACACGTCCACATCGTCCCACCACCCAACTCGGGGTCGTACTATTATAATTACAAGGGGTTTAATAGTATAGTGATGTTGGCGGTGGTGTCGGCTAATTACGACTTCTTGTATGTGGACATGGGGAAGAATGGCCGGATGTCCGATGGTGGAGTGATCGCCCAGACGGAGTTCTACAGGCGTCTCCAGAATGGCAGCTTGGACTTGCCACCTCCAGAGGACAAAGTTGAAGGTCTCCCATTTGTGTTCGTTGCTGATGAAGCATTTGCGCTGGGGGACCACCTGATGCGGCCATTCCCGATGAGGACCCTCACCCCGGAACAGAGGGTTTTTAATTACCGGCTGGCCAGAGCCCGAAGAGTGGTGGAGAACACATTTGGAATCCTGGCCAGCCGGTTCCGATTATTTATGACACCCATCCATATGGCGGAGTATAAACTGAACCATATAATACTTGCCTGCTGTGTTCTCCATAATTTTCTACGAAAACATTCAGCCAACTATGCTGGCTCAGTTGGGCCTGAGGCCGGAATCCCAAGTACATCAACAATGACGGCACTTGAAAGCGGCCGTCCTGGCTTGCCCTCCCTGAATGCCCGTGATGTCCGGTTACGATACCTGGAGTTCTTTGCGGGTAGGGGGGCTATCAATATGCCAGACAATATGTGACACCTTTTTCAAATAAAAAACAACCAAAAGAAATTCTTGGTGGACATTTACTGCTTGTGTTTGTTTTAGCTGACCCTGACAGAAATGTGTTGAGTGCAGAAAATGTCGTGATTGGGTAACCTTATAAAAAACAGTGTTGGCTGGTACTTCCTAAATGCAAAAACACATTTCACTACAGGTGCACTTGCAACTGCACTGAACCTGCACTTGTAGTGCAAAGAGGATTTGCCCTTAGGAAATAACCCCCATTTGTGCATAAAACAACAATTACATCACCCCAAAAGTGTTGTAGTGTTGAGACAATAATCCACACATTCTTGAGTAAGGCACTTTTTTATACCTGCACAATCACATGCGCATTTACCAAAGGTTTTTAAAACAAACCAACATGTTTGTTGTATAACAATGTTTGCAGTAGCATTATGAAAAATCAAAATATCCATTTCAGATAAAACAGGCCTGTGTAAAACCAACAAGAAAGCCAAAAAACTTGAACTTACAAAGTTCACATTAGGTAAAACCTGAAGGCTATATCAGACATCAGTATTTAGGAACTGGGTTTGATATAGCGTTCAGATGGGGGGAAATCACCCCTGGAAAAGCCAAATTTGGAAGATGCACACCAATTTACGAATGTCAACATGTGCTATCTGCCATCATGGGGGATCAAGGGACGTGTTTGGGGGGAGCAAGCCCTTCCTCAACGCTACTTTATAATTGAGGAAGGGGTTGCCCCCCCAAAACGCGTCCATTGATCTCCCGTGATGGCAGATAGCACATGTTGGCACACTGTGTGCATCCTCCAAATTTGGCTTTTCTAAACATTGAAAAAAGTTTGGTACGATAATAAAACAGGTGATTTTGTGGGGTTTAAATTCGCCCCAAAACATCAATGATGTTATTATTTTTTTTAATAACATCACTGATTTGTTGCTGGATGTTTTGCAATTGGAGATTACACCCCATGATCTCTCCAATCAGTATCTGGGCACTTTCAGATGTAAAGCGTTCTGAATCACGATCACCTAAAAAGAGATAAAGAACAAAAAAAAGGTCTCAAAAATCTGCCACCATCCATCTCTTTTACCTGAGCCTGTGGTCGCAGACACTCACCTGTTGTGGTGCCAATCTCCACCACATCTTCTTCTTCCTCCTGCTCAGCTTCTTGTGTTTGCGGTATTTCTCCTTCTTCCAGAGGTGGGGGGTCTGTGTTCTCCTGGGATAAGGGGTGTCCTCCGAGTCTTTTCTCCCCTATGTAAAACAAAAATGGTATACTTAGCACACAGATATTTGATGGCAGAACTATAGAAATAGGAAACATTGCTTGGAAGTGGGGTACAATTGTCTATTTTAGCCGAGTTCCAAGATGTATTTCTTTTATTGCCCTTTGTCAAGCTGCAATACTTTACCTGTTTAGTACAAGCTTCACAGATGAAGCCCCCCTATAGTATACACTGGAGCACCTGTGTGGCCCCCTAATAAAAATGGTGTTCTTGTGTCCCACACTAGTGCTCCAGTGTCCAGATGTGAAAACAGCTGCTCAGTGTCCTCTCCTTACACAGAATCTAGTTTGCATTTCATTCTAGTAACAAACCCATCTACACAAACAAATATTTGGCATCCAAGTAGGCCCCCAAAAATGTGTGAAAATGCATATGGCCTAAACAATGGTGTTCTAGAGGCCGAAAGAAAAATGTTTGATACGAACGAATAATGTGCCCATGAACATTAAAGTTGACCTTTTGAAACGTTACAACTAATAAAAGCATATGGAGCATAACGAACGTAATAAAGACCAAAAGAATAGGAACACAGCACAACTACTTACTTTTTTGCAGCACTCTCCGGATCTTTCGGTACTGCTCTGGCTCTCTCAACTTCAGGTCCGACCACTGCTTCCTGAGCTGATCTTTAGACCTTCGTACCCCGAAATTCCGCTCTAGACTCCTGACCACTTTCGCCATGATCTTGGCCATTCTGATATTGGGGTTGGGGTAAGGCCCATATTTTCCATCATAGTCGGACTTCTTCATGATGTCGACCATCTCCAACATCTCCCCAAACGACATATTTGTGGCCTTAAAACGTCTCCTTCTGGATCGGGACATGCCTGGATCCGGGCTTTCCTCCTCCTCCTCCTCGTTGCTACAATTAGCTTGCACCTGCTGTATGTCCGCCATCATGCTCTTCCCCCACTGCGCCGAACGAAAAGGGGCGGGGAATACACTAGAAAGAACGTCAGGGGCGGGCGGAGTTACACGCATGCGCAGTGTATATAAAGCGTAACACGCGTGCGTATTACGTACGATCTGTGAGCGGAGGAAGGAGCATTGAACGCGGCGATCGTAAGAACGAAGGTAAGAGACAAACTTGGGCCTATACTGCTTCTATAGATTGAGGCCTATATTGTAACAAGATTAGGAGAGTTTGGTGTGACATTAGGCTTTGTCTTGTGTTGTGTCTTGCAGTGAACATGGATATGGTACTGAAAGATCAGGACTTCATTTCAGTCTTCATAGAGATGCTAAGGGAGCTGCCCTGTCTGTGGGAGATTAAACACCCCCATTACAAGAACCAAGCAAAGAGGAAGGCAGCACTGGAGCAATTGTGTGAAATTGTGAAGCAGGTGATCCCCACGGCAGACATCACTTTTTTAAAGATTTTCATTGGTGGCCTGAGGAGCACATATCTGAGGGAGCGCAATAAAGTCCTGGATTCACAGAGATCCGGAGCAGCAGATGACATCTATATCCCCAGGATGCTGTATTACGACAGGCTGCACTTTCTGGCAGGCCAGACTGAACCCAGGCCATCCCTCTCAAGTCTTCCTTCCACGCTTCCTTCCCCCCTGACTGAGGCTTCTGATGCCCAACCTGGGCCTTCCAGGCCGCATGTGGAGGAGCCCAGATTGAGCCAGGTATAGCATTCCTCTAAATATTTCTGCTTGTCCAATCAATGATGTTAACTAGATGTTAGTTGGGAGTACTAATTTAGGATTGTGATTGATGATGCAAAAACTAAAACCATGTCACTTTTTCATACACAGGGAAGTCTCAGCCAGGAGGTGGCCGGGCCGAGCCGGCTGGCTGATATCAAGGTCCCTCCACCCCCCCTGGAAACAGAAAGTGGCAGTAGGAGGAGTACCCTAGAGTAGGCGGCTATAAGATTTTTTTGTAGGGCTACAGAGGTCCTGGGAGCACCACACACCAGGCAGGAGAACCTTGCTGCATTCATTGCCTATAAAATGCAGAAGGATGGAGGAGGGCCAAAAAGCCATGTGTGAGGCCCTCATATCAGAGGCTCTGGCGAAAGGTGTGAGGGGCCAAATTACACCTCACACACAGCTTTGGGATGGTCCTCCTCCTCCTCCTGCAGGTCCTACTCCTCCTCCAGGTCCTACTCCTCCTCCTGCCACATCTCCAACTGCACAGCCACAGCCCGGAAGGAAGTGTGAAAGGAAGACCAGAGAGTGATTGCCCTGGATCCAGTCTGGTCGGCCAAAAGATGCAGCCTCTTGTGGTACCACAGCCTGGGGACACTGATGTCATCTGCTGCTATCCGAGTCTCTGTGAATCCCGGACCAAACTGCCCTCCCTTACATATGGACTCCTCGGGCCACCAATTTTGAGGTTTAAGAATTGATGTCTGCCGTGGGGGTCCCAGGCTTCACTAATTTCTCCTGTTGATCCAGTGTTGCCTTCCTCTTTGTTTGGTTCTGATCCCTTAATAAAGGATTTTTGTTTTGAATTATACTCTCCTATGTGTTTTCCTTCAAAAATGACAGTTTGTGAGGATTCAGGTACATTTCTAATATACAATGTGAAATGAACAAGGGACACCAACACCAAACAATCTCCTGGAGATTAAATAATAAAAGATATCAATGGTGTTGGGGTAACTTGCCACACAAAACACGCACAAAAATATTCTGGAGTAAAAATAAAAATAACATTGAATAAAGATCAGCTTGGAAAAAATCCAAACATTAAAGAAAAAAAAAGGCTTAAAAACAAAAAAAAAAAAAAACATAAAAAATATAAAACTGTCAGATGTGACAACTAATAACAATATATTGAGGGAATCCCACTAAAAAAACACAAATAAAACTTTGTGAGAAGTGTGTGTGAATATGAGCAGCAAAACTACTTAATTCTTGTCACATTATAAAGAAGAAGAGAGTGCGCTGTATTAAACCATTTTTTACATTGCAGCGTGACGAAAGTGCTGTATCCATTGCGAACGCTAAGTTTACCAGAACGAGCTGTCCCGTGTCGGAATTTCTTCGGAGCATGCGTGGCACTTTGTGCGTCGGAACAGGCCACACACGGTCAGAATTGACGCAATCGGATTTTGTTGTCGGAAAATTTTATCTCCTGCTGTCCAACTTTGTGTGTCGGAAAATCCGATAGAAAATGTCCGATGGCGCCCACACACGGTCGGAATTTCCGACAACACGCTCCGATCGGACAATGTCCATCGGAAAATCCGACCGTGTGTACGGGGCATTACACTTACAGCAAGGGCTTTATTTCAACTTTGGTCAAAGCTGCACAGTTTGTTTTATCTACAAACATTCTTATTTGCATAGGCAGTTTTTAGGTGAATGTTGAACTAACCCTTTAAAGACAGTGCAATGTGGTGCTGTGAAAAAAAGCTCATAAACAGTACTAATAAATTGTTGTACCACTGGCCAAATTGTATGAAAGTGTGGGCTTTGGCTTTTTTTTAAGGGTGAACACTCTTATGGCTTTAACATTTTTTGTTGCTCTTAGTTCCAACAGTCAGTTTACCTATTACCACTTGGTAAAATAAATTAGGTGTCACAGCCAAAACCTTTTTAAGTTGAAATTAATCAGACTAGGGTGCTGCTATTGTATTTAGGCAAAGCTAAATGTAAAGGTTAAAACATCAACTGCAAATCCAAATATATGATGCCAGAATATGGTGTTGTGTCTGTCTGTAAAAATTGTTTTGTAACACCACAAAGAACTTAAAGGCACCTCCCAAGCATGCAATGTAAATGATTGGTGGTTTTCCATGTTGCCCTTGAAGTCACAGCAAAAGAATAATTTTCCACATTTTTTTAAATGTTTGCTTTGTTAAATGTCACTCATGACAGTGCCCTACTTACAATATCTTGTTTGTCTATTAGCCTAGCAAAATGATCAGAATTTAGCATCAAGATTCACTCTCCCATTGACTTCAGTGGGGCTTTAAATAGGATGTGAAGACCCCCAAAAAAATCAAACATTGGCAGATTTATTGGCATCCTATGATGACATTGACTATACATTGTCGATTGATCATTGCAAGCGCCACTACTGCAATGTTCTACCTGTTACTAAAAAAGTAAGCTATTAGAATTGGGACCCCTTTGTGTTATTATACAGAATAACAAGAAGCAGCATATGGAGGTCTTTAATGTATAAGCCAATTTAATTAGGAAAATATTTGCTTTCAGTAAAAAATTTTGATTCTGTGTCTATTACTGATATGTGATAATTAAGCTAATGTTTTTATTTTAATGACGGCTGCTAGAAAATATATAAATCTAATCTACTCTTACAATTAATAGGGGCAGCATATGTTTTGGGCTCCATCAACCCGGCTTTGTACAAATATCGAGATGATAATGAAGAAACTGATTTCCCAGAAGGAAATATTGGGCGCATTTGGTTTGCTGTAGAGTATGAACATGAGACAGAGAGATTGGTGGTTTCTCTTATTAAAGTAAGGAACCTTCACTTCAACTCAGACTCCTGCAACCCTTTTGTGAAGATGCATCTCCTGCCTGATGAAAGGCGCTCTCTTCAGTCAAAAACAAAACGTAAAACCTTGAACCCCCAGTTTGATGAAAACTTTGTCTTTCAGGTATGTTCACATAATGCACTTGTGCTGACATGTTTGAGACAATTATCAGGAGGAAGGTTCTCTGTTCACTAAGACTACTTAAATTCACAGAGGTAGTGAAGGGGACATAGGAGAGGTTGCTATGTTTAAACACTTCTGGTTCTATGCTTTTTTTGTAGTACTCTAGGTGCCAGAGTCTTGTAGAGCGGGAGAATTATCGCTTTATCTCTGGAATTAGTCCCCTTTTTAATGCATGCCAATATTCTGTTTGCTTTGTTAGCAGCAGCTTGACATTGCATGCCATTGCTGAGCCTATCGTCTACTAGGACCCCCAGGTCCTTTTCCATCCTAGATATCCCAAGAGGTTCTCCCCCCAGTGTATAGATTGCATTCATACTTTTGCCACCCAAATGCATTATTTTACATTTTTCTACACTGAACCTCATTTGCCATGTAGTTGCCCACCTCATTAATTTGTTCAGATCTTTTTGCAAGGTTTCCACATCCTGCAGAGAAGCTATTGCCCTGCTTAGCTTAGTATCGTCCACAAATACAGAGATTGAACTGTTTACCCCATCCTCCAGGTTGTTTATGAACAAATTAAACAAGATTGGTCCCAGCACAGAACCCTGGGGGACCCCACTACCCACCCCTGACCATTCTGAGTACTCCCCATTTATCACAACCCTCTGAACTTGCCCTTATAGCCAGTTTTTAATCCATGTACTCACCCTATGTTGAGTATATCTTACACCCCAAGAACTTGGAAGCTATGCAGTACTTTATATACAACCTTTGGATTACAAATGATCTCCATGAGATCGGGACTATCAGTTTGCCTTCTGCAGCCATGTGCCACAATGCGAGGGAGGCCATACAGGAGTGGATAAGCCACTTTTAGTGGCTCTACACTGTGTGTACACAACCATCCTGTCTGATATACCTCCTCTAGACCATTGGAAAAGTTTTCCCTATCTTGGGACTTCCAAACACCATCAGGACATTGCCAGCAGTATTTGTGTAATTGTGGTTAGTATTCCTCATCGCCTACTGGATCCAACTATGCAGAAGACCCCATGAGCATTGACAGTTTATATATCTTGGCCTCCATAGGTGCACAAGCTATTCATTAAGTGCTTCTGTGGTACAACCCTCTATACCAGATTTATTTTTGCACAATTGCCACATGCAGCTGTCATCTTGGTCTTATTTATGGGTCTAAAAGAGGTGGACTTGGCTTGTTTTAATTAGTGTTTGTTTGTTTATGTTAGTCATTGTTTTAACCGCCTCTCGCCCGCTGGCCATCAAATGATGGCCAGGCGGCGCAGCTCTCGTTCTGGGCAGGCGTCATATGACGTCCTCCCAGAAAGACCACTCTTGCGCGCCCCTGAGGGTGCGCATCAAGGTGATCGTGGTGCAGTGTGTCATTTAGACACACCGCTG